>VXBN01007658.1:2095-16395 GCA_013397395.1 Sinosuthora webbiana | reverse complement strand
GTTGGAATGAGATGGGATTTAATCCCAAACCATTGTGGGATTCCTTGATCCTTCATCCATCAGGGGCTGAGTTGTTTTGATCAAACAGCAAAAACCTGAGGAAGTTCCCCATTGGATCATTTTTGCTCATGGAGGTGCCGTGGGCCTGGAGCTGCTCTGGAGCCAGGCTGGGAGAGCTGGGAATGTTCCCCTGGAGAGGAGAAGCTCCAGGGAGAGCTCAGAGCCCCTGGCAGGGCCTGAAGGGGCTTCAGGAGAGCTGGAGAGGGGCTGGGGACAAGGGATGGAGGGACAGGACACAGGGACTGGCTTTTAGCTGGAAAAGGGGAGATTTGGGTGGGATATTGGGAAGGAATTCCTGGCTGGGCTGGAATTCCCAGATTTGCTGTGGCTGCCCCTGGATCCCTGGCAGTGCCCAAGGCCAGGTTGGACACTGGGCTTGGAGCAGCCTGGGACAGTGGGAGGTGTCCCTGCCATGGAAAAGGGACGGCGCTGGATGGGATTTAATGTCTCTTACATTCCAAACCATTGCATGATTCCATGATTTTACTATCAGGAAAAGAACTGGGATGATTCTTAGAGGAGAAGGGCCATCTTTGGAATGATGGATGAGCATTCCATGCAAACTTTGTCACCTGCCTGCCCAGGCGGAGCAAACAGTGCTGTGTGTGCACTCGTGCATCCCATAACTACTGAATTCTCTGGAATTCCTTGGGAATCCTTAGGAAAACCGATGGGATTTCCTGGAAGCATCCATTAGTTGGCCATTCCTATCAGCTCACCGCAATCCCTGCAGGAATTCTGTCACCCCGTTAAATTTCCTGTCCTGGAAACCCCAGAAAATCGGGAAAAGGGGGAAGAAAACGTGGAAATCGAGCTCAGCCTTTTTCAGCATCCTAAAAGGAATTCTGCTCTTGGAATGACTTCATTACCCAGCCAAGTGGAAGCTGAAATAGTTGCCGTGCTTTGAAGGTCATTACTGATTCATCAAGATTCATTACTGCTCTGCTAATTAGGAACAGAAGGCCCAGGCACAAACACATTTCCCAAATGCCAGGACTTGCAGGCATTTATTAACATCCCTCTGGATGTCTGGGATGGAGGTGGGGAGGGGGAATTTCCTCTTCCCGATGTTTGTGTGGCTCCTCCTGGAGTCACCGAGTGGGGCGGCAGGGGCTGTGTCAAATCCCAAGGAAGGAGGAAATCCATGAATCCTCCAGGAGGTTGGGAAGGGACGCGTGGCTCTGGAATTGCCCTCGTTGAAGCGGGAATATTACGTTTCCCTTGACATTTTCAGCAGGAAAAAAAGAAAAAAAAAAAATAAAAAACAACCCACGGATTTATGTCCTGAGTATCTTACATAAATGGACCTGAAGTAATCCCCTGGCTGCTGCTCCCCCCCATATCTCCATAAAATAGGTCAGCGAAGAGAGGGAATCAAGCCTCAAATGTGGAATATCTGCCCCAGAAAAGCCCTGTCATCCATAAAACCCACCCCGGGCAAACGGGACTGAGAGCCAGCCTGGGTTTTTCGGGAGATGTGGGGTTCGTGCCGTGGAAACCCGGAGGCAGAAGATGCTAAAAAAGCAGCAAGATGTTAAAAAAGCGGCAAGGGCCTCGATAAAGTGGGTCCGTGGTAAGCAAAAAAAAAAAAAAGGGGGTGGATTGGAGGGTGTCAGCCTGAGCAAGGGACTTTTTTCTCTGCCTCAAATATTGGATTTAGGCAGGAAGAATCAGCTTTGGGATTGGGATGGTTTGCTCTGTTCAGGGCACTGTTTTTATTCCCAAAAATCCCCTTCTGGCTCATTCCCTTTCCACCTTTTCCCTGGAGACATCACTGAGCAGGGAAGAGATTTGTTATTTTGGGGCGTTTTCCTTTATTTTCTGGTTTTGAATTTTTTTGTTTTGCTGCTCTGAATCACCACAGGAAGGTCTGGAGGAAGTGCTGATCCCTCCTTTCCCAAGGGAGTCCTTCCTTTGGCCCATTCCCACCCCGTGTGGGCACAGCCAGAGAAATATCCCACATGGAAAAACATCAAATGAATTCCTGCCCTCGGGATGAGCCTGAGGACGTGCTGAGCTTGTGCCACCTCAGGATGGGGAACATCCCGGAGCAGGACACGGATTTTGGATGAGCACAGGGCAGCCTGGAGGCCTCCATATCTCATGGAATCAATCATGGAATCAATCATGGAATCATGGAATCAATCACTGAATCCATCATGGAATCAATCATGGAATCCATCATGGAATCAATCATGGAATCAATCATGGAATCAGTCATGGAATCATGGATCTGTTTGGCTCGGAAGGAACCTCTGAGTTGGAAGCGCCACCTCCCGCTATCCCAGGCCGCACCAAACACTTCCAGGGATAAATTTGCCTCTCCACAAATTCTGCCGCAATCCAGGCAGAGAAATTCTTGGAGAGCTGCTCCGTGTGAGGCTCTGCGATAGGAAAAGGGCTTCCCTGCCAAGCTAATCAGCTCTCCGTTAAATAATGAATTAATTAAGGCTCCAGGCTGCTGTTCCAGGGACCTGCAGCCTTGATCCGGCGGTGCCACAGGAGTCCTCTGGTCATCCTGTTCCTGCTTTGATGAGACGTAAAAAGAGGCCTTGATTCCAGCCCGGAATGTTTATTGGAATCACAGCCTCGTTGCATAACGAGGATGTGGGGTTTGGGAGGCAATTAGTGGCTAATTAATGTGTTTGTAAACCTTAAGCATCGTCCAGAGCGATGGTAGGAAACAGAGGCCTTTGGTTGTTGCAGCGAATGGATGGGTTTGGTGAGCCCTTACCCTTGGAATTTATCTCGGGAAGGAGCAGGGAAGCAGAAAGGACAGAAAAACGCCATATTTTGTTAAAAATCTGTCTTTTATAGTTCTGTTTTCCTGCCTAATATGCAGAGTTTTCCCTGTTAATCCTATCCTTGAGAGCTCCTTCCTGTCCTGCCCCACGGCCCATTCCCTTGGGAAATCTGATTTCTCTGGGATAAATCCACCCTCCGTGGGTGGATTCCAGCAGGATTTCTGGGAGCTGGCACCCTCTGTGTGGCAGAGTCTCTTTGTTCTTCTCCAGAGCCCCCTCACCCCGTGGTTCTCCTCATCCGTGGATGCTCCTCAGCACGGCTCCTGCGAAAGCGCTGGAATTAATTTCCCTAATTTGCTGCTGGCTCTGCATGTTCCAGGTTTTAAATGTTCCTCTTTCCTCTGGCGAGGTGGCGGTTTAGGGCTTGTGTTCCAAGCAGTGATCCTGGAATTATTTCCCTGCCTGAGCAAAGTTTTTTTTTGTCCAAAAAATCAGGATCATCCCAACCCTCAGGACTGGGCCCTTTGTCCAAGGCCTCGCTGTCACTTCAGGCCTCAGAGGTGGCTTTAAATTGGATCTTTGGGAAAATTCCTTCTCAGAAAGGGTGGAAAAGGCTGTCCAGGGGGGTCTCCTTCCCTGGGAATGTTCAGAAAACGTGTGGATGTGGCACCTGGGGCCACAGGGTGGTGGTGACCACGGTGCTGGTTGGTGGTTGGGCTTGGTGACCTCAGAGGGCTTTTCCAATTTAAGGGATTCTGTGATTCCATAAAATCCATTGTGTCCTCACGTGCAGTTAGGAGTGCTTTGTGCCCCAGAAAATGTGGAATTTCCCCTTTGGAACTGGGACCTTGCCTTGGGTGGGAGACACAAGAACAGAAATGATGGGGAAGCACCCGTGAAATCCAGCCAGGAATTCCTGACAGGCTGCTCCATTTCCCTTCCACACCAGTGCCTTGATGGACTCTCTTCCATGGGGATAGAAAAGGGTAAAGAAAACCCTCCTAAGTTTTCTTGGCTCCAGCTGCTTTTCCAATAATTTTCCTGGATCAGCAAATCTCCCCCCGGGCTCTCCCCTCACCTCTGGGTCCCCTCCAGCAGCAGCAGCTCCTCGGTGTTCCCCGACATTTCTCCCCAAAAAAATAAAACAACCCCCAGAGCAGCTGAGCAGCTCCAGCCTCTGTTTACAGACAGAAGCAGCACAATTATCCCTCAGGGATAATTATCCCTCGCTGCCCTTCCCGGGCGGAACGATCTCGCTCAAATCTCGACTCGGGCCTGTCTTAACTCCGGCATGGCGTCAGGCCGTGAATCATGAGCTGGGCTCAAACTGCAGCTCTCAGGCAGAGGATGATTAATCCCGGCCACTCAGCCCTGCAAATTCATAAATATTGCAGGAGCAGGGCGCACAAATAACTCCGTCCTCCCTTCCAGCCGGCGCGGCGTGGATCCCTCAGCGTTCCCGGGTTTGAATTCCTGGGAGACGGTGAATTCCAGCAGCTCCTTGTGGAGATTCCCTCTGGGTGATGATCTCCAGTTTGGACGGTTTCTCCATGTGCGCTCCTTTGCTGTGCCTGATCCTAATTATCAGGATGAATCCATGTGGGGCAGCCTGGCCGCGTTATCCCAGGATTTTTCCCTTCCACTCTGAGGAAATGGTTTCCTGGTGGCTCCAAAGAGTGACAGCAGCCCCCAAAATCCCCAGGGAAGAGCTCAGCAGGTGTGAGGCCACCACTTGTAGGGGCTCCTTGTCCACCTGTGGCTGTCCTGGAACCATGGAATGTTTTTGGAAGGGATGGGCAGGGACTTCGAATGCTCCATGGGCAGGCAGCAGGATCGGAGCGCCTCTGAAGGATTTCTCTGTCTGCAGCTCCCTGCCTCTGCCAGCGGCTCTCTGGCACTTAATTAATCTGTCTGATCCGTTAATTAAGCCGGAATTTGATCCATCAGGACTTCAGGAAGCTCGAGTAGAACTAAAAACACGGGGAATACACGAGGAATAAACACATTAGGGTCAGGAATTTTGGTTTTCTTTTCCTCAGAAAAAGCTGTCTTGTCCTGTCCCCTTTCTCCTCTAGACCGTGCTGGATCACGGATCCTCTGGAATTACAGTGGAGCTGCCACAGGAGAGCAGCTGGAAGAGCCCCTGGCTGGTTTTTACTCTCTCCAGCAACAGGAACGTCTGTCTGGAGAGCAGAACAAAAAAGATTCAGAGAGGAGAGGAGAGCAGTGACTTCCTGCCACCTCACCTCGTGCTGGGTCAGCAGCCCTGGGAGGCCGAGTTGTCTCAGATGTTTTATTTAGAGCCAGGGTTGGACGGGGATCAGCAGAACCTGCTCACCACGGGCCACTGCCCGCTCACGGGGTGACAACGTGGCTTTAAATCGGTGCCACTGGAGTGTCACCGAGGCTTCTTGTTCTCCAGGTGTCTCCAGAGATTTTTGCCCTCGCAGTGTCACCAAAGCTTTTTGTCTTCTGATTGTCGCCAAAGCCTTTTGTTCTCCAGGTGTCACTTTTCCAAGTGTCACCAAAGCTTTTGTTCTCCAGCTGTCACTTTTCCAAGTGTCACCAAAGTTTTTTGTCCCCTGACTGTCACCAAAGCTTTTTGTTCTCCAAATGTCTCCAAAGCTTTCTGTCCTTCCAGTGTCACCAAAGCATTTTGTTCTCCAGGTGTCACTTTCCCAAGTGTCACCAAAGCTTTTTGTCCTCTGTCACCAAAGCATTTTGTCCTCTGAGTGTCACCAAAGCTTTTTGTTCTCCAGGTGTCACCAAAGCCTTTTGTTCTCCAGGTGTCACTTTCCCAAGTGTCACCAAAGCTTTTTGTTCTCCAGGTGTCACCCTCCACTTCAGGAAACTGCTGAGAGTGTGAACTTATTTTAAGGTGCAGGAATAAGGGGAATAATTTTTTGTTTCCAGTTCGGGTCAGGAAAAATCCTGGATTTGTCCTTTTCCTGCCTGGGCAGTGGATCTTCTCGCGGCTGGGACTGCAGGAATAAGGGAACATTCCGTCTAGGATTTAATTTTTTTAAATTGTGCAAAGCCTTGGGAAGAGGCTGAGCCCTCCGGGGCTCTCCTTGTGCCACAGCAGCACCTGCTGGGGGACAGCAGCTGGCACAGCTGGTGACACCCTGCCTGGCACACCCTTGGCTCGTCCCTGCTCCTCTCCTCACGGATTTGAGCCTCTGGAGCCGCCTTTGCCCCCTCATCTTTCCACAAGTTCTGGAAAGAAACAGCCTCGAGTTGTGCCAGGAATGGTTCGGTTGGATCTCAGGGAGAATTCCCGCCTGGAATGAGTTGTCCAGCTCAGGGCAGGGGTGGAGTCCCCATCCCCTGGAGGGATTTAAAATCCCTGTGGATGTGGCAGCGGTGGACTCCATGATCTCAGAGGGTTTTCCAGCCTGAACAATTCCACAATTCCCTGTTTCTAACCTTGCCCACCCAGACTCACCGTTTCCTGTTCCTGGGGGTCTCTTCTTTGGGAAGAAAAGAATCAAATTTTTAATTTTCTCCTCAATCCTTTTGAGCTGGATTGCCCATGGAGACAAATCCCACGTGCCCAGGCTGCCAGTGCCTGCTGTGTCACCGTTCCCCAAAAACCTGGGATTTATTTGCTCAGCCTGGTGCTAATTCCACTTACGTTTGCCAGCTCAGAGATAATTAAATACCTGTGAGGTTGTGACAGTAAAGAGCTGTCCTGAAAAGGGGAAATCCTGCCAAAAACCCTCCCTGAGCAAAGTCTGGGTTTGTTTTTTTTTCCCTAATTAGAGAGTGGAGAATGAAGATCTAAATTGAGGCTCTGGAGGCATAAATAGGATGGGGACAGAGAAATTCGTGGTGGGACCTCGTTGTTTTGGTCACTGTTCCTCAAATATGGCCCAGAGGTGCAGCCAGGCTTGGGATTGATGGCCTTGCACCTGGAATTCTTCATCCTTCAGCAAAAGTTTGGAGCTTTTTCTCCCCCTAACTAGAGAGTGAAGAATCCTCTTAATTAGAGATATTAGAGGGTCTAAATTTATGGAGATCTAGAGGCATAAATGGGGTGGGAACAGAGAAATTTGTGGTGGGACCTCACTGTTTTGGTCACTGTTCATCAAATGTGACCCAGAGGTGCATCCAGGCTTTGGATTGATGGCCTTGCCCCTGGAATTCTTCATCCCTGAGCAAAAATTTGGGGGTTTTAGAGGGTGGAGAATCAGGATCTAAATTTGCGGAGATCTGGAACCATAAGTGGGGTGGGGACAGAGAAATTCATGGTGGGACTTCATATTTTTGTCACTGTTCCTCAAATGTGGCCCAGAGGTGCAGCCAGGCTTTGGATTGATGGCCTTGCCCCTGGAATTCTTTATCCCTGAGCAAAGGTTTGGGGCTTTTTCTCCCCCTAATTAGAGAGTGGTGAATCCTCTTAATTAGAGATATTAGAGGGTCTAAATTTATGAGGGCTGGAGACATAAGGGGGGTGGGGACAGAGAAATTTGTGGTGGGACCTCACTGTTCCTCAAATGTGACCGGGAGGTACAGCCAGGCTTGGGATTGATGGCCTTACCCCTGGAATTCTTCATCCTTCAACAAAAATTTGGGGCTTTTTCTCCCCGTAATTAGAGAGTGGAGAATCAGGATCTAAATTTGGAAGAGCTGGAGACATAAATGGGATGGAGACAGAGAAATTCGTGGTGGGACTTCATATTTTGGTCACTGTTCCTCCAATGTGACCGGGAGATGCAGCCAGGCTTGGGATTGATGGCCTTGTCCCTGGAATTCTTCATCCCTGAGCAAAGATTTGGGGCTTTTAGAGGGTGGAGAATCAGGATCTAAATTTGTGGAGATCTGGAGCCATAAATGGGATGGGGACAGAGAAATTCATGGTGGGACCTCATTGTTTTGGTCACTGTTCCTCAAGTGTGACCGGGAGGTGCAGCCAGGCTTGGGATTGGTGGCCTTGCCCCTGGAATTCTTCATTTTAATGGACATCCTTGTCCCTCCTGTCCCCTCTGCTGTTTCCAGGAACAACACAAATAAATCCCTGGACCGTAAAAAGCCTCGCAGTGACAGGCACTGCGGAACGCCACGGGAGCTGGGGGGTCGGGGATTTGAGGGGATCTTTCCATCTGGGACGCTGACAGGGCCTCTCTTATCAGCTGTCACCACCCCCGCGGTGCTGCTCCTTATCTCAGCGAGGTGCAGCTCCCTGCTGTGCTGTTATCTCGGCTTTTTTCGGGGAAAACCGATGGGAAAAGAGGGGGAATCGTTGCACCGGCACCGGGGATTTTTGTCGTGGATCTGCGTTTTTTCCCCCCCCCCGCCTCCGAACACGGACGAGTTTCCTGTGTTTTTCCCAAGTTTCCCTGCCTTGTCCCAGCTGGAATTCCTGAGGCAGGCTGGGATTGGATAACTCAGAAACGTTGGGATCTGGAAGAGGCTGCCAGCACTAGGGATAGATCCAAGTGGATAATTTCCAGAGGGAAAAGTCCCACCCTGGCCCCATCTGAGGCTGCAGCAGGGCTGGCACAGGGATTTTCCCTTGGGATATCGGGATCACAGGGATCTCAGGATCAGGGATATCGGAATCACAGGGATCTCAAGATATCAAGGATCTCAGGCCAACAGAGATCTCAGCGGATCAGGGATCACAGGGTGTCAGGGATCACAGGATCTCAGGATATCAGGGATCTCAGGATCACAGGGATATCAGGATATCCCGGATCTCAGGATCACAAAGATCTCAGGGTATCAGGGATTCAGGGATCTCGGGATCTGAGGGATCTCAGGATCTCAGGGATCTCACTCAGGGTGTCAGGGATCTCACAATGGATCTCAGGATATCTGGGATCTCAGGATTGGTGTGAATCTGCGTTTTTTGGATCACAGGGTATAGGGATCTCAGAATCTCAGGGATCTCAGGATCACAGGATCCTTCTTCTCCCATCTTTTTCCTTCTTTTTCTCAGTTCTGGGTAATTTATTGTAATTAGTTAAAAGAGGCATTGCAAACCAAGGGTGTTAGATCATTGAGTTATAAATATTATAAATATTATTGGGTCGTATGTTGATTAATTTTACTTGTTCCTTGAAAGAAACCCCACAAAATAACAAATATCCACAAGAAACAACAAAACCCGCAGAAATCCATCCGCGGTGGCTGATTTTTGACCCCCTCTCCCCTCCCGTTTTTTTCCCAGTGCCCCCCAACCTGACGGTGCCTCAGGAGAAGTCCCCTCTGGTGACGCGGGAAGGCGACACCATCGAGCTGCAGTGCCAGGTGACCGGGAAACCCAAACCCATCATCCTGTGGTCCCGGGCGGACAAGGAGGTGGCCATGCCCGACGGGGCCCTGCAGACCGAGAGCTACGACGGGATCCTGCGGATCGTCAACGTCTCCCGGGAAATGACCGGCACCTACAGGTGCCAGACCAGCCAGTACAACGGGTTCAACGTCAAGCCCAGGGAGGCCTTGGTGCAGCTCATCGTGCAGTGTGAGTAAAGCCTGATTTTCCCCCCCCCTCGATTTCCTTTGTGCTGCGCTGGGGAAAAGCTGATTTATTCCCTCCCCTAAACGGAGAGCGGCAAAAAAAAAAAAATCTTACGGCTGTTACATATTTGATGCGGGGTTGTTTGTCTCTGTGCTTCCCTGAATTCCGTGTAAATGTGGAAGTAAAAATGACATAGAAGTCTATAGTCTGGTTTAAAAAAAAAAACAAAAACAAAAACAACCCAAACTAACAAACAAAGGGAAAAACCAAGCGAGAGGCAGTCATTATTTTCCCCCACGGCTTTGAATTCCTTGACACGGGAACAAGCAGATGAGATGGGAGGATGTATTTCTCTAAATGCCGAGCTGATGCTGAGCTCATTTGTTGCCGCTGTGTAAAACAAGGAGGGGGAAAAAAAAGGAGGGTGAGGGCTGTTCCCTGGGAGCTGATCCGCATCCAGATCCAGCCTTGGGAATGGGGAGGGAAAATTGGGGTGACGGGAGGGATCAGATATTTTTTATTTTGGAAACGTGGCGTTTGTTGTGGGAGCACGGGGAGCCCGGTTTGAGGTGGTTTCTGGGGAATAACAGGGGGATAACGAGACATTCTTGGTGCTGAGTGACTTCCCTGGGTCTGCTGCTCTGTCAGGATTTAATTTGGGTGTTTTATGAAGTGCAGCCTTTG
Source organism: Sinosuthora webbiana (assembly GCA_013397395.1). NCBI lineage: Eukaryota > Metazoa > Chordata > Aves > Passeriformes > Sylviidae > Sinosuthora > Sinosuthora webbiana. The sequence continues at coordinate 6,444 of VXBN01007658.1, read as the reverse complement.
TTTATTCCACTTTCAGACTCCCCAATATTCCGTCACTTGGCTTTTTAGTAGCTCCGTGCTCGTTTATTTTGGGAATGTGTGGTGTTTGTTGTGGGAGCACGGGGAGCCCGGTTTGAGGTGGTTTCTGGGGAATAACAGGGGGATAACGAGACATTCTTGGTGCTGAGTGACTTCCCTGGGTCTGCTGCTCTGTCAGGATTTAATTTGGGTGTTTTATGAAGTGCAGAGCCCTCGTTTATTCCGCTTTCAGACTCCCTGATCTTCCCGTCACTTGGCTTTTTAGCAGCTCTTTGCCCGGCACAAGTGACCTCTTTTGGGGTCCCCAGGGAGGAGCTGCTCCTCACACATCCTCAGCAGCTGATTTGTTTTTCCTGGCTCTGCCTTGGAACAAATTATGGATGCATCGATCGCGTGGTTGGGATCTGCAGGACTTCCACCCCAGATTTTTCCTGCTGCTCCAGCTTTAAACCCTAAAGTCAAGACTGAAGGCAGGAGGATGGAATCTTCTCCCTTGTGGGTTTCTCTGAGTTGTGGGGTTGTTAGGAACGGGTTCATCCCACTGGAACTTGAGAATGAGGGGTCTGTGCCTCCTCTCCTTGGCTCAGTCATTTTTTTCCTGGGAAAAAAAAGAGGCTCAGGGGGGACCTGGTGGCTCTGCACAAGTCCCTGACAGGAGGGGACAGCCGGGGGGGTCGGGCTCTGCTCCCAGGGAACAGGGACAGGAGGAGAGGGAACGGCCTCAGGCTGGGCCAGGGGAGGCTCAGGGTGGACAGCAGCAGGAATTTCCCCATGGAAAGGGTGCTCAGGCCTTGGCAGTGCCCAGGGAGGTTTGGAGTGCCCATCCCTGGAGGTGTCCAAGGAATTCCTGGAGGTGGCACTGAGAGCTCTGGGTTGGGGACAGGGTGGGCATCGGGCACAGCTGGGACTTGGTGACTTTGGAGCTCTTTTCCAACCTCAATGATCCCGGGATTCTGTGAATCTGGAAATGAGAACAACCACAGAAACAGCGGAGTGTTGATCCTTCTAAATGAAGAGGGGGGAAGTCGCTTCTTTCCCCATTTTCTGGCATGAATTTTCTGTAAAAAATCGAAAACATTTTGCAGCTGAGGAATTTCAGCAGCTTCCCACTTCCTCAGGACCTGAGGCAGATCCTGGTGGATCCCATGGGATGACTCTGCCTTGCCTGGGTCACAGTGATTTTCCCACCTTTTCCCGTCGCCAAACCCCCTCATTTTGATGCGTTTTTGTTCCGCTCGAGGCGCGGAATTCCCCTAATTCTGAGAGCAGAGGCACAACCTGAAAACGCTTCCAAGAAGTGGGAGCTCAACAGGTATTTCCAGGCGCTTTTTCCTTTCATCTCTCCGTGTTTAGAATTCCGCTCCCTTTATTCGCATCCTGGCAAGTGACAAATTGGAGATGAATGGAGAAAAATTATGGAAAGCTTTGATTATTTTTCCTGTGGGAGTGAAGTTTTTTTTTTTTTTTTTTTTTTGTTCCCAACGACTTGAGCAGCGTTTCTGTTCCGAGGGTGGCATTTAACCAATTGTCATAAAAACCAGTTCTTTTCAGAGTTTTGGAATATTTATCCTAGATGCTTCCAGCAGTGATGAGCAGGGAAAGACATTTAATGGAACGCTTTCGTTTAGAGAATAACTCGTGGATTTCGCTGTGCTGAGTGAGGATGTTCCCATTCTTTGGAAGGTTCTCCTTGTGACAGCAGGATTTTGTCTCACTAACAGGGGTTAATTAATCTGTTTTCAAGGAATTATGGAATATCCTGAGTGGGAAGGGCCCGACAAGGATCACAAATCCATCCCCTGGCCCTGCACAAACAATCCCACCCTGTGCAGCCTTGGGAATGTGCTCATTCCCTGGGAAGCTGTTCCAGGGTGAATCCTTCCATGGAATTACTGCTCCAGCTGACAACTGTTGGGTCAAGCTAAAGAAAAATGAGAAGCAATTTGAAATAGAAAGGATTTTTTTAGATTTTATGCCCTCATCAAATAAACTTTTTGTTTTCCTCATCTCACTGTTCCACTGCCATCCCTTTATCCCATCTCAGTGATGTCCAGATCCCAGCCTGGAAGTTCTCCAGGAAAATCGTGGATTTGGATTTTTGGTCTTGGTCACACTTTGTCCTTGAGCTGTGGTTTAAGACTTTATTTTTTTTTTTTTTTTTACATGTTCACCTTAAACCCTAAAACTTCTCCAGGAAAATAAAAATCCTGGAGTGGCAGAATGGTTTGGGTCGGAGGGGAATTTCAAACCCATCCCATTCCAACCCTCTCCATGGGCAGGGACACCTCCCTCTGTCCCAGGTTGCTCTGAGATGAGTCTTTCTCCATGTTTGGTTTCCCATCGTGGGTTGGATGGGATATTGGGAAGGAATTCTTGGCAGGGAGGATGGGATGGGGCTGGGCTGGAATTCCCAGAGAAGCTGTGGATGCCCCTGGATCCCTGGAAGTGTCCAAGGCCAGGGCTTGGAGCAGTCTGGGACAGTGGGAAGTGTCCCTGCTCAAGGCAGGGGTGGCACTGGATGATCTTCAATGTCCCTTCCCACCCCAAACCACTCCATGATTCTATTTTACAATTTTCCAGCTGCAGTTGTGGATAAATAAATTTTTAAGGAATAAACCAAACCCTGCTGGTGGCCCAATCCAGGGACAATTCACCAGCTCCACTTTTCCAGCTGCAGGAGAGGGCGAGGACATCAAAGCGCCACCAAGTGCCACCTAAGGCAGCGTTTCCACTGTACCACAGGGCTTGGAAATACCTCCAAACCTCCCTGGGCACTTCCAAGGCCTGAGCAACTTTTTCCATGGAGAAATTCCTGCTGCTGTCCACCCTGAGCCTGCCCTGGCCCAGCCTGAGGCCGTTCCCTCTCCTCCTGAGTCCCTTCTCCAGTGATGGGAGCAGTGAGGCTGGAATCGTTTTCCCCGGCTCCCTTTTCCCTCTGTTCTCCATAAAATCCTATCCACAGCACAAACCCCTTCCCAAACTCATCCATCTCCAAACCCTTTGGAAAGCCTCTCCAAATGTCCAAGATATTTCATGGAAGCCTGGCTGGCAGAGCTTTGGTGGCCACATTTTTGGTGACCACACAGAATTTCCTGTTCCATTGGAGCTTGGCTTTATTGGCGTTGTTCTTCCTTGATAATAAATTCCAAATAAGTCTGGAAAAGGGGCTCATCCCACAGGAATTAGATTGGGAATGGGACAGAGCTAATTAAGGAGAAAGATGAGGCTGAGTGGTGCCGAGTGGAGCAGCATAAATGAGTTATTCCCGTTTTCCATCAGCTGAAGAATCCAGCCCTGAGTCCTCTTCTCCTTGATTTTCGATTTCTTTGCAGCTGGGAATGGGAAAAGGAATTTCTCTGCCTTGGAAAGGTGATTTGGCAGCTCGGGAATGTGCCGGGTGCGCTCTCGAAATATCTGCTCGCTGAAATATTTATAGGCGGATATTGTATTAATAATGAAATAAAAAATCGTTGTGAGAGAAGGAAGCGTTCCCCATCCCAGATGGGACTGGGATGAATGAGCTGAAAACTCTTGGAAGTTTGGGAAAATCAGTAGGGAAAACTGTTGGAGCAGGTAGGGTGGCCAATCCCTGTGGGAATTTACCAACTCCATGGAATTGTCTTGTGAGCGTGGTGAAACTCCCAAAGAGTGAGATCATCCAGATGATAAAATTTTAATTATGAAAACTCATTAAAAAGGGATAACCAAGGAATCGGAGAAATCAAAGGGGGCAAATATCTGGATTTTTAAGCAAATGTGTTATAACTCTATGCTTAGGCAGGCCGGCATGATGAAGGAAAGAAGAATTTGCATTTAATATTAATATTATTTACATTTTTTTCCCCTCCTTATGATTGAAGATTTGAGCGGGAAAAGCTGATTAATATTCAGGACAAATATTACATAACCCACTCCGTTCCCAGGCTGGTGTATTTATCACTTTCTGAATGAATTCTTTCTCCAGAGATAAAAGTTGGGTTTAATTTGGGCTGGTTTTGGAAGGAGAAAGGACAGTCTAATAACAAGTTTAGAACTGGGTCGATTTTTTTTAATTCTAAGACATTTTTCCCCTTCTCTTCCAATGAAGGAATGACCTTAACAACTTGAAAACATCAAAATAATGATGCTCCCATTGCTTTTATAATTTTGATTTCCTTTCCAAAGTGTCGGGTTTTTTTTTTCCACTCTGGTGGTTGTATCCGGGGAATTCCACATTCCTGCCAACACGATTTTCCCAGGATGTGGCAGAGGTTGATGCTGCTAAGCCGAGCTTAAAGCTCCGACCTTCCTGTGGGGATATTTATTGATATATTTGTTTTATATATAAATAT
>VXBN01007655.1:72893-117713 GCA_013397395.1 Sinosuthora webbiana | reverse complement strand
TTCAGAATCTCTAAGTCAGCAGTTATTTATAAAGCCTAGGCAGAGTTGGCTGAATACCACAGAAAATAGTGAATAATTTTGTCATAAGCACTGTCAGCTCTTTCACTTTTATTTGTGGCTTCTTATTAGCAACTGCATATGCGTATCTGCATGACAAATGTTTTTTTGCCCTGAAGATGTTTGTGAATCCTAAATACTTTGCAAATAGTCAGTGAATAATTATTCATGTTGAAAAGTAATACTGCAGGTCATTCTGGGTTAGATCTTTCTGGTGATTTTCTCATTTTAAGACTAAATCATCTAATCATAGTGTAGAAACAGAAGACTTGAGTGAGCAGACAAATCAAATGCCTGATAAAAATTACCAGATTCTTAAAGAACTAGAAGCAGGGGATTCATTTAAAGCAGTCTCTTAAACCTTTCCCCAGCTTGCTGGGGGTGATGCTCACCTGTCCTGCACAGACTTGCAGCAGTACCACAGCCAGGCCCCAGGGGAAAGGGGGTGAGCTGAAGCTCTGCACCATCACCCAGGTGCAGACCCTGCAGCAGCACTGCCTTGGCCACAGTGAATGCAGGGCACTGTGCAGAGGCTGGGCTGGGGGATCCAGCCAGGCCCCCCAGGGCTGTGGCCTTCTCCATGGGGCAGAGGTGGTACAAGGAGTATCCCGTGGGTGAGCATAAGCAGGGAACCAGCTCAGGCAGTGGAAAGCCCAGCAGAGCCTTTACTGCTGAGGATTTCATTTTTGCCTATCTCAGTCCTGACTCATGAGTCACCTCTGTTCCATTTTTAGCTGATCAAAAGAAGAGAAGGAAACCTTATGCAAAGAAACTGGTATGATGCAGTAACTCCATGACCTCAGCTGCTGCTTGCCAGCACAGTGCATAGCAGGTGAGGAGAGGAGCTGCTCCAGGTAAGGGACTGTTTCCCATGTCTGTTAGCTGCAGTGAGAGCGCTGGAGCTGAAGGACATGCCCTGCTCTCAGAACAAGTTGTAGCTGATCACTTGATGGCTTGAAATCCTGGCAGCATTGAAAAAGCAGGACAGGACCTCTATCCTGTGTGGGAAAGGTTGCTTTGAACTCCACTGCAAGCAGTAGGCTGCTCCATGGAGCTGCAGTAGGTGCAACACCTGCCTCCCCAGCTAAGGGATGAAGGGCTGGATAGTGGAATGACACCTGTCTAAAAGTACTCTAAGGCCCAACTTGCCCAAATGTTCACCAATGATATTAAATATGCTTTGTTTGAATAGGAATTTGTTTCAATGAGAGCTGTAGAGACTGGGAAATAGTAGCAGTTTCGATTCCAGTTCTTTACTGAGGTCTGACAAGCTTACCGTGCATAATATTAGAGATTACATGGAATATAAAAACAAACTAATATCACAGGAAAGAAACTTTAGTTTTCTGATATCTTGGCAGGAGAGTTAAAAGACTCCAATCCTCAACTTCAGGAGGTTTAATGAAAATCTTTTGTGACTGAAACTGTGTTGAATAGCACCTGCTGCTCTGGGAAACCTTCAATTGATTTTATTTTCTGATATATGAACCTGCTTTGAACTGAACTCTTGGAGTTAGTTGTAGCTCCTGAAACATGGCAGTGTTTAGGAACACCAGGCTGTGTTCCTAAAGCTTCTGTAACAAATGCAGGGTGTTTCAGACTTATGCACTGAACCTTTAATACAAATAACTTCAAGTAAGAAATAACATTTTATCTTGTTGTCAAAATGATAAATATAAATATACGCTTCAAAAAACACCTCTCTCAGAACTCATGGATTTCAAAAAATGCTCAGGATAATTTTGTAAATTTGCCCTACCTGCATTTGGCAACAATTTCCAGAATGAATTTCTCAATTCTCATTCCCCTTTTCAGTCTCCTATCTGACACTTGGTGCCTCTTCAGAGCTCTGTTGACTTCAGTGAGGCATGAAATTGAGAAAGAATTGAAGTTCAGCCTGCTTAAAACAGAATTGCAACTATTTGTGCCAAGCTGTGGTGAGAGCAAAACTCTCAACTGTCAAAAGAAATTCTCCACAAGTGAAAATAGAAAAAAACTTGATCTGACAAAGCTTTTGAAAGTTTGAGTGTTTACACTTAAGTAGGTAAAGTGAACAATATTTCGGTTTTTTCCATCTGTTTGACAGTGTAGGGTAAATAACTAATGTCAACCATAGTAAAGTATCATGAGGCAACTGAATGAAAAATATGAAGTTTTTATAAGGCAACCCAGCTACCACCTCTTTACCATAACTGGCAACACACAGGTTTTGGACTTTTGCTTGGGATTTTTTCTCTCTCAGCCTGTACCTCCCTAAGAGGTAGGATGTACAAAACTGAAATGGTGAGTAACAAAACTGTAGGAAATGACAAGACAAAAGAAGTCTCCAGAGCGCCCATGTATGGAGTCGCATTTAGCACAAAAAACTAATTCTGTGGCATGTCTTGAAATGATTTGTTCACTGGCAACGGGGAAGGCAAATAATCTATTGTATCATGTCACTAAGTTTAGTAATGCTAATAAAAAGGTTTTGAAGCATAACTACTACTTGCATGAGCAGGGCTATTGACCTCACTGGGTCTAATTCAATGAAGTGCTTCATTGAATGAGTAAGAATTGCAAAACAGAGCCACTTGTTAGATTAAAAAATGGGGTATTTTGCAATGCTACTATTTTTTCTTTCCCAACTGAGTACCATTACATGTTCTCATCTGGGCCTGCATAAATCTCATGCTTCTGGAATCACTGAAAAATTACATTACAAGAGCAATAAGCAATAATTTTTAACGTTTGTGTGAAATCACTTCATAATTTCCTGTTCAGAGACTGACATTTACATCATCATTAAACATAGGTTAAAAGTGTTTTGTTCAGTTTTATTAGTAATAATAATAATAATAATAATAATAATAATGAGATTTGGCTGCCTGGTTAAGTATCAGTTGCTTTAATGTTCCAGATGTTTGTAGTGGAGAATGACTGGTCCGAATCGACGTGGTGATGACACAGGGGAGGAACAGATGGCACAGGGCTGCCCCTGCTCCATTCATCATGTCCAGTGGAAACAGGGACAGTACCACACTGGTTCTCAGCAAATTACAGAGCTCAGCAAACGAATCAGCCTGACTGGCAGAGGTCTTGGGAAAGTAAACTGAAATGTGCCTTGCACGGCTCTGGAGGTTACATGGTTCTGGATCACATCACTGCTGAAAGAGGTCAGTAGAGACACGTCCCAGGAATAAGATTCTGCCTCTGCCTTTTGCTTATAAAGTGGTTTTTTTTAGCCTTTGGCTTGGCTGAGTAGTCCTGCTGGCATCACTGGGTCTAGCTATCTAAGTTTTTTATTTAAGGAGTAAGAATTGCAGATTCAACTTTATGAGAAATTTCCGGATACGAGTGTAGTAATGGCATCAGCCTTGGAATTGCAAGAAGATAAAGCAGAAGGCACACTGGGCTTTCTCGTGCTTGCTGCTGGATTTTTGCAGCAGCCTCTTGGTTGCTATATGGTTATTCTTTTTGTCTCAGTGAGATTTTTTTTTAATTAATGTTGGTTTTGTCTGATTATGACATTCTAGTCAGATTTATTTTATTTTTGTATCAGAAGATAAGGACAGAACTGTATCAATTGTGCAATTTATGAAGCCTTAATCCTTGCAAGGAGAAAGAAGTCGCAGGTGCTACAAATGTCCCCAGGTTAGGTGCAGATTCCTAACTGGATTTGGGTATCATATGTCAATGAGATATTTGTATCAGACAGAAAATCCCTGCAATCTCTTGACGCTATAAGTACTGAAAGCTTATTGACATCCAGATGCAGTCAGAACACTGGTTCTGGTGATATTGCCTAAGAAAGCAGGCTTGACAGCACCTTTAAATGCTTAAGGCTTTCAAGCATTGTCTTGTCATCTCACTGTGCCCCGTGAAGAACAAGGAGGTGCAGAGGTGTCAAGTGGCAGCTGTGCCAGCCCCAGGGCTCTGCAGGGGCTGTGCAGACCTGCCAGGCACAGAGCAGCCCTGCCTGTTGTACCTTGCCCTGCCCTGTTGCAACACTGGTTGCGTGTGTCCACCTGTGCCGTGGCTCTGAGTTGCTCTAGATTATTCCCTGATCAATATCAAACCCTTTTGTGGATCCTTCAAGTTGTGCAAGGGCAGTTGAGGGGATCTTTCAGTGTTGGTGTGCAGTTTTATTCCCAGGTGCAGTGGCATATCCCTACTCACCCCCACGTATGTGTTGATGGGTAAGGTGTAAAGAAGCAAACACAGATAGGGGGTTCTTCCATGTAAGGATTTAGGAAATTTAGTCTACAGCTGGTGCTGGGGAAATGTGGATGACTCAAAAGACACCCTGGGGATGACTGACCAGCTGATGGCTGGTACTTGCTCTTGCTTTGTTGTTATGGTGTCTCCCTATCTGTTCATGAAGTCATCTCCATATCCAAGGCAGGAATTGCCTTCAACATCCATGTGTCCACACACATGAAATATAAATTTAAGTCATCAATGGTGCACAGATTTTATGAGATGGATTTCTGTTGTAAGGGAAATGATTGTGAGAACAAAAAAAAGGTGTTTTTACTGTGTACTCCATCACCAGCATGCTCTGCTGCCAATTTAAACACTATTGGAATCTTGGATTTTAACAGAGGAATAGACTTGGGTTCCCAGTTTTTTCAACTCTTATTTGACATCGGTGTTTGTCCCCTCAAAACAAGCATAAAGCTACCTGGTGTCTTTGTTTAGACCCTTATTGTTTCATGTAGTATGTAAATGCAAATCTGTCATGAACTGAAATTGTCAAGGACTTGCAATTAGGTTGCAAGACCATTTCACAACTCTGCTGTAAGTAACTGTACCCTGGGATGAGCAGGAATCCTACGAAATCCTTCTGGCTTAGGACATGACAGTTTTCTGGGATGAGCTCTCATGCTTCCTTGCAACATTTTTTTGTTTTGTTTTATTTTATTGGTTGGTAATCCAGTAGTGCTATTATAAATGGGGACACTGTGAGTCCAGTATTGTTATTTTAAATGAGGACATTGGGAGCACTACAATGACACTACGTGTTGGACTGGGCCAAAGGTCTAATGGAAGGTGTAGGGTTTTTGTCCCCATTTCTTGGGTGTATCAGCAGAGTTCAGCCTTTTAACCTGTCCTATGTAACAATGGAATTTTTACCAGAAAAGTGATTATCTTCAAACACTGAGAGACCACTGAGACAGAGCCCTACCCCTCTCTGTTCTGTCTGCTCTCTTGTTAAACCTTGGCTAATTAACTGCATATATTTTACTTCACTTTTGCACCATACTCCTCAGCAATTTGTCTCACAGCATTTAAAAAAGACTTAAACACTTTTATCCTGATCTTGATGTCAGTTAGCAAAAATCCAATGGTGTTAACAGGATGATGACAAAGCAAGGAATAAAACCTAGAACCTGGGGATCCATAACCTAGAACTTGGGAATTCATTGATGGTTTTCCTACAGATTTATAGTAATTCTAGTCATGCCTTGCAAACTTTACTAGCATTTTTGTAGAACATGATGTGTGGTCTGCTGGTAATCTTAGAAATTCACCATCTTCGTGCCAAAGCATGAAGAGTGACCAGTACCCAAACCACTAAAGAGAAGTGCACCTACAATCTTAGTAGGATTGGTGTCCCCTGCAGTTAAATACACACAGTTCTTGTACAGTCAGCAAATGTTTTCCTCCCACTTCCCAGAATGATAAAAATAGGGTATTGCTAGTGGTGGTTTTGGTGTTGCAAAGCAGACAATTCCTCCAGTCCTCCCTCCAGGGTCCAGGCAGCACAGATCCTCATACCTCTGAGTAATAGATTTAGGTGCAGGTAATAGGTAACATGATTGATATGTATATAGAAGCCTGAGTAATAGGTGAGATGGCTTTGAGTAAGATAAGAGTTCTGAAGGGCACAATTATTTTGGGGGTTTTTTTGGGGGGTTTTTTGGTGTTTTTTTTTGTTTTTTTCTTGGTTTGGTTTTTTTTTTTTTTTTCTGATTTGATTTGGTTTTTTGTTGTTGTTGGGATTTTGCCTTTTTTTTTGCCTTTTTTTTTTTTGTTTGTTTGGTTTGGGGCTTTATGGGTTTTTATTTGTTTGTTTAGGTTTGGGGGGGGTTTCCTGGGGGCTTGTTGTTGGGGGCTTTTTGTTGTTTTGGGGGGTTTTTACTGAAGGAAAAATACCACATTCTGTTTACAGATAATTTTTGTGTATTTGGTTGGACTCATCCCTTCTATAAATCTTTTGCTCTGAACAGGATCAAGGCAGGAATTTTAGTCAGCTTCTAGTGGAATTTGGTTTGTGAGCACTGGCTTTTAGGTCATAGTTAACAGGTATCTCAATGGGCAGCTCTTCTCTGAGTTCTTTAATTGCTCATTTAAACTCATATTTAAATGTGGTATTTTCAAAAATTCTATTTGCTTGTTATCCTAAATATTATAGACATTGAAAATTAAAATTACCATAACACATTTGCTGTTTTATTCATGTAAGGGCACTGGTATTTCATGGGTCTTGAAATAGATAAGTATAGACCTAGAGCCTGGAACTAGCAACAAAATTTGCATTATCTGAACTGTTGTCTTAACTGGAGATTCCACTTCCCTCGTGAACTTAATTGAGGGGGGAGAAAAAGACACATATGATATGTTAATTTTATTGCTTTATGCCTTGAAAGGTGCTGAGCCTGTTGGGAAGAGCACCTGGCAGAGGGGCTGGCTGGGACACGTCGTTGCTGAGGGGAACAGCTCTGCTCTGGTAAGTGCCCTTGTCTTTATCACAACAGGGGGAAGATGGTCAGTAACTAACGGAGCAGGTGGCACGTTTTACAGGTGTTTGATTTGCTGTGACAATCAAGGACACAGTTCCCAAAGGAAGAAAGCTCCTTGATGAGAGGGGGGTACCAGGTGAGAACAGAATTCCTTGCATCACCTTGTTCCATGTATCAGCAGCCCACAGGGGGAAGGTGGGCAGGGGGTATTATCAACCATTCTTCCTGCAGGTTTATCTTCATCTCAATCTACTTTTTTCTTTGTAAATATGAACTCTTAGCCACTTAAGACCAACAATTTATTTTGCCACTGTAATTGCCATTATTATATTCACAGTCCATTTGCCATTGAGCTATACTTACAGCTGCCTTAATAAAACCTAAACTAGACTGATTCAAACAGAAATGGGGTATTCTTGCCTAGGAAAAGCACCAAAAAGATAAAAATTAAAAATTCTGATTTCTCATGGTGAATCTTGTGAAACTGTGAAGCAAAACATTTTGGTGTTTTACGGCTTCTGTGTCATTTCAGTCAGTTAAGGGGTTATTTTCTTCACCCAAAATACTACAGTCTTATTAATTTAAGTTTAGATCACTCTTAAGCAGGACCCAAAAGTTTTCTACTACACTGAAGATATCTCCCTTTGTAAATTACTTCAAAGAAGAAAAGATATTTTAGCAATTTCATATGTGTCTAAGATGAGTTCTCAAAACAAACACAGGGTGTCCCCCTGTGTATTTTCACAGTGGTTTATTTACCATTTCATCTGCTACATTCCACATACTCAAGTTCTAGGCTGCTCTTTCTGTATATAACTTACACTTCATTGCCAGGATGGCATAGCAATTTTTTCTAATTAAAGAATCTCAAGTATTTTTATTCTCCCAGCCTTTCATCCTAACTGTTTTCAAAACTGATATTATAATACAGCTTTCCTTTAATCCGTCTCCACACTAAATTATTTTGAGAGGAAAGGATTCTATTAAATGCTACCAGAGATGCTTCTACTTTTACATTTTGTCATCAAAATCTGAAGCACAAGAATTTGATTCAGCAATGACCATATATGCATTTTCACAATTAAAAACGTTTTTTCTTAGAAGAAAGTATGTATATTAGCTGTCCTTAGTAGTTTCACGTGTGATCAAAGCCTGGCTTGTTTTAAACCTAAATTAACCAGCTTTATAAAACTCCATTTCTCATTCATTGTAGCAGCATGCCGTTTATCCTACTAGTGGCCGAACCGAGTTTAAAGGGACAGTTCACTCTAGTGAATATTTGTGCACGTCTCTAGGACCCAGCTCTAGATAATTTGTCATTTTATTAAATACTAAAATGCTTTCCATTTCTTTGCAGGTATAATGTTGTGTCTGTCATGCTACTCACATAAGAAAAGATTAAAAGAAATTTTTAAAGGTGTTTCTGCTTTACGCAGGGCAATACTACTCGTTTTCAGCTAATATACTCTTAGCAAGATGAGCCATGTAATTTTACAGATTACTCTGTTAAAATTTAAAAAACATTTTGGCAGTTTAGATGGAGTGACATCACTCCACATTGAGCGTAATTCGGAGAAAAGAGGCAAGGTTTCTCCCTGGGAGGTATTAAAGAGGTAATATATCTTTAAGTGTCTCCGCCTCTGAATCCACCCACTTCTTGATAGCTGCAGCAGTCTTGTTGACTCAGAGAAGCCGTGTTCATGCAAGAGCCAGCAATGAGCAGTATTTTCCAGAGATTTTAAGAGGACACCTCCTGCTATGTATTTCGCATTCTAGCTTGCTGGGGCTGAAGCTGTATGAAAGAAAGTTTTACGTTTTGAAGATATTGCAAAAGATAGTTCCTCCTCTCATCCTGGAAAATCCTGACAGACCAGTTGGATACCTTTCAGGCCTTAACCAAGAACTTTATCTTCTCATCCCACTGTCTTTTTTACAGTAGAAAGACCTGAGACACCCTTAAGAACTGAGAATCTGACTAATTTAAACAGATGGCTAATCCCAGTGCTGTCTGCAATGGACATCTACATCACCATCATCATCATCAGAAACAGAATAACCTCTTAAAAAGTGGACTATCTAAGAAAAATGGAATCACTAAAGGAATGAAGGTAAGGTTTTAATTGTTTACCCTAATTGCCTCAATATTGAAAACAAATAGGTAGTTGCGGCATTACTTATTAAGCCATTTTTATGGTCGTCTTAGTGTCCATTGAACAGCTTGTATGGATTAGGCTTGTGTGTTAAGTTTTGTGTCATGGGACCTAACGCTGCTTTTGTCTCTCCTAAACTGCAGAGAGAGTTGGGAATGCTGATGCAAATGCTGTTGATCCCATGGACTGACTTTGCCTCTAGTTCGTATCAAACACAACAAACACATGTAGTAACTTCCTTCTAAAGCTTAACTGGTGGTGGAGTTGACTTTGCAATGTATTAATCACTAGTGGAAAGCTGTTTTGTCAGCCTCAAGTGTGTCTGGAGTAATTTTTAAAGTGTGATTTGATGCTGTACAAGTGTAACAACAAAAATACGTAGGCAGGGAAAGCTGCCTTTACTTGATGTTTACATTTCTGCAGGGTTGGCTTAGCTGATCCCTACGCTTTACTGATGCCTGCTCTCCCGCCTTGCACTGCTTAAAATCCAAGTCAGTTTACGTTCTGTTTTCTCAGGCTGTTCTCTTTGAAGCAGCGCTTCTCACATAGTTGAATATTTTGTAGAACTGTTGGCATGTAAAATCCTGAGGAATGAACGACAAATCTAAAAGTATGCTTTTACCGAAAGAGCCCAAATCTTACAGGTTGTCTCTCCGTGATACCTGTTCTGACTGGGAGCTCACTGTCTGTCTCACAGCGTCCTGATTCTTGATGTGATCATTAGGAGAAAGTCTTGTAGTGACTAAAAGAGGGCTGGCTTTACAGCTCGGTGTGGTGGTGGCGGGGGGGATGGAAAAGGTGATTGTGGAGCCTGTGCGCTCACCTGACCCACCCCTGCAGGAAGCTGTAGACAAGGGCTGGTGTGAGGGCTCCGCTGTTGTTTTACAGATAAGCTGCTATCTTTTATCTTTCTCTAAATGGGGCGCTCACACCCCTTAGCGCTCTAATGAGGGCACGCCCAGTGTCATGCTTAATGGTTGTCTGGCTTTAGGTGTCTCCCCTGGTGTAAGAGTTTCCCAATCACTGGCTTGTGTTGGATGAGGAAAGCAAAAAATCTTGTGCAATGATTGAAAAAAGGCCTTTCTTGGATTCGGCTCCAGAAACCTAATTCTGTATCCTGTTATATATCACATACACCTCCTCGTCATTTTGTACGTTTGCTATTTGCCACAATGGTGCCCCTAAATATTCGCTCTCCACCTGTGACAGATTTCAAGGACTAAGCTTTGCCGTTCAGTTACTCTTAACCTGCTGCAAATGAGTGATTTTGAAATCCCAGGAGGGCATTAATTAGGATTTCCTCCTTAATAAAAAAGAGAAGTAAAGTTAGCAGCTAGAGAAGTAATTAATATTACTGAAGATGAGAAAAAAAAAATTGGCCTGAAAGGGATGGCAAAGAAATAAAAGAAATATTAGTAGATGCACCTTAAAGTCTTACAAGCACCACATGGTTGGAGGAGAAGGTGTTTTACCCTGCTGTGTGACACCTGACAGTAGCACTGAGCCACTTGTAGATACCATCCATGGCTGAGGGAAGTGGTGAGGAAGTGAAGACTTAGAAAGTTCAGGAGGCTTATCAAAGGCAGATTTGGTAAGTCCGGGTCGAGCACTGTGCTCCGAATTACATTCCATTTCCCCTTTCTTCCTGCCCCGAACACAGATTGGGAAAGAAGGAAACAATAACAGACAAGAGTCCTGAATGAACCAGGAATCTCATTCCTGGTAGGAATCTCCCCATTCCTGTCTGGTCTGTTTCCCCGCCCCAGCTGCCTCACCCTGTTCAGTGCTTATGCTTGATGCTATTTTACAGGAGCAGATCCTGTGCCGTCCTCCTCGCGCTGTTTATGAGCCTCTCTGCTGGAGGTGTGCGGCTCCACACGGCCCTCCTTGCCCTCCTCGCTGGGGTGTGCTTCCCACTTCCCGGGCTGGGCTCTGAGAAGCAGGGAATATGGCAACTTGGGGCACAAGGAAGCCTGTACAAGGCTCCCAGGTTTCTCTTAATTCCACTCGCTCTTCCTTCTTCCTCTTTTGCTCGTTTGCCCCTCTTTCCCCTAACACTCTGACACACACGTTTACCTACTTTACTGCCCATGCAGTAAATTAATTGACCATTAAACACCTTATGTAGCAGAAATATAGTGCTGGTATATTCAGGGGATGTGACTGGTGATGCTGGTTTTAGACTTGGGATAGTTCCAAAACTTTTGGGCTCAGTTACAGCCGTGCTACTTTGCAAGGAGGGGAAGGAGGGGGAGATGCTGTGGTTTGAGAGAGGCAGCTAGGACAGAGACTTCAGCGGGAGAATGACACAGTGAAGGCTTCTAAGCCTATAGCAATAGTTTTGCACAATTGATTGACTGGAACATCAGGCTTTGCAGAAATCAGCTCTATAAATCTTTTCTTTTTCCAAGGGAGCCCCCAGGAAGCACTGACTTCAGGAAGTGATGGCTTTGGAAACATTGCTTTTGTAAACACTTGCTCAAGAACAATGTGTTTTGCATCTTAATGTAAGAACATTTTGTGTGTCTGTGCGTGCTTGACAGAAATAGAGAAGCAATTCTGATACCACAAAACCCCCCGGGTTTCTAAAGAAAGGATTTTGTTTAATGGGTTGGGAAAGGTAATTAGGGATGATCAAATGTGGGGGAGCAAGGAGACTCTCTTTGCTTCTAGCAATCTGTGGCATACCAAGGACAGAAAGGAGGTAGCTGAGTGATAAAGAAGCACTGAAGCATCCTACCAGAAGAGAAGTTGTTGATTTTGGGGGAGTGCTAGAGTGCTTTGGGGTGGGACTGCTTGTTCTGATAACTTCTGTGATTATTTTAAGTCTGATTCACTCAATTCTAGCTGATAGCACAGACTCTCCATGTACTAATGGGCACCATGTCCTCACAGCTATGCTGCACCCTGGTATTCTTTGGAAGCTGGGCCACAGTAAAACCTAAACTTTGGGAGGTGGGTGGTGGACCATGTCTTCCACTTTGTTAGTGCTTTGAACAGAGGCAGATGCTTCGTGTTCTCCCAGAATCCATAGTCTGGGCTTGCCTTTACCCAAAACACAATTCAGTAGCTAACCTATTTATTAATGTAACTGTATTGGCCAGGAGAAGGTATTTCCTAGTGATGGTTTCTTTGCTGTTATGTTGCTGTTGATTGGATACCAACAACTGGGGACACTGGATTTTTAAAACAAATTGTGTTTGTCTAGTGGAAACATTTTTCCCTATAAAACACATGCCACAGTTCCATTTCTTTGATAGATTCTTTCCCTGGATGCCTTAGCCTCCAAGACATTATAAAGCTATTTGCAAAGTCATTATTTTTATGTTCTGCACTGAGAATGGCAGGGCTTGGAAGAAACATGTAGTCAACAAGACTATAGGCTTTTCCAGGGATTTCAAGCTCCTGTGTGAAAGCGAAAAAGAACCTGGGATGAGATCCAACCCATGTGTCTCACTTACCTGATGGCTCAAAAATGTGATAGTGTCTAACATCTGGGGGCTCTAAAATTCAGAAGCTGTTCATGTTTAACCTCCGTCCTGTGACATCTGAACCTCCTCCTAGCTGTTCTACTTACCTATTTAGTTCAATATTCCAGCATCCAGACTCAGTCTCTTCCATGCTCTTGGCACCCTGGTTTTCCCCCTCTCTTTTCTGCTCTACAATGTCATTTATTGCCTAATGAGGATTTTAAAGAAAACATTGATTGTTTAGAAGGAGTCATGAAAGGAATACGCCATGCAACTGTTCTCATGGCAGTGACTTGTATGTTGTAAAGGCCTCTTGTAATTTCCTTGCTCTCTCTTCACAAATACAGACAGCACTTCAAGTGTTTTTGCAAACCTTGTATAAATGGGGCATTTTAGATGTATACCCAATATAAATGTTAAAGAGTCTGGTAGGAAAAGAAACTAATTCCCACAATCAGGGTCAAGCAATAAGTGTTGTTACTAATAAGAGAAGAGCAAGCAGAGAGGGTTAAGGCTGATCAGGCCTTTCCAGCTGTTTGCAGCATCAGTTGTGCAGCTGTAATGATCTACCAACATAATAGGGTTTTTTCTGAAATATCTTCATATTTCAATATTGGTTTGGGTAAAAAAAAAATTGAAAGGGAAGTCCATTGAGTCCAGCCTGTTTCACTTGCAGCAGCTCAGGATTTTGGACATTTTCCATTGTGCAGGTGTTCACAGAACGTGCAATTGCAATTTGCCTTCTGGATTTCGTAGCTGTAGTGAAAACAGGAAAAAAAAATTGAGATTTGGTTTTCAGTCAGCTTCTCTGCCAGTTAGTGTACCTGTTGCTTCAGCTGCACCACAGATACAACCTCTTCATCCTCAGCTCCTGCCTTCTTTTCTCCTTGGTTTCAAGCCTGAGAAATGTGTTGCTTTGCACCTGCCCTCTCAGATAATAATCACAGGTCTCAGATCCACGCCCTTGTTTCTGTCATCTGCCCTGCTATGTGATGAGCTCAATGCATTGGAAGCAGGAAACACTGGGGACATCTTTCTGCAGCCGAGGTGTCACCACTGTGTGGGCACATGTAACAGTCTCTGACTCCTGTAGCAATGCTTTGAGCATGTTGCATGAGACTTTAAATGCAAGGCTGAGATTTTTCACATAGCTCAATATATAAGGTTGGTCTAAACTCATTACCCTCTTAACACCTGGAAATCTCTAAATTCAGGTAATTAAATTTTGGAAGGTGAAGCCCTGACAGAAGCAGCAGAGAGTAATTTACTTTGGCTTGAAAGATTCAGCGTGTCAGGTCTTTAAGGTCAGCCTCCTCTTAGCACAGTAACAGCTCATCCTCCTACTCATGAAAGCAAGTAAATGTACTGGGAGACTGGCTTAGCTACACACACATAACCCATGGCTGAGCTCCAGTGCAAAAATAAGTAGTATACAAGAGATAGAAATAGGAATGGCCTTTTGAAAGAGGAATTTTGAAACATTCTGGTGGCGTTAGGAAAGCCAAAGATCTCCTGGAAGGAACATTTGCTATGAATATCAAGGGAAGCAAGAACACCTTTTACTGCTACATTAGTAGGAGATGAATAAACAAGGAAAACGTGCCCCATCAACAAATGCATGACAGTGACCACAGATGCAGGTAAGGTGTTCTGTGTGCTTTCTTTGCCTCACTTTTCACCATCAGAGTCGTCCAAGCCTCTGTGTTGTCTAACTACCAGCAGTGAAAGAAGGTTGAGTCATGGATCTCTTGAGCAATGGCAACCCATACAAGGGCATGAGATCAGGAGGGAAGCACTCATGTGTGGTAGGTGACATCACAGTGATAGCACACACTGTCAGCTTTGGAAGCTCACAGGTGTCAAAGATCCCTGGTCACTTAAGACAAATATCCCACCTGTCTTCAAAAGGCAGATCATTTCTAGCAGAAGTTGCTTCTGGGAGCATAGAGAGGAAAGTGGTTTGGGACAGCAAGCATAGATGTACCAGAGATAAATAATATTTGACTGACTGTCTTCTATGCTGAGGTGACTAGATTGGTGGATGAGAGGTAAGTGATAGATGTCACCTACTTTGACATTGGCCACACCACCCTCATGTGCTACTGGGGACGTTATGGTCTCGATGGGCAGACTACTGCATGGGTAATAACTGGCTGGACCATCAGGCTCAAAGGGTGGTGGTTAATGCTCATATTTTGCCTGCAGGCTGGAGGGGTTTCAGGTGTGTGGAGGGGGAGTCAAGATATGGGTAGCAGCAGTGGGACATATGGAGCCTTTCAGGGCTCAGCTGGGCAAAACCGTGCTGGGAATTTGGTGTTGACCTGCCTTTAAATATGAAGATGAAACAGAGACCGTCCACTCGAAGTGAGTCTGTGACCTTTCAGTGCAAGGAGGCAGCATTTCTGTGGTGAGTCAGCAGTGGTGATCCAAATATGGATGGAATTGATGCGGAACCTCAGTCGGGCTTCTATGAATATTTGTCTGGCGAGCAGCTTATTCGTGCTCAATAGAGGTAATTAGTTATAGAAAGCCATGACGTGGCTAGGGTCATTGCCTGCCTATTTACATCCCTTCAGCATGAGAATTAATTACCTTTGCAAGCTTTAAGTGGCGGTCTGGCTTTCAGAAACGAGAAAGGTGAAGTGCATCTTCTACCTGCAATGTCTGCAAGACATGTGGCTGGATGTGTTCCACTGCAGATGCTAATTCATGAATAATAATGAGCAGAATGATAAGATAATGGCTGCTTAGGGCCTGTTTGGTGTGAGCTGGCATATACAGGACCACATGACCACGGAACACTGAAAGAAATTAAAAGAGGAAATTTATTTCCAATATCTTGTCAAACTGGGGATCCCCAAAGCAGACACCTGGGACACCAGGGAACTCAGTTCTTGCTTGGTCCTTGCTAGAGGATCTCTGAACCTGCTGTTTTCACCTGCATTTCAGGGGCTGTCACAGGTGTAGATTACCTCCCTGCAGGGAAGGAATCTCAAGCATGTTCGATTGAGTGCCTGTAAGTCTATCTCAGGCCTGTGTTACTGAAACACAGACACTGAGCTTACCCAAAACGTCAAAGCTAAGCAGCAATTGGTATATGTGTTTTTCTGCACCTCAGCTGCAGATCACTTCAGCATGTTTATCATTCTCCTCAGCAATCTTCTGTTATGTTCCCACAGTTTCTATAAAATCTGACTTTTTGCCAGAAGAATGTGCTGCCTCTCTCACAGCTTGCTCTTTGCATGTGTACAGTGGTGTTTCAAATCCTGGTTTATAGGGTACAAGACAACCATAAAGTTCCTAATTCATCATGATATGCAGGTCTGTTTCTTCTGCCAATAGACATATGAACTCTCTCCTGGATTTTGTGGTTTTTTACTTTCTTTTTTAAGAAAAGTAACTTTTGTTGTGGCTAGGACTATAGCGTTAACCATCAAAGCAGGAAATTAAATTTCCCTACAATGACCAGTGGTCAGCCAGAGAATTCCTGGCAGCTAATTTTTCTGCAGAAAATACTTTGAGAAAGCAACCCATCCAGGAATTTTGTGAGGCCATTGTCTGACAGAGTTGTCATTGTGGGATGGATATGGAATTGGGAAGGAAAACGCCACTTAAGGAGAAGAGCAGGCAGCTGGACCAGCTGTGTCTTGTGCCAGACTGAAGAGGAACTGTCTGTGTTTTGCACTTAAAGATACATGAATTCAGACAGAACATAATGTGAGTTACCTTTAGTATAAAACCGTGAGGTGAAGAGCCGAATTTCCAGGGTAGATGCCATCTATGTGCACCCATGTCTTCAGAACAAAATAATATTTAACCTGTTTTGGCCAGGTGTCTTTGTCCCACCTGAAGTATTTTGAATTTCTAGAACATCCAGTGTAGATGTAACACAGCAATGCCTTATCTGTTCTACTGATCATCTCAGGGTTTTTTTGGAAGCCATTCAGCTGTATCCTTGCCTTCATTCATTTGATCAAGCACAGATGTGCTCTGTCATTTCCCTTATCTTCCAAAAAATTTGGTCTTCTCCATCAGCCTACCGAGACATGAGGATTTATTCACCTAAAAGAAGAAATATTAAAAGACAGATTTGAGATGCAGAGCTGAGACTTGTAGCCATTTCAGCTGACATAATGCTGCACTCTGCTTCCTCCAGGGATTTCCATTTGAGTTTCTGCTTCCCTGTCGCTGCTGCTGATTCATACAGCCTGAAGAGCTGCCGTGCATCTCTCCCTGTGACTCACATGTAGCTATCTGAGACTTCAGCCTGGCTAATCTCACAGCCCAAAGCTGCCAGCCTACACCTGGAATCACAGCAGCCAGTTTGTATGTTCTTGAGCTTCCCGGGGCTGTTCTGCCGGAGAATGCCTCCATCTAGCTTGGAATTTTCCATTTCCTGCCCATTTGCTGTGCTTCCACAAAACTTTGTCTTCTGAAAGGAACATTCCCCTGTTGTCACCAGGTTGCACTTCCTGCAGGTAAAAGGAAGCCGCAGTTAGGTTCTTATGCACACTGTTGTGGGAGATCTGTAAATATCAGCCATACTGCTGCCTGGAGAGGACAGGACACAGATGTTTCCACCCAGTCCTAGCAGCTGTGTGTCAGTGACTGTAGTGATTTACAGGGAACCTTGGAGGTCAGGAAATGTAACCTGAGGAATAAATGTAAGACCACCTATGGTTGTCACATTGTACATCACTGTCAGGTGTTCCCTGAAGGAATCCCAGCCCCATGATCCCATCGAATGCATTTCCTGCTGACCAACCTGAAAACTTCAGGTGCTACACTGATCCCAGCTACAAAACAATTCAAAGGGAACAAGATCTTTTGAAGGCATTTCATGGTCCAAGAAAGCATTTGAAAAAATCATGTTTTCTCTGCTTTTTGAGATCATATTCATGCAAGTTTCTGAGTTTGAGCTTTTGAACTTCCAACAATCCCTTGACATCAGTCATGCTCAGAGGGAACGTTTTACTTCGTCTCTGGCACAGAATATGTGTCTGCAAGTCTCTTGAAGCCATCTCTTCTTTATAAAAGGGTCTTTATAAATTGCTCCCCTGTGCCATATTTTCCTTGCATCACTGTTATATAAACAGCTTGTTTGTTTGCATATGTGGGTGGTAGAAGTGTCTGGGAGGTTCTAGCAGATATAAGGGTGCGTTAATCATGAAGGGGGAATCTTCTTGGCTTTTGGTCGTTGTATTTTGAACAGAAACAAAACAAAACTCTGTTCAAACTGTTTTGATGCAATCTACACCCCTTTTCCTCTGTTCTAATCACAATCACCTTCCCCTGCGGGGTTTATCCTTGGTTTCCTTCCACTTGCTTTAGGTTACAAAAAAAACTCCTGGGGAAAATAGGCCTTTAAGTATTGGATTGGCACATCTGTGGGTAAATAAGCAGTAAGGGGTGTTACAAAGCAGGTTCTCTTTTCTCTCTGTGTACAGCCCAGTTTTATCCCACATAAGAAATTACTTTATCAAATGATCTGGGAAGAATCCCACATGGGCAAAACTTGTCTATTGTTACTTCTGGCTCTCAATACATATTTTAACAGTGTCTTTTCAGGTTGAACTCAGAACCTTTCCTTCTTAAATCTATTTCTTACCCGTAACCAAGCAGGAAGTACAGATTCCAAAACAAAAATGTGTGTTGGCCAAAATCTACAACATTTAAAGAAAAAAGTTAGTATTTTTTGTTTTTCATTCTGAGATAAGTATGCTGTTGATGCATGCCAAGTCTAGTTGCTTTTTCTTAAAATCTGTTTTCAAGGGTTAGAAAATGTATCAATTCCATAATTTGTGTCTATTTTCAGATGTGTATTAATGGAACTGATATGTTGACGTGCATAGTGTGAAATGTTGAATATGCTATGAGCACTAGCAAGTTAGCAAAATAAGTGAGATTGTGTCCTGAGACAGGAGACTTGTGCTTTGGGAACGGAGGAGCAGCTTTAATAAAATCTGGTTTCACCTTGGGTTGAACCTTTTGTCCAAGCAGAGGTCTAATTTATTACCTCCCTGAAGAGGAATTAATTGACCTCCTTGCATCTCTTACTCACCAGTGAAAGGTAAAGAAAAAAATTGTGCACACAATGACTGTCATGAGCCA
The DNA here is from genome assembly GCA_013397395.1 of Sinosuthora webbiana. Classification (NCBI taxonomy): domain Eukaryota; kingdom Metazoa; phylum Chordata; class Aves; order Passeriformes; family Sylviidae; genus Sinosuthora; species Sinosuthora webbiana. The sequence goes on along the minus strand of VXBN01007655.1, from coordinate 99,200 downwards.
GATATTCAGAGTCAAGAAGGGCTTGAGGGAAGCTGGGTATTGTCCGTATGTCTGTTGTAAGAGACAATGGAGAGCTGAGCAGACTGGCCCCTTGGTCCTCTAGCAGAGGATTTGTTGTTACAGCAGCAGTTTTCAGCATAAAGTAATGTCTTCGAGATCCTTCCACCTCCCTGCATGTACAGTGTCTTCCAAAGCACACGAGGTCACCTGTCCCTTTCCAACAAGGATGCTTCACTGGCATCCTGCCTTTTACTAAATTTCTGTTGAGATGAGGGAAATCTCTGCCTTTTTCTGTCTTTCTCCACAAATGCAGCCCTGTCATCACCTCTTTGATTTGGTAAAGAGTTCTGCACCAGAGATACATCTCTGGAGATTATGCAAGAATGAAAGTCAACAGACACTCTACTACTAATAAACAAGACAGCATTACCAAGCATGACAGATCAAAAATGGAGCTCTGTTAGCTTCCATCTCATCCTCAACCCAAAGGATCCATTCATTTACATGTTTAAAAATCTTATATCAACTTCCTTATGCTTACACCACAGCATAGTTAAATCAAGCAAGGCAGAAGGTAAAAATTAGTTTTACCTATAGAAAACATTGTAAAATTTGCAGAGATAAGGTAACATTGGCAGGTTTTTATATCTGTGATTCAGTATAACCAAAGACCTTTAGAATTCTTGCATGTGGGCTGAGAATCACATGGGTTTATTTAAGTAAATTGAAGCATGATTTCAGTCTGGTTTTTTGGGATCATTGTCAGAGACTTGGGCTTTTTTGACTGTTTCAATGTGTACCTGCTGTGAAACAGTGTTGTCAGCTTGTGATTTTGTTACAAAGATGTTAACATCTGCAGGAAACAAAATTTCAATCAGTGGCCAGTTATGCAGATTCTTAAAACCTCATGTAGGCATGTTTGTTTTTATTCTCCACTGAGCATTTTATAGATGCCCAAAATATGTGTGACTGGGGAGAGAGGAGTGTTATATGAGGGGGAAAACCCCACCTACATAGTTTGAGTTTTCAGCATGGTAGCATTATAAAATCTTGGCTGGTTTCCTAAATAGACTAAACTTGTTTGGTGATGCTATCTGTCTGTCAACTTAACAGCTTGTGAACTCATGAGCCATTTTTGTATCATCCACTCTTTGCTTTAAGTAGGCTTTTGGACATGAAATAATAGAAGCTGCAAGGTGAACTCATTGCTCCAGTGACCTGGGCAGTCTGCAGCAGGAAGGAGATTTGACCTATGTTCCACAAAAGAAAGAAGCTTCTGTCAGAGTGTTCTTTTATTTTACACAAAAGCCAACATGAGACACACATAAAAAAACCCCAGGATTTATTACTCCCAGAGCTCACACTGCTCTGTTTACTTCTCCTCCAGCTCATTTCTGCATGGTGTGTATCTTAGCATTGCATTTCTCTGGAATTTGTTTAGTCCATAAACTTTCTGAGATAAAGACATTTTATTTTGTTCTCTGCTTGTAAAATACTTGGTACACATGGGATCAGTGTCTGTTTGGGTACCTTTATGCACAGGGATTTTTATCCAAGCCTGCCACTTCTTCAAATATCAGTGATTTCTCATCAGTATTGTGTAAAGCAGTTGCCCTGTCTCATGTTCTAGTTGATGCTGCTAAGTCAGGATGAAGTGTCTTTTGGTGTCATTTCTCATGGGACATTCCTCTTCTACCAGTCTACCTACAGATGAAACTTGAGTTCATGTTAAATGTTACTGTTTTTCCATAATTCACTTTTAACCCAGTCAGGCATCAGTTCTTCATCTTTAGAGCAGTCTGATCCAAAGGGGAGCAGTTCCAAACTCATTGCTGTGGTCTGGCTGGTGTTCCTCCTGTTCACAAGGGCTCTGTGATTTCAGCTCACCTCCTGTTGATCAAGTGTCTCACCTGCTCAGCAGCAGCATTCTCGTTGGAGCTGTATTTCAGGACATCAGCTTAAAGACAGAAATGCAAACCTCTCACTCTGTGACAGGTAATTTGTGTGAGTTCAGGCAGGAGGTTGATGGGCAGGGATTTTAGAGGGCTTTGAGTACTTCTGCCTTGAAATTAACATGAACATGATGAGAATATTTTATTTTTCAATGCTACACACAAGAATTATTTGAATAGTGTGGAAAGACTTTAAACAGCTTTTAACCAGATATCCAAGAAGGATTGTGCCTTTAAAATGTAGCCTAAAAAGACCGACAGAGGGCTTGAGGGTTCTTTAGTTTTCTTTTTTTTTTGAGTGATTTTTTTTGCTGGAGAAGCTGATCAAAACATCTCTCCGCTCTTGACACTTCTCAGTAAGTAACCACGTGGTTGACTGACAGTAATTTGTTTGCAGACTCCACTGTTTGCTGCTTATTTCTGTATTTCTTTTTTACAGCCCTGTACATCTTCCTGGTTTATGGCTCCATTTCAGGGCTACATTTAATCACTACTGCACAGTGTATGGCATTCTTGGCTGTGCTACATCCCCACTTATATGTGTGGCCAAAAAGAAAAAGAGATTTTTTCCACAGGATTTGTGCAGGGTTTGCAATGCAGTATTTCAGCAGAGGTAACAGAGATGGGCATCGATGATCTGTAACAAATCATATTTGCCAACTTCACCGTCTTGGAATAGGAAACAGCTTTATCTATGAGATTATGGTGATAAAAAGATTTACCAAGTCTGATGATAAATATTCTCACACAATTTCTTGAAACTTGTGGTAGAGGCAAATGAACCAGTGTTACTTTCTATGCTATTGGACAAAGGAATATTTATTGTAATTTGAAGCAGATGCTGGAGTCTTGTTTCTTTATTAGCCTCAGCTATGGTTAAAACAAGCTGACACACCTGTGCTTTATCTGTTCACATTTTCTGACAGATCATTGCAAAACTGAACAGGAGTTTGTGGTTTTGGAGGGTTTTTTTTCAGTCCATATTGTTCAACAGGTAAGGTTTAGCAGAACTCATAAACAGTGTTTTGACAGTTGAGTAGGTGAGAATATTAGCAGTGCATTGAAACACTCTGAGTTTTGAAAATAATTCAATTCAGTGGGGGAGATGGGAGGAAAAAAAAAAAATGCATGCACATGCAAGGCTTTGAAAGGGAAGGATGTCTCAAAAGCTGCCAGAAATAGGTCTTCATGTATGGATACTGGTCACTTTTGCATTAGGAAAATTAATTCCCAAGCTACCTGATATCTGATTTACCTAATACTGGTTGGTTGCATATTAAGGGCGATCATCAGCTGGATATAAACCTGCTTATGTCATAAGCAAACTATAAACAAACACTTTGGTTTAGATCCCACTTTCACACCCGAGGAAGACATAGTTGGAAATGAGACACTCATGTCCGCTGCAATTTGTAGGTATTCGGGTGTCAATATTTTTGATGTCTGCAGCAATTTGTAATTCTTCAGGTGTCAGTATCGGGGACGAGGAATCACAGCTGAGGTGTTGTAACTCCTCCTTGGCTTTCAAGCCCAGGTCGGCGCAATCCGTGCTAGCGAAGGGACGAAGAGCTCTCTCGCAGTGACAGTGGGGCAGGCCGGCTGGAAATGAGGCAGGCAGATAAAGCAGTGGTCGGACCGGAGAGTCTGGCTGGCTGGGTTATCCCGAGCTGCTGTCAGCACTGTTGGGCTGGAGGGGAGGTGGAGCTGCCCGAGGGAGCGGAATGCGCTGTGAGAACTGGGTCAGGGGCGGGCCGGCTGCGCTCCCGGGGCCCGCGTAGCCCCGGGCGGCCGAGCGGGGAAAGCCAAGAGCAGGTGAAAGGTGGATGGGTTGAGTCTGTGGCAGGTGATCTCAGCCAGGATGACAGGGAGGAATGGTTCCAGGAGGGGAAGATGGAGATCTGAGAGCAACTGCAGTCTTGAGGGGAGTTAATTTTTTTTTTTCTTTTCTTTTTTTTTTCTTTTTTTTTCATAAGTAGCAAAGAAATCAGCCTGGAACGTGGGTAGCTGCAGAATCACAAATAATTTCACAGCTAGCATGTGTATTGACCAGCGTGTAGTATTCAAAATACTTCAGTGTTGACTGAACGTTTAGTTAAAACAGTAACAGCAGTGGCTGCTACTGCCAGCTCTATACTCCCATTCCATACTCCCATTAGGAAAATTCTATCACAACCTCTTCTGTAACTGCTTGCAATACTTTTCTTCAGTTTGTCTGAGTCCCTAAGAGTGCTTTAATCCATTTTGTCACACATTCTTCAAAGGTATGTTTAACTCTTTAAAAATTTTCTTCCTGGCTCCAAAGTTGTAGTGTTTCTGGGGAAATGTGGTGTCCTCTGCAGTGTGTCTGGTAAGATACCAAAAGCAGATTTGAGAGCTGTGTGGGACTGAGATGGATCTTAGGAACTGAGGATAGAATTGTAGGGGTTTGTGTAGGAATGCAAGACTTCCACATTATTCTACTGAGATTTGTAACATGGGAAAAAGAGTTGTTAGCACTTAAGTTCGCTGCAGAGACAAAGGGACATATATGGAATTTCAAAATAATTCCACTCGGCTTTGCAAACTAAGTGGTCAGGTTTTTGGAAGGGCTCCCACAGAAAATAAAAATATTTCAAAATTCTGTGGTCTGTGATCTTTTCTCCTGACGGTGCAGGAATGCCTGTGTCAAATATTTTCCATTCCTGGCAGGGATTTATTTCCCCAGAGGTTATGTTCTGTTTTAATGTAAATAATCTATATGGTGTGATGCACCTGGGTGAAGATACTTGAAAGATTTTACATTCCATTCCATTAAAGACCTATGAGATAATCTGAACCTCAGACATAATTATCTTTCCTTCCTGTATATCTTCACTACACTGTCTGTTGCATTTTCAGTTTTCTCCATGTGGGAGCCAACCTTACTCCTTGGCTGATAGAATCCCAATTTGGATACTACTCCATTGGTCAGGGCTTTTTAAATGAAATTCTGATCTGTTTTGTTCATTAACAAATAACAGAGGATACTGGATTTTACCCCGTGCTTTGGCTTATAGTGATTCTGTGAAATAAAGCAGAAATGCATTGGTCAAGGCAGACCTTTAAGTAAACTACTCATATAGAATCTATGTTTTAGGATATTTGATATGAAGTGAAATCACCTCTCTGTGTGCTTTTTCTCTTCCAAATTTAGCATGGCTTTATGCTGGTACCTTTCAAGGTCTCTCGGGGAAGCCATTGCCTTTCACTGGACATTTCTGTATCATTTTCACACCACAGCTCCAGTGGACATGGCTGTACTGAGCACTGCCTTCATCCAAAAGGGGAAACCTCTCATTCCCTTCTCTCTTGACTTAAAGCCAGAGCTCATGGAGCACTTCAGGGATTAGGCTGTGGAACTGTTTTTCTGGAAGCAAAGTTGGTCATTTTTCAGAGTTTCCCTAGGGCCTTGTGCTGGGGCCCACAGCTGTGCTTCCCAAGCAGTGAGTCCTGCTTTCTTTGGAGCTCACAATGGAGTAAAAAATCCTTACCTGCATTCCCCACTGAGACACCCTGGATTTGCCTCATCAGACCCTGCTGAGGGGCAGCTCTACCTGAGTTTTGTTCAAGGGCTCCCACTGACTTCCTCCTAAGCAGAATGCAGTGAAAAAAATCATGTCATAGGAAGTGCAAACAGTATTTTATTATACTTACTATCTTACAGCATCTTTAAGAGTTTGGCTTTGATCCATGAAAATAAAGCAAAAAGAGAGGTGGAAAAAGAGACAACAATACTATCTAGTATGTATTTGGTCCTTAGAGGGGCATATTCTTGAATTGTGATGGTTGTTCTGCATGTCCTGCTTGCCATTCTTGATTTTGTATCAACTGATGGTTTTTGGGGTTTTTTGCACAGGCTGATGTTATTCCATTAGTCCATAAGGGAGCTGTCAGGATGGGCACATAACATTTCTTAATTATGATTAATTTAATACTGAATATGAGGGGAGTGCCCAGCTTTCCCTGTGGACTGGGAAAGAATGTAAAATCAGGAATTATCAGGAGTTATTATTAGTTATACTAATGTTGTTTCAGAATTCACTGTAAAGCATTAGGTCTGAAATCTCTAAACACTTGCCTACAGGAGTGTCTCCTTCAACAGATTTTGCTAGGATTTTCTGTCATGGGACCTCAGGTAGTTTGTTGGGCTATTTTTTTCCCTTTTGTAGCTGAACTTTATTCATTCTTTATTAACTGATTTCTACCATGGAACATGCTACTGGGGTAATTTTGTATATGTGGACATTTTTCACAAGTAAATTATATTTTTCTCTGCTGGATGGTAGGCTGTAAGTAGATAGTTCATCCTCTCAGTGGAGTTCCTGGACAAGCAAAAGTTGTCGGAACAAATTTGAGACCTCTCTCCACTGAAGCTGAGAGAGAAAACTGGGACCTTTTGTCATTGCTCATTATTTGCCTCTTTGCAGAAATACATTTGTAGCAGTCATTATAGAGGTCATTATAGAGAAGTCACTCTGTCTTCTCATATAGAAGAACTGAAACATGAGGTCTTCTGAAAAAGGTTTCTTTTTCTTCTGTGTGAAGTTTTGCTGTTATTTGCTTATCTTATATAAGTTTAATCAGTAACTTCTTTCTTTCAGAAGTAGGAGACTGTTTTACTAGTATTTTAAAATCTCTACATTTTAATGGACTTTAAAACTATGTTCCTTTTACGTTAGCCTTCCTTTTGGATTGTGTTGACAAGAAATCAGATTGGTGTCAAGGCATCTTCTGTTGCTCTTGAAACATATTAGGCAGCTCAGGAGAGTGTGTTCTTGATCAGAGCTTCTAGATCCTTCTAGACGACCCTGCCAGTCTTTGCTTTGCCAGCTATTGTTGCTCTATCTCTGTACTTGCCAAATTTAGGAGCACACACACAGATGTGTGTACCCAAAGTGTTATCCTAAGGAAAAGTCATTAAACATTAAAGGAAACATTATCATATCATATCAATCAGAGGATTGATCTACTAGAATGGTGATAAGTAAAGGTGTTAATGAGGTAAAGATAAAAGGGGGGTTTTGTTTGCCCATAAAAGAGGGGGAAAATGTCTGTGGGGACTTTTTGTTGCACGGATTTGTGAAGTGTGCTGAACAGATTTAAGTTTCCCAACGACCAACAGTTGCCTAGACCCAGAGTAATATTAATTTTATTTTAATTTTAAGCAGAGAGTGTGTATACTTCCAGCATCTGTGATTCAGAGGTTCTTTCTGTCTGCTTACATTTCACCTCTGAAAAAAACAGCTGTTTTTGCAGTTCTCAGTCATTTCTGTTCCACATTTCATGTCATAGTGTACTTTATGAATGTCAGGTAAGTAGGAAAATAGGACATGAGGCTTAAAAGTAGTTTAAGACGTTTCCATTTCTGCAAATCAGTTTTATCCAGTGCTGGTTTTCTGCTGGAATATCTTGAAGGCTGTTCTGGAGCCTCTCTGCCCATAAGATGTGCCACTGTGTTCTGGGGTTTTGTTAATACTCACAGCACTGCTTTCTGCTGTCTTCTGCTAGACAATATTAACTTTGACTTTACATAAAATACATCATGTCCCTACCAGAGGTTTATGTCCATCTTAAACACCTCCATTGCTCTAGATTCACATTTAACTGATTTTATCAGTACAAACTGCTTTCTAATATCTGATTTAGCTCACTTTGGCTGGAATTTAAGCCTGTTGATGCTTAACAGAGCACAGATGGCTGTCTTTCTTTTGCAGTTATCTTTTAGATGTTCGAAGACTCTTGGGCTGCCAGTCATTAGGGTTTTCTCTTCTCATTAAACTAGACAATTCAAATTTGTTTATTCTTTCCTAATGACTTCCTTGGCCAGACTTTATGCTTCTTTTCTCAGTTCTCTCCATCTGCTTCATCTCTTCTTTCTCGAAAAGCAGTGCCTGAAGCTAGATGGACACTTCAGCTGAGACCTGTATTAGTCCTGCTTAGTAGCTCTAGAGTGGTTGGTCCTTTTGCCCCTAACATGATTTTTTAAGAGATGGCTGTTTATTCTCCAACTCCTTTTACTTTTAATATTGCTTCCTCTAGCAATACCTGCTGCTTCTGGATACAGTCATGCTCTCCTGAAATCTGTGATTCTGCTGTTCCATTTCCTGCTTTTCCCAAGTCCCTTAATTTCTATCGTTTTATGATAGAAAATTGGTATAAATGAAATATATATAAATGAAAATATAGTATTCAGTATAAATGAAAATGTTAATACAGCGTAGTGTCTCCTGAAATTGCTTCCAAATTGCAGCAATGTTTTGAGTATTGTCTTCCAATTTGCCCCATGGCAATATGGGAAGAAATAATAATGGAGGTGAGGGAAAGACCTGTGAAATGCCTGTAAGCATTTTTTTTCCACGAGCAATGATTTCATGTTGTTCCATATCCAGCATCTTCCACCACCCTGGAATGTCCCAGCTTGCCTACCAAATCCTTTCTTTCCAGAGGGGCAAGAGGCAGAACGTGCTGAACCTTTTTCAAACCTAAACAGGTGTTGGTTTATGGGTTATTACAACTGTGCTTGTGTAATTCCCTCCGAGAATGGCTAAAGAGCCAAGTTATTGCTGTCTGTCCTTCACTTCAGGGATTTGGATCCCTTTGCGACCTATCAAGGTCACATTTTCCTGAAGCTTTTAGAAGAGTTGTATCATGAAGGCCTCATCAGATTTGGTTGAAATTGCTCTGTGAGCTCAAAAGCTTTAGTAGACGGGTCCTTGCTGACAGAGGTGTAACATGAGGGAGTAAGGCCATTGCTTTCTTAAAAAAAAAAAAAGGTTAACATTGTTCAAATGCAAAGGCTAATTCAACTCGCTTTTTGCTATGCATTTGAAAATGTTTGTTGCTGAAACAACAAATCACTTCAGTCTCCCCTTTACCTCAGTATTCCTGCACTTGATTTTTTGTCTCTGGAATTTCTCATGTGCTTCTTTTTCCTAGCCCTTGTCTTTTCAGCCAAGAACCACAGGCTCCACATATTTACTGCTAAGTAGACATTGATCCACTGGTGCAAATGAGTACCTGGTGGGGTGAGGACTTCCCTTTTTGTCTGTAAAATATGAGGAGAACATTTATTCTAAGGGTGTTTCTACAAACCTGGATACTTACAGAAAGTTCAGATGAGAGAAAGCCATCAGTTGTCATGTTCAGTGTTATGACTTAGAAAATTACTGGAACAACTTATAAATAGTATTTCAAAGTGTAATGCACTTTTTTTAAAAAGCATAAATTTATTTCTAGATTATTTTTTAATGATCTTCAAGCAATTGAAATAAAATAATTTTTTTTGAGCTCTGATTGAATTAGTCAATTTAATAATGTCATAACAGTTAAATAGCCATTAAGAAGTCATGTAGGCCAAGGTCATCTTTTTTTCCAGTAGTATGAGGAAGAAATTGAACTTGGTGTGAAGAGGAGAGAGCCTTTTGAAGAACTGTTGTACCTGGAGGGATCCAGTTGTGATTTTCTCACAAGTGTAGGTGTGGGCACTACTTAACCATAACAGACTGAAACTGCCTTTTCCTGATAGTTTTCAAATGGAAAAATAGCTAGAGCAGAATGTTACTGCTTCTGTAGATTTTTAGGTGAAAAAGAAAAAGGTAATTGGTTGTCACTGGTTAAACCATGTAGCCTTTCTGCATTAGGGCACAAGTTGGTGAATCTGGGTTACTCTAGACTGGGGTTCTCTGAGGACACTGATGATAGGTGGGTTGGCAGCCCTCATCATGTTGTTAAATTAAATGGTGCAGTGATTTGATCACATGGCCTACTTTGGTGTAGGACAACTGACTTTAATTAGCCATGGTCACTGCTACCAAGCTGCCTAACAGTTGGCTGAGTTTTTGTCTTCTTGCTTAAAACATTTTCTGTTGTGCTTGAAGGTGTCAAGCTCTTCATTTTCTTGACGTGTTCATAGGGTGGGTATTGTCTTCGCCTTCCTCGAAATCTTCTGTCCTGCAAACCTAGATGCTATGCCTTAACTGAATTTATTCTTTTTTCACCCTAGGGCTGTCTTTTGATGCTGAATTCCCATCCTAACTCAAAGGTGGTCCTTGTCTATCCAGATGGTCATCTTCCTACTGAGTTTTTAATCCCCCTATCTGTCAAGCTAGCAGCACAAATTCGATTGCCTCTTTCTCAGCTGTTCTGGGAAATGAGAAATTCTCTTCTCCCCATTGGGGTTTTTTGTTACAGAATTTCTTATCTCTCCTCTCCATCTGTGGTATGTCAAGATATTTGTATTTAAATACCATTTTAAAGTAGTTAAATACCTTGGAGGAGGTAGCTTAAATCCAGCTAAAGTGATTGCATTAACAAAATTGGCAATGACTTTCTCTTTCATCACATTTTTGAAATACGGTAAGTTACTCCTTGCAATCATAGGAATGTCTTGGAAGGCACACAGTTTCAGCTTAACTTGTGCTCCACTCTCAGAATCAGTAAAATAATGCGCAGATTATCCTAATGATATGCAGCTTTCAGGTAGGAAGTGTGAATACATTTGTCTTCCTTTAACAAGGGATGTATTGTGACTTCCAGAAGTCTGTCCAAAATGCTGCTGTAAACTTAGGCATGAAGAATGGCCTGAGACTGCTTCTGAATGTTTGACACCTTTAGATTTAAGCTTGCACTGTATTTGGCATCATCCAGCATCCATGGCCACGTCCATTTTGACAGGGAATGTTTGTCTCATTATTAAACTCCTTATTAAATCTATGCAAAATCCTGGCCCTGTTTGAAGCTATTCTGTGATAAAATGGGGAAAGGTCTGGCATCCAAGGAGGATTCATTATGCTGGTTAGTGCAAAAGATGAAGCATTTTGCATGAAGAGGAATCTGATAGCTAATTAAAACATTTTCTGGTGCAAAGTCACTGTGTAGGAAATGTGTAGGAGTTGGTGGATTGCATCATGTGGATATTAACTCAGAATCCACACTGGGCAAAATCACTGGCAAACTAGTTAGCACATCCTGAGAATCTTTACACTGTTACAGTCTTCATCCCAATAAAAATGTATGTGATATCCATAGGATTAATTTCTAAATGCTAGATCACTTCTGGAAGTAGCTTCCCATGTTAGCAGATCATCACCAGTGATGTGCAGAAACTGGCGGCCTTTGAAGTGATACCACTTCATCGTCATCTTGTTTGTTTGTTTACTTTTAAAGCCAAAGCCATAGGATTTGGATGATCAGGAGATATTCTGATGTGGCCAAGCAGTGTGAATCCTGTAGCTTATCCCGAGCTTTAGAAATCGTAGCAAACACTTGCTGCAACTTGACACCACCACACAACTGCGCGGGGATTGCTGTAACCCAGGTGTTTCACCCACCTCTCTCTGATCCCACATGCCTGCCTTTCTGCTCTGTAATTGCCGTAAGCTTAGGAAATACCTTTTAGTGTTTGTAAGTATCTCTCTGGATAATAAACTTAATTGGTTTGCCTCTAATAGTTTAAAATTATCAAGCTCCGTCTTTGCCCTCATCCCTTCCTATTTGTGTTGAGTCACTTTTGAAGTTTCTGGGTGTAATAGCAGAATAACAGCTGTATAAGACAATCAAGTTACTTTTTCTTTCTAGTGTTTCTTACTATTGCTTGAAATGTACAAATGTCAAGCCATTGGGAAAAGAGTTTGCTATGCAATTTTTTTTTTTAATCACCCATGTACTGTTTGATGTGCCTTGGTTGTTTGGGATTGGGTAGTAACTGTTATGGTTTACATTGCAATTTGTGAACCTTGACATTCAGAATAGTGTTTTCTACGATTTTTCTCCCCTTCATCAGATTGCATTTTCATGGTTTGCTACTGGGTTTTGTCCTGACTGTGTGCATTAGTCTAAGCTTCTGTGCTATAAAAAGTTACACGTGGCTTTTCTTTTGACAAACACAGTGGTGTGACCATTCTGCAGTGTGCAGTTCTACCTGCTGGACTAAATTCATGCACGGTGAAAACAGGTGCTGATGTTTTCTGTAGGTTTTGCAAAAATTGCACACACTAGGCAGTTTCTTAATAGTTGCAATTAAACACTCATTCGTGCTGGAGTGCAAGTTGCTTGTAGTGTGTGCAGGGCTAGAATTTCTGATATATCAGATAAGACACTTACTAAATTAATATAACTATCTTAATAAAACCTTGCAAAACTAAGATAAAATGTGTACTTTCTGAGTTCATATTTCTTCTTGTGTGGAACCCTTGCCGCTGTTGAATGTTCTTCCTGAATGTTACATATGAGTGAGGCTTCTGTATCCTCCCAACCTCCTATATTGCAATCAAAAGTATCATTTTAGCATCAAAGTGTTAGTCTGAAAATTATACAGTGTGGGTATTGTTTTCCTCATTACATAACAGCATTTCACAGTATATTTCTAATGTATCTGTCATTCACATCTGTATTTTCAGTGTATTAATATCATAGTCAGGATTGCAGGACTTATTTATTTGATGCTGAAAGGATTGCTGCAAGATGAATATGTTGGAGCTTAGCTTGTGTTCAACTGAAGAGATTATGCAAGTCTGGAAGGTGAAGATCCTGTCTTCATACCTTTGTGGTGTTTGCCTGTAGTGTGCTTGTCTTGAAGAGAGGCTGCAAGTTTTTAGTCAGCAATTAGATGACAGTTCATTAACAAATGAAAAGCCATTTCCTGGTGCTTGTGAAAAGTGTGGTAAAGACCCAGCCTTCAAACAAACGTCAAGCAGCAGAACAAGCAGCATTTAATACTGTTTACAGGGAGTGAACTTTGTAGAGTTTCTGAATTATTAAATCCTAAATCTCTGCAAGTTCAAGAGTACATGGTTTCTTAAGTTATTTTAAGGGTGTCCTATATTTCCTGAACTTTCTGGACTGTCTTGGAGATTTTTCTCTTAGCCCTTATTGATTGTATTACTACCAGGTGTATATTTTTTCTTAAAACTTCAGTAGAAATCAATAATCAGTCTAAACAAGGATTCTGGAGGCCCACTAATAAGAACCAAATCTTTTTTGGCTTGGTTGCTACTTGCAGCTTGTGTTGTAGCCACTTGCTTGTGGCTTTGCCACATTGCAAGAGGCAGTGACCTTCATTTTAGCACCTTCTAGACTTACACGTTTCACAACTATTTTTAATGTAAGTCTTGTCTTTACTTTGTCACAGTAACCCATGAATTCCCTGTGTAGCCATTTTTGGCTTATGGTTTAGAAACTTGAGCCTATAAGATCTGAAATGTGTTGTTACAGGAAAGAAATCACTCATTTCAAGTGAAGGATTTCATTGCCAGTCAGTGGGCAGATGTATGAAGTAATCTAAATTCGTGTCAATAGTGTATTCATTCCAGGGAACTTCTGCTTTCATAATTTCAATTTCCTTTTCTTTCTCCTGGGAATTGCATACAATCACCCGGATTCTTCCAGTGTTTCATGGGTTCCTAAGTGATTTTGGGAAAACATAGTAATTGTGACAGTAGCCTGGTGGGTTTGCACAGAACCTGACAGTTTTATTCTTTGGGACTCAGCCCTCTGGTGACAACAGACACTTCAAGCTGTGACTGTCCAGTGGCAAGTGCTGAGTGGGGTTCAGCTGGACCGTACCCTTCTTTTGGCTGAAATGGAATCCTGTAGTACCCCATCTTCAGCTTCTGCTCCACAAGACTGCAGGCCTCTGTAGATCCTGTCACTCACTTATGTCATTATTTATATAGATGTTTATATTCTTCCCCATGTGGCTGTCTCACACATCTTAGGACATCTAAAATCATCTACATTGAGGTTCCTGTACCAGATGCTCTTCAAATGCTGGGGAGGAAACACCTATTTAGAACCAAACTGTCTGCAAACAATCAGATGTTGCATTAGCAATTATGTCTGTTCTCCCATCAGGGTTTTTTTTGCTGTAGGAGCACACTGTCGTAATTTGCTTAAGATTTGACTGTCATCTTGTAGGTCTGTCAGATATTGAGCAAACATGGCTGTCACTTGGTTCATGGTTTTCAACACCTCTCTCTTCATATACATATCTGCATGGGAAACATTGTGGAGATCAGTCAGCTTGCATTGTTTTTTAATAAGTTATACACAACAACTTGATAAAATCTGATCCAGAAACATACATAAAGTTTTGTCCACCTCTGGATCAGATTTTATTCCTGGCAGGGAACTTATATTTAAAGACTTTATTATTCTCCCAGTAGTTTTTCTTCAAGGATAGACCTGTCTGCAACTACTGCTGCTATACTGGAAGTGGCCATAATAACAGGAGAATATTTAATTAGAGCTTGTTGTCTCTGTAGAACAGACATGCCTGAAAACATGGGTTCTTGGGGCTCAGTTTCTTTGATACAGCTCCACTCATCCAGTGGTTATCTCCTTGCTGGGGAGTTACTCAGGGCCAGCACACAGGTTTGGTACTGTGGCACTCTGTGTTGTTCAATTCTTCACTCTCCCCTTGATGCAAATCTGGCTCGTGCCAATTAGCACAATTCCAAGGGCTGCAGGACCTAAATGCAATGAAAAATCGTCTCCTAATTTTAACAACAGTGTGAAAAAATATTTAAGTATTATTCATGTTATTGCATAGCTATCATTTTTTTTCTTTGCTAATAGTGCAAATCTATTTTGTAACTTGCTTGTAAAGGTGTTGGCAGAAGTGTGTTTAATAGATTTCAAGATGAGTTTACACTATTATTAGGGCAAGCTATTTCAGTTAAAATTGTGTGTCCCTTATATTCAGTATTTTATACTGATGTCCATTCTAATAGCATTCTGAGATTTGTTGTCAGAGATTATTTCTCCATTTAAAAAACTGAAGGCATTTTGGAAGGGGCTCTTCATTAGAGGAGAGTTTTGAAATACTATGGTTAGTTACAGAAAATGGGAATATAAGAGGTATTGAATCTAAGAGGTATTGTGCTTAAAGCTGACTTTGCTTCATTGCCATCACTCCTGTTGACTTCCTTGGCATCAAAATCTTGCTGCAAGGAATTCTCTTGCTGCAGTATCTTTCTGGAAACCAGCTAAGCAGAGAATAAATGCACAAAAGTTGCATACCCTGATTGTGGCTTTTGGTTTCCAAGAACCTGATGAAATCCTAGAGTTGTAAAAGTCCTTGGTAAAACATCCATTCTCTTTGAATTTCACCTGTAGCCTTTCTGTGTTACATGTCTTTATGTTGCACCAGTAGGTTCCCTGCATTTGTGCCTGGAAGGTAAACTTCCTGTGTGGCAGGCCACTGAGAAGCTATTTTGATTTGAGATGCCAGCAGGATTTTTAAGACAAGCCAGTAAATTTTGGATTAACAAAGCACAAGGGGTATTTACTCAAGATTTTTAAAGGAAGCCAAGGATAAAGTTGATGAGTAACTGGGAAGCTGCTTAATTTGCCCTTTTGCCAGAGAAATTAGGGGTTACAAATAAACAATTTTTGGAAAGGTAACGAGGGAAATGCAGGGAATGGAGTTCCCGAGGGATCACTCTTTGGATGTGTGCTCTCATGTTTTCATCAGTGGTGTGGAAATAGGGGTGAGGACAAATAGGTCACAATATGTGTTGACAATGCAGAATTCTTCAGGTTGCTGAAAAATTAGGTCTGAACAAGAAAGACTGCAGAAGTTTCTTGTTGGTAGGGTGTGTAATGTTGACAAAAGATCAGAAAAAAAAATGCAATTTTCTAAATAAAAACGAAAGAATTAACTGGAAGGAAAAATGGTCCTAAGAATGCACAAACAGCAGTGTGTTCTAAATTTGGTATTTTTTCAACTGAGGAAGGATATATGTAATCACAAGAGGTGAAACTGAACTGTGGCAAGAAGGCAAATAGAATGTTAACAGTCTTTAAAAAGCAGCTGAAAAGGCAACAAAGCATCATTTGCAGATGTATAAATCCCTACTGTGCACTCAAGAGGGGTATGCAGTTTTAATTCACATTCTCTGCATGTCAAAAAGGTTTTATGGATTTTTGCAGAGTGAAGAGATAGTTGAGCATGAAAATATAGAATTTTTAAATTTTTTTTTTTTGGAGTTCAAATCTGTGTAAGGACAAGGAGGCTGGACTAGAATGACAGAGACTAATATTCTTCTAGGTTGGGAAGAGACAAATGGAGAGGCAGAATTTATTTAAGTATAGAAAATTATGAGTTGCATAATTGACCAAGTAGGAAAGCACAGCAGACAAGAACAGTCAAAGTAAAGTGTCATGACACTGTCAGGTAGTTTCATTATAAAAAAGGAAACACATTTTTACAGATGAAATGAATTATCAAAAGTCACAATTTATTTCCCCAACATTTTTAGATTCAAAAATGATGAACACATTCATAGTTGTCCCCTGACGACTGTTAAAGGTGATAAGACAGCCTTAGAGTCACAAAATCTCAAAGCCACCAATTGCAAAAGCTGGAAGAATATAAATATTTTTTAGAATCTTTGCCCAACCAATTGCTACAGTTGAAGGTATGGAGTAGAAAATGTATTGTCTACTGCAGGTGTTATTACAGGTAATAAGACACAATTCAGCAGAGCTCCTGCTGCGTAATGGTGTAACTAATGATCTCTGAATCACTTCAGGCATTTGTAGGAAATCTGCTGTATTTGATTTCAGTGCCAGCAGCAGTTGAATTACATCTCCCTTCACTGTATAGCTGCTGTTCTAAGTGCACAGTCTCCAAATCCACCTCCTCCTTCTGAGATAAAACTTCATGGTAACATAGAAAAAGTCAGCAGTAATGTAGTGCAGAATGACAACTGCTGCTTCACTGACCAATTCAGCCAATTTAGGCTGGTTGAAAGTGAACATCCTCATTCAGTTCAGTCAGTCACTCATATACCCCAGGCTTGGATCAGAAATGCTGCACAAAAACATCCCTGCTACGACTCTCCCACTCTCCAGAAGCAGCAAATCCACTTGTTTTTGTTATTCTTTCTTGAGACTCTGTCTTTACGTTTTTGTGGTACTCTAGGGATGGATTAAAGCTTTTTGTTTTTCTCACTTTATTTTTTAGATAAGGTGCCACTGTGTTTTTTGAATTTGTTCTGCCAGCCTTGTACCAACTGTTGGAAACCTCTTGGGTTTTGTCCTTCGTAGCCTGGAGAATATGGATCACATCTGGTTCCAAATTCTTCATGCTTCCCCACCATCTGTGCTCATTCAAGGACAGTGACAGTGGCTACCTGGTTAAATACACATGCCATCCTGACTGCATCAAATGGCACCTGCTGAAGTGAGAGCTCCACAACAGCAGAGATTTATTGTGGAAGAAGGATGTTACAGTGCAGAAGCCTGATAGGAGCTTTCCTGTTCCTTCACCAATCAGGTTTACAGCCATAAAGTTTCTTAATAAAATCCCTTAACACAAACATCATAACTCTCTCCTCTGGGCTCAGGTGCATTATCACATCATCACAGCTTGATGCCAGTTGATTCGAGAGCAGCATCAAGCTAAATTCCACTTGAATTTCCATAGATGGCCATAAATGTGCTCTTAGCCCATGGCAAATGTAAGGTAATAGGACTGACCTTAATCCTTTCTAAAATACTTGCTTTATCTCATCACTGTGTGCACACAGCTGTTGTGATTTGTGTGAAATTTGGCTTGACCATGTATTTAACTCATCCTCAAAATGTCATGAGTAGGCTGCCCTAAAAAAAGCAATTAGCTTGAGGTAGGAGTGCATGTGTACCATTTCTTCAAAGGTGTCCCCTCACAGGGTGAGAGCCAGGCCTGTGTTCTTTCTCCTTTGCTGGCCAGTAAGTGTTTCCAGGTCTAAATGTATTTCTGTTCAATCTAACCAGCATATTTTTTTTTTCTTTTTTGGGTTTCCTTAACAGCCTTTGTATTTTCCCTTGTGCCCAACAACACTTTTTTTAAAAATTTCTTTGTATCGCAAAAGGCTATTGGGGAATCCAGGATTGGACCAGCAAGTTACAACAGAAATCTAAATCCTCTGAGGATGAAGACATTTTAATGCAATATGAAGATCAATAATACTCTGTCCTTACAAGTGGCAGTTGTGAATTGGCAGTTGTTCTTAATACGAATATTCTATTTCAGCTTGCTACATTACATAACTAGGTTATCTACATTTTTGGTTCATCCTTCCCACAGGCAGAAATGGTATTTCTTCATAGGCTGGCAGTTTTGCTTTATAATATGTCAAAATACATGTCTTGGGTATTTGTTTGGTTCTGGTTTTCTTTAACAGGGCACTATTTTTTTCTGGATTGCGGTTTGTTGGTTTTGAATTAGCAGGGTGGCTGTTACTGGACAGTAACTGTAAAGGCATTATGTTTTGCAGAAATAAGGGAGTTACCACTCTTCTAAAGACTAATCTGATGAGCCTATTGAACATGGCAACTGGAAAACTTTGCTTCTTTAATTTGAAAATGGAAATCTTAATATATTTTCATGACAAAATATTTTCTCCACACGCCGTTGTAAATTTCTAGAATTTGCTCCCAACGGGATAACTAATTCCAACAAGCAAGGCAGTCTGTGTGTGTTCTTCCTTTTTCTTTCTTTACTTTTGCTCTTCTCTACTTTAAGTACCCTTAGAATTAGGGGAGACATCACTGAAAATAGGATTCAAAGCATTTGTGAAATCAGAGCAGAAATAGCAGGGATCATAACTGTTTCGGGTACTTCCTCAGGTCTGGAGAACATCATGGTCAAGCTGCCCTGTTTTAGGCAGGATTTGTTTTATGTAGGTTAGTTGCTGCAACGGGTTACACAAGACTTCCAGCAGCAGTCAGGCACAGTGTAGGTGAGCTTTTAATGCTGCCCTTCCCTTTTTATAGCTCTGTCTTGCGAGACAGAGTATTGTGGTTTCCATTTAATCACCTTTGAAATAATTGTCCAATTGCACAATAATACATTGCCAATCTTTCATGAGTTTCACATGTTTCAAAATAGACAAGGGAGTGGTGTTGAAGTGGCACAGCTGCAGCTGGGGACATGAGAGGAGAGATGATGGAAGAGATTTGTAGTGGTCAGTAGCAACTGCAGTGTTAAAGGTCCTCTTCTTCAGCTGATACAGTGTGAGGTCTAAATATCTCCTAATTAGAGAAAAAGATTTTGCCCAGTGACAAAGGACCTAAGCTTTGATGAGATTAAATCTATTAATCACAAGTTTCTGTTCTCTTTTTTCAGAAGAATGGAGTCTCAAATGGAACTCTCTACAAAAAAACATTTATTGAGCACTTTGAACAGGCACCAATGTATGTTGCAGTTTTTACTTTCGTGGGGTTTGCAGTGGGAACAATATTTGGCTACCTGCGAGATTTCATGAGAGCCTGGGGACTAGAAAAACGTAACATTGCTGCGGAGAGAGAACAACAAAAAGTATGTATGAAAAAGTCATTATGTATCCACAGCTGAGTTTTCCCCTGCTTGCAAGTGATTTACAGCAACTTGTGGAAGTAACAAGGCAGACAACTTTCATTTTACAGAGCGTTGCACGGGGGTAAGAGGAGTGACACACCCTGCAGTGGAGTTGTATGCACCTGTATGATTATATACCTGCATTTATGTAAAATCATCATTTTTACCCAGGGACATGTTCATCTCGTTCTAAGAGTGCTGTAATACTGTCAGCAAAACAGAATCTCCATATATTAGGTCAATTCACAGAAAAAAAAATCATAAATGCCTTATTGTTAAATAAATCTTTCCAAATCTCTTCAACCCCGATTTTCCTTTGTCCCATCTGGCTCTCTTATGCTGTCTTTCACGCTGAGGCAGTTCTAATTTTGTTATAATTGAATTCTTGTAACTCCCAATATTTTTTCATCCTACATAGTTCCTAGTGAAACTTGCACCTTAGCAAGAACAACTGCCTTCCAACTTTGTTTAAAATTTTTGGTTGCTCCTCCTTCTCTGTGCAGTTTGAGTCATCATTTATAGTAACACCTGGCATAATGAAGGAAAATCATGAACAGTTTTACTGTTTCTCTTGCAAATAATATTCCTGAAATTGTTTCCTCTTTTAGATTTTCAAAGATGTGTGGATAACTTAATGACTATCACTTTCAATTCACTTCATGATTTGGCTATTTGTTGATTCCAGTTAAATTTTTTGTCCTTCACTATGGATTCTGTGTTTATTTAATTCTCCCACCTATGTTAACTGCACACCATGTTATTTTATCAGTTTATTGTGTGCAGTGCCCAATATGGATAAATTGCTGTTTCATATAAAGCTTTGTTTAAATTTAATTTCCAAGTAAAATCCATAGATAGACATTAATTCTCTACCAAAAAAAAATTGTCTTAACTGGATGTCTGCATCTCCATGTTAGGCCAGTAATGCCCAAATCACATATATTGGACTAGCTTTTGTCTAATGTATTCAGCATTTCATGAAATGTAGTGAGTTGTTTATCCTCCTTTTCTGCAATCTGCTCCACACATAGAAAAATGCTCAATTTTAAACAACTGGTTTCTTCAAGTGAAAGAATCTTGACTTTTTTTCCATTCCAACTTTCAGGGTGTATAAAGGGAGTTAGACCAACCTGTTGACCATTTAAAGAAAACAAACAAACAAAAACCACCAACAAACTCTGACCAACCAAAAAAGAAACCCAATCTTAAAAAACACCCAATCTTAAAACAGAAACAAAGAAAATATTCTACCCTCTAAGTTTTAAAAGAATTCTAGTAAGAGATTTGCTGTTTGGAGTTGTAAGTGACAACATAGGAGCATGTGGCTGCTATGGCTCTCTGTTTACTGATAAATCAGTTTTCCCTTGTTAATAGGAATGACTTGGGTACAGAAGCAGATGTTTTCCCAGCAACGTAACCCTGTGCATGTTTTCAAACCAGGACTTTGTGCCACTTTATCAAGATTTTGAGAACTTTTACACCAGAAACCTCTATTTGAGAATACGGGATAACTGGAATCGTCCAATTTGCAGTGTCCCTGGGCCACAGTTTGACCTCATGGAGCGTGTCACAGATGATTACAACTGGACATTTAGGTGAGTCACCTTCCACTCTGCTGCTCTCAGCTTCATGAGCATACTCCTGATACCTCTGCAAAGCACAGGAAGTTGTGTTGAGATCCTTGTCTGATATCCATCAGCACTTTTCTTTTCGAAATCAGCACCATGCCGACAATCTGGCCCTTTTCTTCTGAGTATTTGTTTGGAAATGCAGAATAGATTTCCAACTCGATTCCAAATGGGTTTGGCTGTGTCAGCACAAGACTGCTCACACACCATTTATAGCAACAAAATTTGTTTAATCCCTTGGTTAGGTTTTAAATCATAATTTCCTGCATTGCATGAATGTGGCCTTCATAGTGAGGCTTTGGCAGTGGGTTTTACGTAGATTACATCTTGAAGGTTTTGGTGTATTTCAGCTGAATTATGCAGCTATGGGAATTCTCACATAGACAACGTGTAGGTTGGCTATGCTTGAGCTTATTGAGAATGCATCATAGTGTTTCCCATATTTTCATCAATTTTAAGTACAGTGTGTGTGAAAGCACTGATGACTTAATGGAAGCAGCTGACAATTTGTTTGAAAATGAATATCTGTACATTGTTCCTTAAATAAAGTTATAGGTTGGTTAGTTTATTTAAATCCATAAAAGCAGCCATTCACCCCATACCAGTATATTGCCATCTAGAGCATGCCTTCTAGAAAGCACTCTGACCATGAAGCAGTACTTAGTTAGGAAAAGAGAAAGGCTAGAAAAACTTCTGGGCTGTTGGGAGTACAAGGATTGTAAATTCCCAAGTAGGAATGTGATGCTGGGACAAAATTTGGTGGGAAAATTTCGGGATTTTTTCATTTGGGATTGGAGGGAAAATTGCACTGCTGTTCAAAATTTGCTTTAATTGTAGGTTTACAGGAAGGATTATCAAGAATGTAATCAATATGGGTTCTTATAACTACCTCGGCTTTGCAGAAACAGATGTTAATGCCTTGAAAACTGTGACCATAGAGTTAGAAAAATACGGGACAGGAATCTGCAGTACCAGGCAAGAAATGGGTGAGTACACAGCCAGATGGCCACCAAAGGTTCTGTAACTATGCTCTTTTTCTCACAGATATCTTGAAAGAATTGGATACTTAGAGAACTTTAATCACATCAGCAATTACTTGTTTCACAATTAAAAGGAATGCTGTGTTTTATTTGTTCTCACATGAGGGTTTTTTTCGAAAGGAAAACTAATACTGATTTTTGGAAAAGCCAAACCCAACGTGTCGTATACTGGCCTGGGATTTTTAATGATGGAAGTAACAGGCTTGTTCTTAAAGACAATTTAAAAACACATTGAGATTTCAACAATTGTTCTGGGGCAAATTCAACTGCATCACAGATATATATCAGTTACCACACACAGAGGTTTCAGATTAGTAAAATGATCTTTTACATAATGTTTTAAATCCTGTGTTCTAAGAATGTATTGGAATGTATTATGAGGTACTACTGGCACAAAAGAAAAATTTCTAGTTTGCCTTTAGCAAACAAATTCAGGAAGGCTCCATCTGTCATTTTTGGTTTATATGTCCTTTGTGCTTTATCTGCTTTTTTAGTTTGTAGGCTGCATGCAGTGTTATCTTCAACTTTCTGTTTTTACACAAAGCCTTGTATTCCCTAGGGTACAATCATCTTACATTTCAGAAATAAACAGTTTCAGGCCATAGAAATGCAAGGGGAGGTTTCTCTTCAGGCTTTATCTTTCTTGGGAGCTATTTAAAAAAAAAAAAAAGGCAGACTTCTTTTTTCTAATCCAGCAACCTAAAAAAAAATTACATTTTTTATCTTCAATGTAAACTTTGTTCTTCCGTAAATCTTACAGAAAAAAAAATGTATTTAATTTAGTTTTTTATTTAATGTCTCCATTTCAGACATAAAAAGTAATGCAGACCTTGTCACCTGCTTCTTATCTTGTCATTGTGGTTTGATTTGCCAATAATAATTATGTCAGTGACACCACTCAGAGAGGGTTTACACATTGACCCTACTTTCCCTTTGTAGATGACCCATCTGGTGACTGCAATGTATCACTTAACCTGAATTGCATGCTTGAAAGTGGTCACCATTGCTAGTCCTTTAAGGTATTGAAGGAAGCTTTCTCTCTTTTTTCTCCCAGATTCTATTTTGTCTTAAGAACATTTCACGTTCAGGACATCTAAGATTATGGCTGGTGTTCCTTATTCTGTAGCTTTTGCTGGACTTTTTAAATGGAAGATTTATTAAAAAGAAAAAAAAAAACAAAACAAAACACCAACCACCAACCCAACTTATTAAAAGATTCCTTCTGTGTTCAAATATTAAAAATCTTACTAGGTAACTTCATCTAGTCTATTTGAGAGCCAATGGGTAGAGATTTCTAGGATTTTCTCTTCATCTGAACTTCTGTGCTGTACTCAAAGTTGTCTTGACTGATTGAGCAAGGTTTTAGATTCATTCTAATTGCCTTCACAACAAACAGTCCCATGAAGTGTGTATCAAGACTATTCACAATGCAAGAATGGGCTGCAGATAAACATCCTAGAAGCCTTGTGAAGTGGATTTTGGAAGTGGATTTTGGAGAGCAGCTTGGACATCTTAAGAAGGGAAAGCAGAGTGTTTAGGCCTGACTCAGCTGGTGTAAATGACCATCATAGCAATTTATCCTGGCAGGTAACAGAGGGCCTGTGTTTGTGTGTTCCATGGAGAGAGGTGGCTCCACAGGGCAGAGCTGAGCAGCAGCTCCTTTCTTTGTGCTGGCTCTTTGGAGCTTGTCTGTCACCAAGAGCTGTATGAACAACTAAAGGAAAACAGTTTCATATTCAGCCTGTCTTTCCTTGTTCCTTTATGTTCTTGTGCTCCATTCTCATCACAGTCAAACAGAAAAATTCTGAGTTAAATCAAAGAGAGAGACAGGGAAGGGTCTGAATGAAACCTCTTAACTTTTTAAATTATTGTTTCTCATCTTCATCTTAGATAAAAAGAACAGGATGAGTTTGTTTCTGGGCAGATCACATTTCAAAACTTATGTTGTTATTGTGTATGGAGCTAAAGTGTTTTGAAGTAAAAGTGCAGTGAGCTGCAAGAGCCAAGGCTGTAAACTCCCTGTAGGGTTCTAATGCAAGAGGGCACTTGAACATATTTATATTTTCTACCTATTTGACTTTGAAAGTGCTGCTCTGCTTGTGTGCATTTCAGTGTCTGGCATGTTCGAGTTTCACTAAGATCTCTCTCTAAGCAGTGGTAGCTCTCTTTTTGAGAAGGATCATTCCACTACTTTCAGAGGATTTCAGAGAGAGGGTAAAACAAAGAAGACACAAGTGAAAGTAACGTGAGTGATGTTTGAAAGAATGCATGATGGTAAAACTGTCCTTGATGGTCTTTTGCCTACACTCCTCCTCTTACAGAGGTGGAGAGGGTGTCCTGTCCTGTTAGAAAGCTGTTGCAGGTAGTTTCCTCTTAGAACAGGGTTAAAACTGATGAAAATAGTGGCTGACCTTCCTAGACTTACTCCCCATAAAAATATTTAAGGCTTTTCCCTCCATTTTTAATTCTGTGCTCTTTATAATAATAATAAATTACTTTCTTACTACAACAGTGTCATTTAAGACACATTTCTGAGGGTTTTGTGGGACTTTTAATGTGAAATAAAAATACTTTCCTTTTTAAGACCAACCTAGCTATTACCCCTTAGGAGGAAGATCTTGAAGTTTTAAGTGGTACATCCATGGAATAATTAACTTGCTGTTCCATGATCAGAAAGCAAATCAAACACTAGAAATTACTGGAAAGTAAACAGAAAGGCAACCATGGAGCCTCAGTATGCTACTGCATAAAGCTGCTGTTTGTTGTTGCCTTGAGTACTCTGTGCAGGTCTGATCAAAAATGTTTAGCAGAACTGGAGAGTGTAAGAGAAGGGCCAGAGGGATCATCAAAGGCCTAAGACAGCTTCTGGGTGAAGAGCTACTGAGCTTGCTGTCTTCAGCTGTCACAAATGCCTGTCATCTGTCTCAAAAAGGAGCCTGAGGGGAGAAATTACAGAAACTGTCAACATAATGTGTGTGTAGAAGAGTGGTCATGGTTCACTGTCCATTGCTTTTCCCACTACCAAATGTTCAGGGCGTTGTATGAAGCTGGTGGAAGGTTTTCACCTCGGTGCTGGAGGCTGCCAGACCCGAGGAGCTCACTGCTGCAGGTGCCAGAACTTCACACTCCCCTGTGTTCTAAGGGACACTGGCCATGTGTGCAGAGGAGAGCTCACTGATGGTTACTAGAAATACCCAAACTGTTCCTGATTCAGGGTGTCCTTATTAACTCTGAGAGATGCCAAGAGAGGATACAGGGAGATCTGCACCTACCATATCTGACAAAATTGACCATGGGTGTTATTTAAATTAAAACAGCTTTTGTCAGCACTAGTTTCTCTTGTAGGTGCAGGAAAAGGTCTTTTTTTCCTTTATTTCTTTGCCTTGTGCATTATACATCAAGAAACCAAAAACCAACTGGGACATAAAAAGAAGTAGGAAGTTTTGATTTTTTTGGAACAAGGGTTGAGTCTGAGAAAATAATTCTTGAATGTTGAAGGACTTAAGTAGCCATCCAGTACCTCAAGGTGGCTACAAGAGAGCTTGAGAGGGATTTTTTACAAGGGTGTGGAGTGACAGGATACGAGGGAATGGCTTCAAACTGACAGAGGGCAGGGTCAGAACACGTTTCAGGAAGAAATTCTTCTCTGTGAGGGCGGTGAGGCCCTGGAACAGGTTGTCCAGAGAAGCTGTGGATGCCCATTACTGGAAATGTTCAAGGACAGGCTGGGTGGGGCTTGGAGCAACCTGATCCAGTGAAAGGTGTCCGTGTCCCTCCCTGTGCAAGGTGGGGACATTGGAATGAGATGATCTTTAAGGTTCATTCCTGCACAAACTACTCTGTGATTCATTCTACGATTCCATGAGTAACTGGACACCAGTTGTTCAGCTAACTGGAGTGTTGGGAATGTTAGGACATTCCATGCAAACTGCCCCCTAAAAATATCTCGACTGTTTTATGTATTTTATTTTTTCTCTCCAAAGTGTTATTTTTTTAGCTTAATAAAACTGCCAGCAAATAGGAACATAAATGAATATGAAATAGCAAGTGTTCCCTCCATATAGTGAAAAATATGAAAGAATGACAACTTGAATGTAAAGTCTTTTTTTCCCTTGCAAATCAATGTATTTTAATGGCTGGAGTGGGAGTTGGCTACTGTTAAAGGCAGATTCAAAAGCCTTTTGTCTGAGCTTATCCTGCTGTTCAGTATTTATAGTCACCCTTTTCTAAGCAATGTGACTGAGAATTACTGAGAAACATGCAAATTAGTTTCCTGCTCGCTGCTTGCAGATGATAACAAAATCAGCGAAGTTACACCTTTTTTTTTT
>VXBN01007655.1:0-72874 GCA_013397395.1 Sinosuthora webbiana | reverse complement strand
TTTTTTTTTTTTTTTAAGATAAGGCAGATGATCGTGCTCTGAGTGCACCTAGGGCCAGGCTGGTGACAGGGCTGTCACAGGGACAGCCAGCACTCCCAATGCTCTGTTTATCCAACTCCCCAGTATTCCTCACGGAGATGACATGCGTGAGTAACCCGAGCAAACGTGTCATTAGTGCCGGTTAAGCAGCCAGGCAGGATTCCTGCCTTTTGAAATCCTTCTCCTGTGATTATGCCTTGGACCAAAAGACAAGATGGAGCCTGCACAGAGCACTTGCAGGGTGATTCACTCCGGAGGGCACTTTAGGAGATTACCCTTTAACACCAAACTTGCACTCGGTTTTAGGGCTTTTTCTTTGAGGATTTTATATTTTTTTTTACACTTGACTGTGATCTCACTTCTAAAAAGCAGATCTGAAAATCTGTGCCAACATTTAATATACAAAAGTCTCTCAGTCCCATTCACCTCCTTCCACTGGGTTTTAAGGCCTAATGTGAATTTCTAGCAGCATTTCAAGAAGATAAAAATAGGTATTTGGCCATTCTTTCTTTTATACTACTTCAACACTTTAATTAGGGCCAGGGCTCATTTTAAACATAATACTGTACAAACATGAATAAATGTTTCAATTTTCAGTTTGGAGAAAGAGGAAAAGAACTGACTTTCCCATAATTTACACTTCCCAAGTGGGATCTTAAGGAGAAATAAAGACACAAAAAATGAGAATTTGTGTGCATGTGTGTATATACATATATGTATATATGCACATATTTCATAATCTTATCTATTTTCTGATAGGGTATGGTATAAATTAGGAAACAATGCCTACCCTCTCATAAGTAACTAATTCAGCTTATGATCAATTTCATATAATCATTGGGTCACGTTTGTTCTTTGTCTTTCGCCATTGCAAAAGTATGCTTTGCAATGCAAGATTAATAGTCTGGATAGTCCATCTTCTAGCAGGTGGAATTGAAGGCATCTGTAGGAATTAAGGGTTGTGGGACTTGTTTAATACCTAAAATATCTCTTATATGTGATGTTATCTGCATGAGATATTTAGATACTTCAAATGCTGCCATACGGGCTTTGAAGAGGCTGGACTTAAACTGGAAATTTTAACAGTGTGTTTTTCTAAAGGCAAAAAACAAAGGAAACAAAAACAGAAGACCTAAATTCAACTGGAAGTTTTGTTAAAACTGATGTAATTTTTTTCCTGAGAATCACTAAATTACACAGGCACATTATTAGATCTATGGCACCCACAGCATCTTTGTGCTATGAAAGTCTTGTCAATTGGTAGCAGTGTTGAGAAAACTTGAGCATTTCCTTTCTAGCAAGTGATTCATCAAAACCCCCTTATTTTGGGACTCTTTTCTGCACTCACAGTGTTAAATGAGGCAACTGCATAAGGTTACTGTGTGTTTCTCTCCCCCTCTTTTTCCAACATGTCTCATTCTGAGTTGAAGCTTTCCTCTGCTAGTGGCTCTGTGGGACAGTGACACCATCCGCATCATCTGCTCTGGTAACACGGTGTAAAGAAAAAAAATAATTTCCACAGCTTCTGTTTCCTAATCTTGCTAATAATAACTCATCAGATCTCGCTTTTGTAAAAGTGTGTATGTCTTTCAGTAATACAGGGGTTTTTTTTTTTCATTTCTGACAAGCATCTTACCAGAGTGAGTTTGTGACCTTAAGTTTCAAGTGTGACAAGGAAGTTCAGATGTTTTGTTCTGCTCCCCACCCTCCCGGGGGTGCTGCTGACAAACCCTCATTTTCATAGTGTAATGGTTCTCAGTCACCTTGGTGAGTCACGTCAGGGATGCAAAGGGTTCCCAGCTGTTCTTTTTTTCTTTCAAGGGCTTGTTGCTCATATCAGTGTACTCTTCCAGCTTTTGTTTAACTTGAGGCGAGCAGGTGTTTCCCTGTCTTCTTCGGGCCTTGGAATTCCAAACAGAAAATTCTATTACAGGATACTGTTGCCAGTGTTGGCAGTTCAACCAGTCTGTGTCATTAGTGTATAAGAAGCTGAAAGACTGTATTGGGCAGACCAACCAGTGGCACAAAACACCTTGTCCAAGCTGAAAATTTCAAACTAAATAATGACTCTATGGATCATGGAGAGTCCCTTTTTTCCAGCTTTATCTGTCCAGTAGTCTGGCAGTGACTTTCAGCCCAACAGCATGGGTAAGTCTATGACAAAGCCTGTCAAAGCACATTTCATGTTCCCTGTCACCACAGTGCCGTAGCAAGTTAATGGAGTGAACTGGGTCATCAGATTTTGGAAAGGAGGGGATTTGCTTTGAGAAGTGTGGGAACCTGTGGAGGTGGTTCCCATTGTGAAAGTCCACTTTTGATATCATCTTCTATCGTAATACCTGCATAGTCGTGGACCACAGTGACTCCTGCTGTATTTTATTACATGCAGCTGTTCAGCAGGGAAGAATAAGGATTTCAAAAGGATTTAATCTTGTGTCTTAAAGATGCGGAGATCCAGGTACCTTTTTCCTTTTTGTCTTAAATCTACTGGTGATTTGGTGTACATTGTTCAGTTGTATCCTCATTTGTTGGGTCAAGCCAAGCTGTAGTCAGTCAGTGGGGAAATTCTAATGTCTGTTTATGGGGTAAGTGTAGAAAGTATCTGTGTACACAGTGTATTAAAAAGATATATCTAGTCTATCACTTTTCATTCATCAGATCATGATACTGGTCTTGAATCTAGCACAATACAAAACATTTTAAGGGCCAGGATAACCTCACTTGACAGCTCTAAGGTTGTATTTAATGAAGAGCTGTGTAATTACTGCCTTTGTTATGTAGCTTGAGATGCTGAGATGTTTCAGCTTGTGCCAGTTCCTTTGGATCAAATTTGCATCTGTCTGGTAGTGCTGTTTATGCTTGTCGAGGTGGTGGCTGTTACCCGCTGGGAATGCTAGTGGACAAGCCTCATCCCATGTCTGACCCCTTGTTTCTTCCAGTGGAGAGAGGTGATAGAATTGGTGCCATTTATACAATGTCCAAGGACCGCCCATGTAGAGATATCTCCTGATGTGAATAAATGATTGCATAATTATATGCTTTTTAAACTCTGTTCAATGTATGCAGCTGTCAGGAACCTCCCACTGACAGTATTGTATTGCTTCTGCAACACCTCACCTATCATCAGCAGCATTGCCACAATAATTAACATGATTCAAAACCAGGCCTCATTTTGCAAATCCTTGTCATTCAGGATTTTGTTCTGCTAACCAATTTCAGCTTGTGTTCCAGTTTGTAGGCAGTAATGATGTACAGTATCATCTGCATTCGCTCTTAGGATTAGTAAATAATAAGTAGGAATCAGTCACTTTCAGAATAAGTTATTCTTCTCCATGACAAAATCAATAAAAATAGGTGCAAAATGTGCTGTTCCTTTGTGGGTCATCTAATAGGAGCTTTAACAGAAGAGTCTGTATTGAGTCAGGCTTTTCCTGTTTGTAAAAACAGAAAACATGTGATGCAACCCCAAAAAGCAATTTAACTCCACCCCAGTAGTGTCAGACTTACCCCTGGAAGAGTCAGGGACAATTGTGTCATGCCTTAAAACACCTGCCTTGCAAAGCACACACTGCCTGTGTTCTCATGCTTTCACAAACCTCCACATTCAAGCTGTGACCATAGTGTGCTTGGCTTCGAGCTTCCATTTCAGACTTCATCTTCTTTTTGTGTGCTGATAGCCCTCGAGTGACAAAATAACATCTGCAGGGAACACTTAAGGCAGTTGATCCTGCTGGAACTCTTAGTTGTCCATGAGTGCTGTAACCAGGTTGAAGACTAGCTGGGCCCAATTTGCAAAAAATACAGAACTAAACACAGAAATACCTGCTGAGCCCTGCTGGGCCTACACCTTAAGACAGATTCTCACCCACATTTCCAGTGAGCAGCTCAGCTCTGAAACACTGTTTTGTGTTTCACGGAACCTGGGTACTAAACAGTGACTGTGTGCAGAGCCAGCTCACACCCTCGTGTGCCTTGGGATGTGCAAATTCGAAAAATAACCATCCTCAAAGAGCTTCACACAGAGTCAGCTCACACACAGTGGAGTTTCTGCAGAGCCACATTTTCTGTGTCACATTACCTCATTCTCAGAGCACAGAGATAACCCAGCTCCAGGTACAGGCAGTGTGATACAAGGTGTGCAGAGACACTTGAAGCTCTGCTGGAGTAGGCTCAGGTCTAGCACAACACCTGAGGGAAAGCTCTGGCCAAATCTCAGCAATGCTGCTGTTCTTTACTGTCCTTGTAGTCCAGGTTTTTCAAGAAGCCACGTGATTCTTGCTCCTTATCTCCCTGACTGTTGGAGGGTTACCTGCCTGCGTGATAGATACTTGTCACATTATATTTCCAAATGGATGTCATTCTTACTTTAGATATTTAATGAGAAAAAAATCACAAAAACACTACTTCACTGTAACCAGCTGACTTACTGCTGTTGCTGAAACTGTTCTCCTGACATTTATATTTGATTTTTTTTTAATGAGCTCTGCTCCATGATGAAGGTAAGATCATCTTCCTGACTCATCATTCTTGTTGAGACACTCTAGCCAAGTTTCTGTGTTCCTCCATTCATCTGCCCTTTGTCCATCACAGTGAGCACAGCTTTCTTGTTCCATCCATTGTAATTCACTTTGTATTATTGTGCCATCAGCTTGTGCAGTGCAAGTGAGGCAACATATTCACTTGCCTAATTTTTTTTCTTCTGTTCTCTGATTACAGCCTTATTCATAGGCAAAATGCTCTGTCAGAATCCACAGGCCGCTCTCTTTTCTTCCCCACAGATCATCCTGTAAGAGTTCCTTCTGCCTTGGTCCCTGCAATGCACAGCCAGGCAACCAAAGACTAGAGAGCTGGCAAGTTGAGATGATTCCTTTCTGTTCAAAGCTATCCGTTATCTCAGTCTCTTAACACCACTCTTTTGCTCGTTTGCCTTTCGTATTTTGTCATCCTCCACTGTGAGCTGGGCAGGAAGGATACTGCTTTTGTTGGATAGTCGGAGCACCTTACTTGTTTGGAGACTTCAAGCACTAATATTAGATAATTAACATGCAATAAAGAAGGGTCTCTAGTGTTGTGTTATCATTTATGTTTGCTGTTGAGAGGAAAGAAAGAGCAGAGTTATCATCAGTTATGGGGAGTGGAATAGCTTTTACTTTCCAAAGCAGAAAAATATGGAGAATGCTTTTTTTTTTTTGGTCTATCCATATAAGATCCTAATTAAGAACTTTGTACATGTATATAGGCAGGCAATAAAAAAAGAAAAATTTTTTTGTCACCCATTTTCGTTTTCACATCTGCAGAGCACTCAAGAATGCCTTAAATGTTTGCCCCACATTTCCTGCAAAAGGGAAGTGTTTTTGTCCTCGTTGCAGGGAGAGAAAAAGACAAAAAATTAGTCTTCAGAATAAACTATGTCAAAAGCTATTGTGGGAAAAGGGAGCTTTTTCCCATAGCAACTGCTTTGCTGCCCTAACAGCAGCAGTAATTGTTAGCATCAGTCACAGCTGGTTTGCACCTCTTGCATTAGCCCACACGCACAGGATACAAATGGAAAACCCTCATTAGAATTTATGGTCACATAGCTTAATGATGCACTTCTGGGCTGTTCTTTTGTGTGTTTTGTGTCATCATAACTGTCACAGTTTAATGAGATTTAATATTCCCTGTGCTCGTTTTTGCAGGCACCTTAGACAAACATGTAGAACTAGAGAAACTTGTGGCCACGTTCCTTGGTGTGGAAGATGCTATGGTGTTTGGCATGGGCTTTGCAACTAACTCCATGAACATTCCAGCCCTTGTTGGAAAGGTGAGTACTTCCTTTCCTTCAGGAACATGCAGAACAATCTTTTATTGATTGTTTTCACTGCTGTTGCAGTATTTTGGGCTTTCAGTGAGTGGAAAGGCTTGATCGAGGAACAAAGCTTGGTATCAGGAGTGTGTGAGTCATGAAGCTGATGACCTTGTGACTTTAAAAGTGTCCCTTTATCATCTGAGTGTTGCTGTCACACATCTAACATCTGCCTAAGGATCAGTGATACAGCTCTCTCGCTCCTCTTAATGAAGTTGTTTCTCCCTAAAAAGTAACCAAGTGTTGAATCCCATGTCCAGGTGTTACGGGATAAAGTGTTTAGGCTACTTGCTGAGATTTTTGCCAAGCTGCCTGTGATGAAACATGATGATTAGGATGGTTTTTAGAACACTTTGAGAAAAGGAAAAGAAAGTGCTTAGCATTCCTGGTGAGCAGAGCTCCAGCCAACCCTGTGAAGAAAGCTGGAAGCAAATGCAAGACAAAAGCTCTGATCATGTTACAAAAGTTGGGTTCTTACTTGGTGCCGAAGGGACCTCCTCTCCAGAGGTGGGATATTTAGATATAAATGGCAGAAATAAAGATATTACTCTGAGTATTTTTAATATATATATATATTTTTGAAAATTTGGTATCTATTATTATACATTATTATTATGTATTATATATATTACAAATATTATTCAACTACCCTATGTTTGAGAGGTTTAATCCTATGTTATCCTCTATAATTAAGCCTAGCAGCTACATTTTTCTTGTCAAGCTGCATCTGCACTTGCTGTTAGTTCTGCAAACCAGAGATTGTGTGGGTATCTCTCAACCTAGGCCTGATCTATGATTCCAGAATATGTTTTTACCTAATTATGTGTTGCTCTTTGGGTAATTAAACACAGCAAAACATGTTTAATAGAAAGCAGAGCTAAACAAGGGTTCAAGCTTGAATTTCAACTGTGAGTCCTGCCCCTTGTTAATAGACAAATTTACTTCTCCTGCATTTCTGTTTCCGTTTCTAAAAACAAAATGAGTTTTCAACTGAGTTAATTAATAACAAGTATGCTACAGGTCAACTCCATATGCATTTACCAGAGAAAGACTCTGGTTCCTAAACTTCACTCACATCTTAATGGAGGTGGGACTTAGAAGGCACCAGTCTCTCCTGATCTCATTTCTGCAGTCCCAAGTGCTGATGTCAGTCCAGCCCTCAGCATTACTCCTCCTTACACTATTGCCATACAGTCTTTATATGTGGGGTGGTGGCTGCATTTTCCTTACAACTCAAAATGGGCTGTAACTTCCAGTTACAGGAAATATTGGACCCCCATGCACCACCTGGGAATGCCTGAGAATCTTATCTCAGTACTTCAGCCTGCCTTTGCAGTGCACCCCGGCACCTTCAGGAAAGTGGCAAAGAAATTAGTTTCATGTTTAACCCTTACAGCTTAATTGGTGCAAGGCTCTGTCCTAGACACTTGTGTATGCTGGCACACACAGGCACATGAGCCAGCTGCCTCCCAGTTCCTGCAGGTGCTCACTGTGCTCCTTCTCCACAGGGCTGCCTCATCTTAAGTGATGAATTGAACCACACTTCTCTCGTTCTCGGTGCGAGGCTTTCAGGTGCCACTATTAGAATCTTCAAGCATAATAGTGAGTATTGAAGCTGGAAAAATTTAGAGACAGAGTTATTCACACCTCAAAAGCAAGAATGATTTCTTTCAGTGCTTACCTTGCTGTCAGTTCTCAGATGATGCTTTTGTCCGGGCAGGAGGATCAACTGTTTAATATTATGAGTGGTTTCTGATGAGAAAAATTAATAGTGTAATACTATAATTGCCTTGGTGTCTTTTTGACTTGCTGAATGACTGTGTGCTGCCACGAAAGTTTTGTTGTTATTGTCATTGTAGCCTAAACAGTAGAAACACACTTACAAAAACATGCCTCTGTTTCCAGCATGTTCAGTGAAACCAGAATTACCTTAACATACGGCATTCCTTTGAAGTGGTTACTCTGAATTCCCAGGGATCCAGTAGCAAAGATGCAGATGGTTATATCAATAGCATCATCCCAAATATTCTTTGAAATAGAATTTTAATATAGAAGTCACACATTAACTTTGCAATTGTACAGTTATCTTCTAAAATGCTCATGCTCTTTTACTTAGTTAATGCTGCTGTGGTTACTGTCAGAGATATTGGGACTGCCTTTGATGACAGGAGCTTGTTCTTTTCCCTTGTACCCCATTGCAATTCCCTTTTCCATCCTCACTGCTGCCACCCAGCAGTGATTGCAGGAAAGGTTTAGAAGCTAGTGAAGTGGTGAGAAATCAGAAGAGTGGTCTGATTAACTTTCTTAATGGCTAATACAATCCCTTCTCTTTATTAAGTGTTGTGTTCAGCCCCAGGGGGAACAAAAATGCATTATGCATATGCTGTAAAAGGCCTAAGGATGAGTTGGAATGAAAAGCACACTGTAGTTATAATATAAAATGTTGTTATAATTAATATCAATTCATAATTTGGGCCAGAAGCAATTTCTGAAGATCATTCAAGGATTAAAAACCATCTGAACACAAATATTTTTGCAAAATTAATCATTCATAGATTAACCTGTAGCATACCCCAGCTTGGTCCACTTCCACAAATCTGGATATGCTAAGCACAGTTGCCACACCAGTCTTTTATCAGCTTTTCCTTGGTTGTTCCAAGCCTTATCCCATTCGATCAGGTTACATCACATCTTGCAGGTTGACCTCTTACTACCCAAATCCAGACGTTCTCAGCCTCTCCACCCACCTCTGCTGCATGCAGTCCAGCTGGCTTGTGTCACTTCCCACATCATCTCAGAAAACATTCCAGTCTGAGGAGTGTATTCAGCTCTCAAGATATGACCTGGAGCTGTCATGCTGGCTTTAAGGAATTCAGTCCTAACCATCTCTCAGTATCTCATTCCCCTCCCCAGAACCTGATACCTAACCAGCTTCTGTTGCACTGGCAGTAAATTAAAGCTGGTGCTCTTCTGAATAATGGGTGAATCTAAAAATAATAGTGAGCTACCCAAACAGCGCTAATCTAGCCCTGGAAAATACAGATACATCCTTCAAGGATCCTGGCAAACCTCAGTGGAAGCCCATCTAACTTGCTTTGGAAAAACTCATCGGTTTCTAGATTAGGGATCTTATTTGTCAAAGACAGTGTTGTATGCCATGGCTGAGACATCACCTTAACTTATTTCCAGAATGAAACTGTGAAAACTTCTGCAAATACTGTTTGGAATTGTGTGACAGCTTTTGTTGTCACAATTTTGTAGTCTTGAGCCTAAGCTGCATTTAGAGAGCACTTCATGTGAAGAAGCTTCACGTGCTCATGCTTTCTTTCAGCCCACATTGAGTCTCTCAGCTTGGTTAGAAAGTTGTGTCTTTTAATATTTCCCTGATCATCCCCATGAGTTACACATCACTAACAACTAAAATCACACGTGCAGAGATGTATGTATGTGCCTTTTGCCTTGGGGGAAATAGGATGTGTTTTGGGGGAGGTAGCAGTGGAAAGCAGAACCCAGCAGGACTAGGTTTTGTAGTCCTCTCACCCAAAATGGAGCGGACAGCCTTGTGCCCTCAGTCTGTCAGGGAGTAGTGTAAAACAAGTCAGTACAGCAAAAAAATTAAGGACCAAAACTGTATTAATTAAGTAACCAAAAATTCCAGCTTGGGAATTTTCAGTTAGACGTTTGTTTTGTTAGACAAGAGCTGTGTTGCTTATGCTCCCAGATTCGTTCTTGCTCATGTGTGGGTATGTGACATACACAGGCATGCCCAAATTGTCAGTGTGCTCGTGCTGTCACTGTCATGCTCAGGAATAGGGGAATGGAGCTGTGCTCTGTGTCACACTGGGTGGTGTGAATGCAAAGTTCTTTCTGCTGTGGTGGCCCTGTGCATGAATAGAAAACTTTGCACTTTAAGCTATTGCCTTAAGATCTTTAATAAGCATTGATTTCCCCATCAGGTTCTAACAAGCGCATAAATCTCTCTCCTTTCCTTTCCCTGCTCTGTTATGGAAAAACTCTTTGTCAAAGGAAAAATGATACAAAATTTTGCCCTATGATAAAAATATTTCACAGAAAAGAAGATAAAATCTACCATTTTAAACTTGCTATGCAGTACCTTCATCTTTCAAAGGCTGTACTGTAGCTCATTCTGTAAAACTGTTACTTTATTTCAAAGCATGAAATCTGTAATAGAGGATTGATTTGTCATCTTTCAAAAGTAAATAATTATTATGATTAATAGAGAATTATTTCATTTGTAAGACAAGAAAGAATCTCTATGTATTACCTTAATTATGTATAATGTGGTTTTTATTCTTACAAAGGGTAATGAAGTTCTGTTTCAATAAGTGGGTAGCCCTCTTAGACCTTACACTTTCCATAAAATATCTGAATAGTTTTTCTAGAACAGACAAAATCCTTAGACCTCTGTGTTTTCCTAGGTGAAATAAAAGGCATTCGGGTGTCTTTCCTTTTTGACAAAAACATTGCCTGGGTGTATAAGGTTTTCAAGCCTTAAAGTAAATAATAGAACAAAAATTGCTGTGGATCTGTTAGTCTGCTTTTATTTGAACATAGGAATGTGCCCTGCATCCTGCCTGCCAGTGAACAATCCCTTCCTTGTAAACAGACAGGAATTTACAGACCTGGGCTGAGAGAAATGCACAGGCACACACACCTAGAGATCATCTGTGTAAGAAATGTAAGAAAGTATTCCATCTCAGCCCAACAACT
This sequence comes from Sinosuthora webbiana, assembly GCA_013397395.1. Taxonomy (NCBI): domain Eukaryota; kingdom Metazoa; phylum Chordata; class Aves; order Passeriformes; family Sylviidae; genus Sinosuthora; species Sinosuthora webbiana. The sequence continues at coordinate 62,259 of VXBN01007655.1, read as the reverse complement.
GAAAACTACTGAACAGGGCCTTCCTTTCCTGTGGGGTCTCATTAGCACGGTCTCTGGTCTTCACCCTGCTAAGGGCATAGCATTATTGGCACATGGGTTTTGGCCTTTAAGGGAGTTTTTCTGTGTCAGGCATTTGTGGGGTTTTGTGGGCACAAGCAGCAAAGTTCAGCTCCCTGGTGCTCCTGCTCTGAATTGCAGGTCTAGGGGATTTTAATTTTTTTTTTTTTTCATTTTATTTTAGGGTCTAAGCAGTCCCCAATGTATGCAGTAGTGTTTCAGTGGACTAAAATCATTCTGACCTGCCCATAAAGCTCCTGCCTTTTGTCTCCCCTGCTGTTGGTGGGGACACCACTCAGGTTACCATTTCCCAGGCAGTGATTTGTTTGGGAAGACAGGGAAGAGCTGCATTGCTGCACTGGAATGCAGCCAACAGCCAGTGTGCAGTGGGAGAAGGTGGGAGGCTAAAACATCTCCCCACCACTGGGGCAGTAGTGGCCTGGCCTTGGTTAGGGTTTTGTTTGCCAGAAGGTGTCTGATGTTACCCTCACCAGCCTTGGGCTCCAGGGAGTCTCTCCCACCTTCCCCAAGTGACAAGCTTGGGAGTCCTTCATCTAAATGGGGGCTAAACTCAGATGTTTTTACTTCCTGGTTCAGGGAAGAGATTGACTTATCACCTGAATGTTTTGGGGGGTTTTGTTGGTTTGTTTGTTTGTGTTTGTTTGTTTGTTTGGTTTTTGTTTGGTTTTTGTTGTTGGTTTTTTTTGTTTTTTTGGTTTTTTTTGGTTTTTTTTTTAATTTCTAAGGCAATCTTTTAAGAAAACCATACATTTAAAACCCCTTTTTCAGGACCTCTGACCTTTATCTGGCTAAGTATTAGCCAAAATCCTTGACCCTTCCCAGTAAAACCTGAAAAGCAAAACCAAATATTTAACCGTTAAGCAGCCTGTGATTTTATCAAGGGGTTTCTCTCACAGCACCCTTTCTCTCACCCCTTTTATAAGGGCTCTTATACTGGTGTCAGGTGTTCCTTCAGTGAACAGATGAGGGTGTTATGGACTAACTACATCCAAGTGAGTTCTGTTCTTAGCAGCCTGTAAAAGAAGGCACCACACAAGGCTTAGGATTTGTTTACTCTTTCTAATTCTACTACATTTTTTCCGTATAGCAACAAGCAACTCAATTGCAGTCCCATTTTCAGGTTTAGATTTGCAATTGCATGAACAGCCTGTGGGAATGTTGTGACAAGGTACAGAACTCAGGCCATGGGGGAATAAATATTTCCAGTTCTCCTCATTTCAAGGGCATTTCATTGAGCAGTCAGAGCAAGTGATCCTGTAGGGAAGGCAGGGGATTGCAAAGCATAACCAAGCACATTGGTTAGGGGAAAATCCAGCCTGGTGCTTGAATCCACATCTAAAATGGGAATCAGGGCAATACTTTCCCAGCTCCTCCTTATGTACCTTTTCAATGCTGTGAAAGTAGCAAGGGATTGTTTAGTTTATCACAGATCAAGTGGTTGATGGCAATTGTGTGATGCAGGTGTGAGCTGTGCAGGTGTCCATACAAAATACAGTTCCCAGCTTGGACAACAACTGTGAATTTATGTTAATCCAACTCTGGCATTTCTCAGTCTAATCAGTCAAATTACTGCTGTGGAGTTCAGATGCAGGTGCCATGAGGACACCTGAAAGAGAATGCAGAGCTACCTGGAGGAGTTGTAGTTAATACTGAAGGAACTTCTAGATGGAAGGAGGCCTTCACCTTTCAGTGCAAATATATTCTCTAGCTAAAAAAAAAAGGACAGAAGAGGGGAAAAAAAAAAAAAAAAAGGCAGAAAACCAAGTGCAACTAATTAAGCAAGCAAATAAAATAGGGAGGAAATGAAAGAGATAAATAAACAGGTAAAAAATAGAAAGAGATCTCTTTGGTTGCAAAACCCAAAGAGTTTGTGGTGGTTTAGTACAGGACGGTTCCTTAATTTTTAATTTTTTTTTCCAAGTGTGTAGGTACCCTTGAATTTCAGGAGGGAGGGCAGTGTTACAGCCATTACAGAGCAGCACGAAAGGCACTTTTCCCACTAAGATTTTGTGCTCCTTGAAGCCTCTGGCCCCTATCAGAGCCAAGATTGTTGCCAGGATAGGTGGACTGCAGCCTAATCCAGCTGGGTGTAATTCCCTGTGACACATGCAGACGCCACCAGAGCAAGGAGACTGGTCTGTCCTGCTCCCTGCACGCTGTGTCTGTGCCTGCCCTCTCTGCTTTGAGAAAGCCACATCTGACTTCCCAACTGTGGACAGGGAGCTTTCTGAGCCAGTGCCCTTTACTTTCAGAGAGATTGGTATTTATTGAGGCGCAGGGAGGGGAGTCTCAGGCTGTTACTGTGGCTGCAGTGATTGCCACTCCCACGGTCCAAAGATACTGGTGTGTAGCCACAGGGTCTGTGCCAGTTTGCATGGGAGTGCAAAAGGGGAGAACCTGAAAATCAGAGTTACAAGCCCAAAGCAAAAGGGAGAACGTGACAAGAGTAGTAGCAGCCTGTTTATTTTAATTAAACAGGATTCAGCTGACACACAGGAGGTTTCCAGCCCACGCAGAGGAATGGTGATGACATCCCCAGCATTACAGTGTAGGGATGAGGGGTGGAGACGCCGTGTCTGTGCTCCCTCCAGGAGCCTGCTGTCCCACCTGCACTGGAGGCAGCATGACACGATGCCTGCCCAGGTCCAGACTCGCTCCAGCCCACTGGCAGTTTGTGTTCTTGCTATTGCTCTTGAAGTAGCTGTGAGAGAGCCCAAACAAGAATTATTATGCAAGTCCACCAACCCACTGATAGATCCACTGTCCCCTCTTAGGACACTTTATCCTCCATATCTGGGCAATACGCTAAAAGGACAAGATGGAAAGTGAAACATGGATAGATCTGGGTGTGCTTTGACTGATTAATCAAGTCAAATTCTTACCACCACCCCCTGGGCTGGTGAGTGGTTGTTGGCCATTCCTGCTGAGAACCCTGGGCTGGTGATGGTCAAACAAGGAAGGACTGTTATTTTCTCTATAACTGGTTGTTCAAGATGGACTCGTGCAGCTCATCATCTTAATGTCCTAATGTCTCTCAATCTAACTATATTTAATGGGTAAATAATTTGATATCTGAAAGTCACCTGGGGTTGCACTGTTGTTTTTCCTGCCATTCAGTATATCCCACTTCCTGAAAAGCTTAGGCAGAAGCACATGGAGCACTTTGTTTTCACCTTGAAGAACAGAAGCAGCCTTTTGTGGGGAATACTAAAGGTTACAGATTTTTTTCTTTCTGCCTATTTCCCTTTCCAAATGAGGCACAGAGTTAAAAGTCAGTAAAATTCATTTGCATCTGAACAAATTATGTGTTGACTATTACAGACTTCAGAAAGGGTCACCCATACGTGTTTTTCAGAATGAGACATCAAAAAGAAAGTGAGATAGCCCTGATCCTGCAAATAGACATGTTCTTAGCCTGTACTCCAGCAGGACAATATTATGTGTAAATAGGGAAAAAAAGAGAAACTCATCCCATGGAGAGGTTCTTCTCCCCACTCTGTGGTCTCATGTTCCACAGCAGTTTGGACAGAGGACCTATTCACAGCCATGTATTTTTTAAAACAGAATTATATGCATTTCATTTCATCTTCTCTTTCCTTCTTTTTTTCTTTTCATGTGAATGTGCTAAAACACACTGAAGAACTGAATCTTCAATCCATGCTTCTAGCTCAGAGGCAGAATGAGTTTTCTGAAGTCAAGAGCCAGTCTGGACTGACACATAGACAGAACACTGAATTGAAAAGCCCTGTGTGATTCAAAAGAGGTTTTCAAAGGTCCCAAGAGGATTTAGATGACAGTGACATCAGTAGAGAATAATTTGGTGGAGAAAAGGAGGTATCCAGATTTTACTGTGAGCTCTCTGTCATCTTCAGGGGAACTTTTTAAGAAGAGTTCTAAATATTATCTACTAGAAACAAAAGAGAATGTGAGCAGCTGCAAATGCTCAGCTTGGTTAGAACTTTCCCTTATAAAGCACCAAAGAACTTTTATTTCCTTGATTGCCATCTAGTGGAAAGTGTGCTGTCTGCATTGCATCATTTCTAGCAGCATTTCCATCTCGGAGCTCACTGAGCTGTGCAGGCCATTGCACCACTGAAACAAGGGGCAACTGATACAGTCCATGCCTATTTTGTGCTTTGTAGAGTACAGCAGGGACTTGCTTGGTCAGGTGCAGAGTGGCAGTTTCGTTGCTGACACCTTTACCTTCCACCAACATCACTGAATGTTGCTAGGAAGAGGTGAGGCATCAGGATGTGGAAGGGTTCAGGTCACAACCTGGCCATCTCTCAGGGCACAGGTTACTCACAGTGGGCAATTAATGTGCAAATGACCCCATTTCCCTCAGGCAGAAACCAAACAATGGGTCAATATTAATATTTCTAAGGTGTATTTTTTTTTTTTTCTGGGGACAATTCATTTTAGACGTTCACTTTGTATTATTGTAGAAAGTTGTATCAGCCGTGTTAAGATGTGTTGCTGAAGCAAACGGGGTTATATTGTGAAAAAAATGCCATTGATTTTCTCAGCCTACAGTTTGAGCTGATATTTAGTGTTTCTTGGGTATTGTGAGAATCTGTAGGATGTTCTTGGAAAACATTTTGGAATGCCAATCTGGGTTCCTGGAAAGTACCAGAATAATTCATTTTGAAGAGTGTCCATTCAATGGAGACACCAGAATGCTGGTGCATTGAGAGTCACATTTGGCCTGACCCTGATTTCTGTGGTATTTTTTCTTGCTTTTTCCATCTTTTTCAAAATTTCAATGGCTTTCCTTCAAGAATTTTTTTAGATGACCCACACTCAGCCCTTAAGGAAGCAGCTAAGGATCATAACCTTGTTCCAAGCCTCCTTATATTGAAATCCCACCAGTGCCAAGCATTTAGGCACCAAAACAGTGTATCCATGCCATATGCTTGTATCCACCTGTCTCTTCTTCTCTCTTCAGCAACCTTCCACTTGCTTTCCTTCTTGAGAAGGACAAGACTTCTCTTGCTGCCATCCTCATGTGCTTCACGCAGCCTTGTCAAAACATTTGCTGAAGAAATGCTTGTTGTTCATGAGCTTCTGATTGGAAAGCAACCAAAACTCACTGTTGAAGCCTTGATAAATTATGAGTATCAGCAGCCCCTACACAGAACTGCTGGCAGTTAACCTCAGTACTGAAACAGTGGGTCCCTTTTGCCTTTAAATATAAATGTATGCTGAGTATTTCTAGAAGTTTCCCAGATCAGGTGCATAACTGGAAGCTTTTTATAACTCTGCTTGTCACTAAATTCACACCACTGAAAGGAATTGTTGGGTCTTGCCTATTTAATAAAGGAAGTTTATCTTTAGAACACTTTTTTTTTTTTTAATGTTGTCTTTTGCTGCACAGGAAAAAACAGCACCCAAGAGAAAATTGAAAGTTCTTGAGAAAAAATCTTTGTTAATGTTTTTCTTTCCTCCTTTTCCTTTTTTTAAAATAAAGATATGCAAAGCCTCGAGAAGTTGCTGAGGGATGCAATAATATACGGACAGCCTCGCACCCACAGAGCATGGAGAAAAATTATCATCCTCGTGGAGGGCATTTACAGGTATGTTTGTGTTGCAGAAAGATGAGTATTCTATCATTTCTCAGGACAGAATGATGAATTGAGTGGGGCAAACTCTGACTCTGGGTACCTGAGGGAAATATTAATGAGAGTGGAAGTTCCAACAACATGCTGTGATCTCATAAATAGGTTGGTTTCCATTATGACAGCCCCTGAACCTTGTATCCTGCAGCTCCATTTAGATCCTGTACATTGTTCTGAATGTTGACATAGCAAATCACAGTTGAGTGGGAGATGTACTGAGAGCAAGACAGGGCTACTAGCCCTAGTCCCTGGAAGAATTCAAATGAGAGAAGTGCCTTTGAGAATCCATCTGATAATGGCAGCATCAATAATACAATGTAATTATAGAGCTCCTCAGTCAGACAGCTACGGTTCTCTCGTGTGGTGCAGCTTGAACCCAGCCAGAAAGGCAAACTGTCACTGGAGCAGCAAAGCAATGGCAACAGCCATGCTCACCATCCTGGGCTTTATCCTGAAAACTGCTCCAGTCTGGAGAAGGTCACTGGGAAGGCAGCCAGGGAGCTCATGGAGAAGGGAAAGGCAGGAAGGGCTGAAGAAGCAGAGGTTTGGACAGTAAGAGGGTTTGCAGGGGTCTAGGCAAGGCTACTGCCGTGGTGACAGGAGATGGGAGGGCAGGACAAGGGTGGTTTGGGGAGTAGCAACACCTGCCCCAGAGAGAAGGAAATCAGAACCACTCATTCACAGGACATGACAGGGTTTATAAAAGTGGCATTAGAACTTTATATGTAGGGATTGTATCATGTGTTGCTGAAATACAGCCAGTCTGGATGGGCAGCCTCTTATGCCATTTTACTGCAAAGTGCTGGCACAGCTTAGCCAATTAGCTTTTTTTTTTTTGGAAGAAATCTTTTATGATCTCATGTCATCACAACTTCATAGTTGTCAGTGCTTTCTTTTTGCCTAACGTTTTCCATCTGCAAAGGGACCAAATCAGACCTTATCTAAACACCTGTCACTCAGAGGTGAAACAGGTCAGCAGCAGATCAGCTGATCCAAAGCAGGCTGAACATGTCCTTTCAACCAGAATAAACAGAGCAAAACTACAAATAAACATCGCTTGGCACTACTAAAAGAAAGCTCAGATTTGAGGGCTTTGATCATGCAGAAATTAAGTGGACCACCAACATTTTATTGACAAATGTTCCCATTGGTCACATGGCTGGCAGAAAAGGTTCCAGCTGCTGAGCTGTGTTCACTTTTAAATCCTTTATCCTGGATATTGACCACGAGGGAACAAGAAGGTAGACTGGTAACACAGAGGCATGGATCAGTCCAAGCAGTGGGACAAACCCACTGACAGCTATTTAAATATACTAACTTATAACTGTATTTCCAGATTTATGTTTGGTGTAGAGTTTTCTTTTCCTGTAGTTTTGCAGTTCATTCTCAAACCAGATTTAATTTTCCCAAGTTTCAAAGAACCTTCTGTTGGAATACAAAATAAAAGCATGTTAAACCTCAGAGTACTTACTAAAAGGAACCATAAAGTTCCTTCAGCTCCATAAAGGCTAAATAATGTTAAGACCACTCATGCCCTGAGTGTCTATGCTTCTGAAAGGCATAAAGTAAAACAAAGCTCAGCTCTCTAATGGTCTCTTGTTGGAAACCATCCCTAGCAGTAGCTGGGTTGGTTGGTTAGTTAGTTGTTTCCACAGTCTAAGCAGATCAGAAACTGTAGAGCCAGTTGGTAGCTAAGAACATTTCATGTGCAAAAAAAAAAAAAAAGAAAACCTGGAGAAGGATAGAGTAGAAATACTCTTACTCTTTTTCTTGTGTATGTTCTTTCCTTTCTTGGCCCGGAGTTTTTGAAAGACTAAAATAAATTTTCCAGCCCCGTATTGGCTAATGATAGTTTTCTTGAAGGTTTGCCAAATGCCAAATTAACATTCATCAAGAAGGTTTAAGGGGAGTTAGAGTGTAGTTAATGTATTCTTCTTAAAACAGTTAATACCTTTTTTTTTTTCATTAAGTTACGCTTCAGGGACAGAATACAGAATTTAAATAACTTGGTCAGAGCCATTCTCCAAGTTATAATATCTTGATCTGCAAGTTTGGCTTGGCAAATTTTTACAGAAATGCTTTTTCCAGAGATCTAAAAGAAAACACTGAGCTTTCCTTCTTTAAAAAAATATTGTTATATGGGACACCATAGTCTTAGTACAGCGAAGTTTATGGTATGGAAAGAAATTTGCCTTCTGTTTTCATTAGGAGTATCTTAAAGTGTTTACACTGTGCATGAGCCTACTGGCAAAATTTGAAAAGGGTCATTGTTAGCCAACATGAGCATTTCTGGAAATCAGACTTGTGTTTGAAACCATAAACCACAGATTTTGCTTGGTTACAACTGAAGGCATAAATGGCCCCTCGACTTGGGAAGCACTCAAGCTACATGTCAAATAAATAGCATTAAGTATATGTTTGTTTGCTTTTTAATGTCTCTATTATCTTCAAAAGGGAAAAAAAAAAAAAGTCATCAAAAGTAAATGTAACTCCTAGTGAAAGCTGGTTCTTAACTTGGACCAGCCTAGGAGCAAATGTATTCCATTTGTGTTCCAAACTGAGGGAGACCATCTAGCCATCAATCTTGACTCCAAAAAGCATGAACAAGTTTTGGCAGTGACCAGGGCACAAGTTAAACCGACTTGCTAAATCGTGTTTTTATTATTTGAACTCCAGCTAATGTTTTTCTTGGCTTTTACCATTTCCAGTTCAGGATTAATCAGTTACTGTGTCCTTACATGGTTTGTGGTGGGCTTCTGCTCTCTTCCATGCATATTTACTTAGGAGTCAGATAGGCCAAGGCCCAGGGCAGAAGTTATGGGGAGTTATCAGAAATTGATCGAAACAGATTGGTTTTCATTTGTTTTTTCCTTACTTTTAATTTAATTTGTGTATTTTCCCTTCCAGCTAAGAAAATAGCTCTGATCAGTTAGATATTGTCCAATGCCTTTTCACGTGCATTAGAAATTCCTTGGGATTCAATACCAATAGTGTAGGAAATTTAGCAGGGTTATTTTTTATTTCCTGGGATTAAGTGACTGGAGTTCCAAAAAGGAATGAGGTAACATTTAATGTCTTTGGCCAAAGACCAGCATTAAAGGTTAACATTTCTATCGTTGAAATGGAGTTGTAGTTGAGGGCAGAGTTGAAAGATTACCTTGAAATTATTGCTCTAAATTACAAAACAGAGATTGTTGTACGAATGTACAAGGTTTATGTAAGAAAACAGTACCTAAAGTAACTATTAAAGTGGAATGTATATGTCTTGTGAATAGCAGGCCAGGAAAGGAGGGCTTTTTCCCAATTACAAACTAGTCTGAAAGGGGAATAGATGAACTCTTCGAATGTTGAAAAGATAGTGGTACTCTAGGGCATGTTTAGAGATAAAGTAGAGAAGAGGTGGAATATTTGTAAATTAGTTTTCCTGAGAGAAAAATAAAAAAGGAAACTGTGGCACCATAGTAGAATGTAGAAACCTCTTTTCCCAAGAAGTTTCAAGATAAACTGGGCAAAAAACCATCAGTATCGTGTCAAGGGCAAGCCTGTGTTCCAAGTGAAGTGACCATGACAAGCACACACCTCCCATCTCTCAAAGCACCTGGGTCCACAATTCATCAGCTGCATCAGGAAGAACATCAGTGGTTTGATGGGGATTGAATCGAGTTTCAAACTGGAGTGTTCTAAAAATTTGGGATTATCTCCTCACATCTGGAAGGGCATTCAAACTGAGCGTGTACTAACCCAAGTTTTTGTGCCTGTCCACCACACAAGGGAGATGAGGATCAGCTGCAATCTGGAAGCTTTCCATCGCTGCCACCAAGCTAGGAATTGGTGCTACAGGACAGGATGTCATACCACATGATGGGAACACCTGGCCTGGGCAGAGCCAGCTTTAGCTCATCTGCATCTGGGGCTTTTTTATATGCCCTGTGTGCTTGAGCAGATCTGGAAATAGATCAATACATTTGTACCCAAAGCTAAGCAGCCCAGCCAGAGTGAGACAGAACCAGTACAGTTCACTTCTGGCTCTTTGGTTTAAGCCTACTTGACATCAACATTTACTGAAGGATTCAGTAAACTTTCCATTTGGACTGCCCAAGGGGTTGTGTGAAGTGATCATTATCTTGAAGCAATTCTAGACAGAGTGGCGTGCATATCACTAACCATGTCCCAGGGTCCAAAGAGAGACCAAGACCAGAGCTAGCAGCAAAACAGTTCTGATCTCAGCCATCATGAGGACTGAGCCCTGTTGCAATGGCAGCACAGAACATGTACATAACTCCAGCAGCACTTTATCTGTTCCATGGATACTTTAGGACATTTCAAGGCCACTTTAGGAGCTCTGTCAACTATTGCATTTATGTCAGCCAGCATCTTTCAAGAGCAGTAGATCAAAACTGAAACAGAATACAAGTGCCTTGTTTTGCTAAGCAGCTTAGAGTTCCAAGAGAAATCTCCTACTCATGAGAAAGAAGAGTTTTCATGAAATCTTCTAAAGGGTTCAATCTTGCATCAGCCATGTACCAGCTCCATGTATTCTGGGATTCAGCACAACTTTCCTTCCATTACACAAATACACAGCATTTTTAATTTACCATTTCTTTACTCTTTTTGAAGTTCAATGCTGTCTCTCCTGCCTGAATCTCCATGAGCCACTGAGCCTAATGATGACTGTATAAATATGGAAAAACTATAATTGGCCTTCTCTGCCTGGCTGGTGTGCCCAAGCATTGCTGGAAGGTGGAGGGTGGGATTGCAGTTAGCAGAGGTGCTCCTTGGCTCTCCCTGCAGACAAGCCAGACACAGCTGGAAGCTGCCAGGCCCAGCATGTAGGATGGTGCATGTCCAAGCACACCCAGTGGCTCAGTGTCATTTTAGCTGACTAATGCTTTGACTCCGGGCTGTGTGAGGACTGTGGGCTCTGCCCTTGTATTCACTAGGAAAATAGCTGTGGTGGTTTAAATTGCTTCTTCCCCCAGTGCCAAGTTCCATTTGGGAAAAGTGAGAAAGCCCAGTCCAAGGTGCAGTATAAGCCCACCCTTCTTTGCTGCAAGGGACCTTGGTGCCAACACACAGTCCCACAGCTGCCTCTTTTATGGTTGGGCAAGACAGAAGGACAAGATTTGCCAGCAGTCACCAACAGCCAAAAATACGCCTCCAGGCACACACAGCCAGGCTCTCTGAACCTCCCAGTGTGAACAGCACAGGCAACCCTTGTCCATGGCTGCTCCCCCATGCTGTTACACTAATGGAGACTTGCCTTTTGCCTTTGGGCAGGTCTCCTTCAAAACTGGAGACCAGTTTCCAAGCTTACTCAGGAGACCAAAGGATGAACAAGGACTAAAATTGTCAGAAATTTCCCAAGTGCTAAAAAGCACATGGTGCTCCTTTTGTGGTGCCAAATTTCCAGCTGCATAGTACAAGTAAAGTGGCAACAAAGCAGCCTCTGAAAGCAATTGGTCCAGTATCCGAAAACTTCCAAGATGCTATTGATTGCACTTGTCTTTTGTACTTGCTATTTGGGACCAAAGTCCATGTTGCTGATCGTCTGAAACTTGTTGCATTTGCAAGTGGATTCACCTTAGCCTTAGCCACAGAGCCCTGGTTTTCCTGGCACATGGCACACTGACTTTGTGTTTGATAGGAGGTTTTTAGCTTTTGAAGACCTGCTTACTACAGCTAGTGGAAGAGAACACAATTAACTCATTATGAAATGAACACTGAGTGCATCTGAGCATATCCAAGCATAGCTGTAGTCATCTCACAAAGGTTTTCAAGACACAAGTCTTCACAGCAACATTCTGCACGTGTCATCTTTATGGGATTAGAGAGCATTTCTTATTTATCTCCCTGTGCTTTCATTTTGCTGGACACCTCCTCCATGCCGTCTCATTTACTGATGTGACTGCCAGCAGTGCAAAAGATTTATCATCTCTTCTCATTTCTATAAATCTCAGTACACCATTAATCACAGAATCATGGAATGGTTTGGGTTGGAAGGGACCTGAAAGCTCATCTTGTTCCAACACCCCCTGCCATGGACAGGGACATCTTCCACTAAACCAGGTTTAGTGCACCTGGTTCAGAGCACCATCCAGCCTGGCTTAGAACATTGCCAGGTATGGGGCATCCACAGCTTCTCTGGGCAGCCTGTGCCAGTTCCAGATACTTGGTTTTTCTGCATGGCTGTAAGAAAGTAAAAAAGAAAAGGAATGGAAACTTTTTTTCCTTTTGATTACTAGGTAGCAGGCTACATTTCCTAAAAAGTACATATCGAAGCAAAAATTGGCAAGACTGGATTTCAGCTGCCTGTTTTAATCCCTGGTTCTGTGAAGACTGGGAATGCTTAGAGTTTATGGCACCAGCTGTGGGTTTCACATGGCCCATCTCCAGTGTTTGTTGGACCCGACTCCTCTGCACCAGATGAATTTGCTCTGGAGCTGTTATGCCCAAATATTGCCACAGTAGCTGACGATGAAGTAAGCAAGGACAAGACTGAATTATAGAAATTCTTTATAATATTTGTTTTGTAGAGATGAACTGTAATGCACTGCTTAGGGTAAGTATCTCCACCTTGCTTTACACCTTTCCTTTTCTCCTCTGACACGCTGACAATTTACAAACATTCAAAGACTTTGTGACTGGTTTTGAACATTTTAAATCTAAAACTGTTTAACTGTTTTGTACTCACCTGCAAGTGGGAACGGGTTGCGAGTTTTCTTTGGCTTGTAAGTAAAAAAAAAATTGAGATTCCAGAAGAACTTTGGTGGAATAAGGCAATTGATGACCATATTTTCTGCCAGTATGGGAAGGAGCCCAGGGTTTGTTGTTCACCCCTGATTCTCTCCACGAGCAGCATGGAAGGGTCCATCGTGCGCCTGCCAGAGATCGTCTCCTTGAAGAACAAATACAAAGCCTACCTCTACTTGGACGAAGCTCACAGCATTGGAGCAGTGGGAGCAACGGGCCGAGGAGTCGTGGAATACTTTGGGATGAGTCCCGATGACGTTGACGTGCTAATGGGAACGTTCACAAAGAGCTTCGGCGCAGCTGGAGGATACATAGCTGGCAAAAAGGTAAAAGGAAGTCATGAACAATTTCACATCAGGGGTGTGGCGACTGCTTTTGGGTGGTGTGTGATATATTTCAGTATCTTTTTGAACAGACTGCTTAACGCGAGCGCTGTTCTAAAGTTAGCAACATTTTTGCCCGGATCCCAAATGCACATCAAACAGTCAGACTTTCTTATTTTTGTCTCATGTTCATATTATGTAATTTGCTTGAGTTGGGTTATTCTGTGCCACCCTGGTGATTGTTGTTTGTCTTGGAAATGTTTGGACGTGTTGTGGTTGGCTAATATACTTCCCTACATTAATTTGCATGTGGATTGCTCATTACTTTGTTTCACATTTGTAAACAGTGTGTGGAGCAACACTGAGAGATTAAAACCACAGTTTCATCCACTGATAATACGATTCCTAGAGTTGTGGATTGACATAGTTGCATTTTTTAGGAGAATGGAGAAAGAGGTTACTGGGGGCCTTTTGCAATAGTAAACTCTGTGTCCTCAGTTGCTCCATGTACATTAACAAAACAATCTCTGGCCAACAACAGATGTCAACAAAAAGTAGAGCTGAGCTTGCTTTAACTGGGGGTGTAGAAGAGAAAGCATAATCAGCACCATTGTGAAATGTCATTGGTTTTGTTGCTTGACAGAGAGATCAAATGGTTGCTGATTATTTTCTCTTTTCATACCCAGCTGAATGTACTTTTTAAGCAGTCTGCTGAATGAGTGGGAAGCCTGTTTAGACAGCCCATATGGTTGTTGTCAGGATAACATTAATAAGGGCAGCCCTACAGTAGAATAAAAGGGCTATAAGAAAGTATAAACTGTGTATTTCTCACTGTCTTTTTTGGGTTTGCCCCTGGAGATCTTAAAACCAAGTAAGTCATAATATATCAAGAATCAATTTTCTTTGTTTCCTTGGCTTCCTGAATTCGTGTCTGTACGTTTGTTTCTTACCAAAGACAATGTGGCTAATGTACCTAGAAAGTATAGAAAGATTAGACCTGTGAAAAGTAGTCCTGTGTAATTTATCCTCTAATCCTTGGAAGCCTTTTTAAGTGAAAACAGGTCACTCTTTTCATGCCTGCATGTATCACTAAGCTTAGCCTCAGGCTTCTCAGCCTTGGAAGGCTGCTCACCCATTCACCCACTTACGTTCCTTTCTGCAGCCAAAAACTCACAGTGGCGCTGTTTATTCTGCATCAGCTGGAGCCCAGAAGCCTTCTTAGCTTTTTACCAGACCCTCAGGAATACAATTGCAAAATGGCCATGCACACAACCTGTGTAAGGTTAGGTAAATCTTTATCCTCGCCACTGGAGTTACTATGTAGATCCATACAGTGTTGTGGTAGTGATTTGTGTTACTCTCACTGGATTGTTTTTTCTGATGGTGTTTTTTTATCAAAGTCAGTCTTTAAGCCTTTCTCACTAGTGTGCACTCAACTTTTAGTGTGGTAACTGTTACTCTGGTATTTTGCACTAGGACATGTAAGTTGTTGTAACAATGATGATCTTGGTAGGATTTGAATTTCTGCTGCATGCCTGGATTCAGGACAGTTACTGGTGTTTTAGACATGCCTACAGTATATCAATGGTTTTTCTAAGAGGGCAGATTGTGTTCTTAGTTCTTGTGTTCTTAGGAAATGTTAAAGCAATTATACCAACTCTGACATGACTGCCCCTGCCACACTGATTGAAAGTTTTGATTGGAAATTTATGTGCTTATAGACAAAGATCCCAGCAAGGTTGCTTTTCCTGGGCTAGCTCATGTGGCAGAGGACCTTTACTGATGTCATACAGCCTTTGTTTCATTACCAGAGGGAAACTCAGCAGCATTGTTTTAAGTGCAGCTGTTCACTGGTCTTGAAATTATTTTGGCTCCTTTATAATAAGTCTTAGCACAGAAATAAACATTATTCTATTCCAGACTTTTATTTCAGCTGTAATTGCCCCACTTATATGGTAAAGCATTTGCACCTGCCTGATGTTTCTTCAGGCCATGTATCAGCAGTGGCAGCCAAGAATGCAATCCAGTAGCTGGTGAAACGTCCTCTTCCTTTTGCACATTCCCACTCCTGCAGTAGTTAAGAGGGAGATCTGCTGTTTGGCCAGCTCAAAGCTCATTCATGCTTTGTTTTGCTTGTGTAAGGGCCTTGTGGACTTTTTACGAACTCATTCTCACAGTGCTGTGTACGCCACATCCATGTGTCCCCCCGTAGCAGAGCAAATCATCAGGGCAATGAAATGTCTCATGGGACTGGACGGGACAACACAAGGTAAGCCAGCCTTCCTTCCTTTTCTTTCTCCCTTCCTCCCTTCCCTTCCCTCCCTCCCTCCTTCATTTCAGCTGCTACCAGAGCATCTCTCTGGGTACAGGAACAAGCAAAACGTCATGCAGCAGCAAAGAAGTATTGCAATGACAGTGCAAAAGAAATCCTCCTTATTGTAAAATTGATACCCAAATCATCATACTTCTAAGTGCTGTCGACCCTGGGGTTTTTTCCATGCTCATCCATATGCAGCAGGGATGGAAAGATTTTGGGGTTCTGCCTGTGTAGTTGCCAGCCCGTCCTGGTTTGCAGCAACAAATAGAAATGCATGGATTTCCCTTGGAGGATATTGTCTGACTTTGAAGTAGGGTTCATGAGGACATGCCTTCATTTATGGGCTAGGCACTGTCAGTTTAGCTTCTTTGTAAGTGTGGACCTTCAAATTGACAAGCAACTCAAGCATGGTGCAGCATTTCAGAACAGGTATTTTATGTTAAATAATAGTATGAAAAAATTATTATTATAATTCCTACCTTGCTCAGGCATCAGTTATGGTGTCATGAGCCTAGTTTTGTACTACATTTTGTCCCAAAAGAATTGAGTACTTGGTGTCCTTATGAAAAATTAGGTGTATTTCTATTCATCTCTTGAAGTTGCAGATGCAGCTACTGCAATGTCCAAATCCTCTGTGTGACATGCTTTATCCTCTGTGTGATGCTTTATCCTCTGTATAATATGGTTTTCTATACAACAAGCCACAAAACAACTGTGGCATATCTATCTGTTACTGTTTCAAAGCAATGCTGATATGTATGTGGTGTTCTAGGACTTCAATCTCAATATGGAGAAAAAAAGTAATTGAATTTGTGTAGTTTTTTTTCAGGAATGCCTGAGTCATTATATTCTTTAATGTGCAGCTGAAGATACAGATTCTGGTCTGAATTGCAATCTTTTTTGTATTGTTCCAGCAGTGCAATTTTCTCTTACTTTGTCTGAGACTAACAGAATTAATTCTGTATTCATCCTCCCTGATAGATATGACTGGGATAAGGTGGGAATGGAAGAGATGAAGGGTAGATGAGAGCAGGTAAGATACAGCCCTGCACTGTCCTATTGCAGTGCCCTAGAGGGCTGTTTCAAACCATGATACAAGGCTATTAAGACATTCATTGCAGTGCTTCGATGAGGCCAGAATTTACAGGCCCAGAGTGCAGAAGGAGGGATAGATAATCCAGCCCCAGCGCCAAATTCTGCTGAGTGCAAGGACAAAAAGGCAGCGAAACTCTGGTGCAGCGCGCAGACGGCCAGGAAGCTTTTGTCATTTTTGGCGGAGAAGCCAGAGCATAAAAAACTTGCTTCCAGCTTGAAATTTGGACGGTCCCGGTTGCATGTGCTGATGCCTACATATGTTGGGTGTAAGGGACCATCCCTGGCATCCCTGTCGTGTCCCGGGGCCGGGCGGCGCTCCTGCCCCGGCGCTTGCCGTGAGAGGGCGGTCTGACACCGAGCCTGCCCGCGGCCCGCCGGCCCCGGCGCTCGCAGATGCCGCGTGTGAAACACGAAACATGCAGGGAGCATTCTCCAGCCCTTCAAAGCCTGTTGAAAAACGCTCTTCAGCTAGCGTGATCCTGCGTGCAGTTCAGCTGCAGGATAAGAGGAGAGCTGGGTTCAAGATGGAGTCTTTTAAGATGTGCGTGTCTGTCTTAGGGCTAAGAGTTTGAAGCATTTTCTCTTCGGGTTTTTTAATGACACAGTGTTTGGATTTCTGCACTAAATAAGAGCTTGTTAAGTCTTCTGCAAATCCGTTATGAAATAAATCAGTGCTCTTGTCAGTTTTTAAAGAAATTGTCTTGTAATATGAAATTCAAATGAGTAGGAAAACAAATGAATAAATCATATATCACAACTTAGACCATTGCACAAAGGCTAGCAAGCTGGCTGTGATGTGTAAAAATGTTTCTTGTCCTTGTGAGCTAGACTCATTATTTTAGTCTTTTGAGTTTTCTTTCATGTGGGCCTCCCTTCATTAGGCTGTCTTGTGGACTACAAAAAAAAACCCCACAACCCAAAATACAGGGAAAAAAATGCTGTGCTGGACCACACTAGAATGTGTTGCTTTGGCATCGGAGAGAGGAAGGTGGTGGCTTAGAAAGGAGCAAGGAACAGAAAGGAGAAAGCACTGGCTCTCCTTAGATATTTTTGATTCTAAGGACAGTGACCTTGGCAGAGTTGTTAGGTCCACTGTCATAGAAGGTGGTGAATCCTGCATGTGAGTGAGTTCTTGTGAGAGCATGAGCTGTGGAGCAGAGAAGCTTCAAGTAAACTGAAGTTGCTGCAGGGTGGTATTGACCATGTGTTCTCTGGAGACGTCTCAGATCCATAGGAGTTTGTCTTGCCATTAATTTCAAACGGCATTCCCTTCCCTCTTATAAAGGATTTGGGGAATCCTTTATAAGGAGACATCCTCCAATGGCTTGTCCTCCAGAGGTCATTTCTCTGGGAGAGTGAGCCTTGCAAAAATCACTGGGAATGTTTTAGACAATAATGGAATTAGAGTTTGCTAAAAGGTTCCGTGTGAATTGGAGGGTGCTTGTTGAAAACAGGATGAAAAAAGGGGACAACAAATGTGTTAACCCAGCATGTTCTTACATCTGAACTTTGTGACTCCTTGGCAGATTAACAGACGACTAAGAGAAGGAAGACTGATTTAGTCATTTAAGTTGCCGCTCAGAAAAATCCGTATTTTTTATTCTTCTTTATTTTCCCAGGTATAAGAATGTTACAGCCCCTTGAATTTCTTGCTAGTTATTCTCCACTAATTTGTTAAGCAGCTGATTTAGAAAAGACTAGCACAGATACAATTACATAGTAGGTAATGCCAGAGCCCAGAAGTGCAGATACTGCTTGTATATCCTGATGTGTATCCAGCTGATTGATCTTCCGTATTTTCTTCCTTTATTTTCAATTAGTAAGAATGTGGTTGTTTGGAAAAGGAATCAGGATATGCATATCCCAGCACAGGGGATGCATGGCTGCAGGATATGAACAGATGTTTATGGGCCCAGGGGGTACTGCTTCATCACGAGGAAGGAACAGGTTAGCACCTTCAGAGTAATTCTGTGAAACCTAAACTGTTCAGCTGGAAATTACCCACAGCCAGTGTCTGTTCCACGCTGAAAATTGTGAACACGTGGGTGTGTCCCACATCAATATTTGTGATAGTTGTGAGACATTAATGTCACGATAATGTGGCTGGGAGGATACTCCAGAGCCCACAGCCAGCTATTACAGTTTCATTTATTTTGCCATGTTTTCTGTGGTGACTCAAAAAAATGAAGGGCAAGAAATGCTAAATTAGGAGAAGATAGTAGCTCCCTCAGAATTGGTATTCAGCATTGTTCCTGCCTGGGAAAGAGGAACAGGTTGAGGTCATTATTACCAGTATTTCTTGAGCAACTATATGCAAAGATTCAGAAACTGACTACAAAAGATGTAAATGTAAAATCAAATTTTTAGTGGAGTAAAAGCCCTGTTTTTCTCGGTGCCATGTTTTACAGAACTCTGAAAATTGACGTCTCGTAGAACAAAACACATTTGTTCTTAGTACCATAACTTCATAGATACTTTCATAGTTCCTAGAATAGAGTTGTTCAAAAGTGTATGAACTTCTGGCAGCTGTATTTCCTCTAGTAATGCCATAAGGCAGCAAGTTCCACAGTTCAGCTCATGTAGTCTATTAAAAAGAAAAAAAAAAAAAATCATTTTATCCCTCTTAAGCCTTTGTGGCCTTTTCATCTCAAATGTGTCTCTCCTCATTTATTAGGAAATATGGGAAGCAGAAGTTCCCATGGCATTTACTCTTTATAATTCATAATGTAGATATTCTTTATGTGTTTTCCTCGTGGCTTTCTCATTACAACCACTGGAGATACCTCAGGAAACTCAGCAGCTGCCTTAGTGGTTTTATCCCATGATGAGACTGGAGTTGACTCAGAGTGTGTGGACCCTGCACAAATTTACAAGTACACTAACTTGCATGCAACACAGCCCCTCCAGCTGTGACCTCAGACCTTTCCTTCCTCCCCCCTTTCTGCATGAGGATACCAAAAGCATATTTTAACACTTAAATTTGATAGGTATAAAATAGAACCACTAGGCAGACAGAGTTAAGACTGCTGGGAAGTCCAAAGCAATTTTTTTGATGACTAATAATAGATTATACTGGTGTAAAAAGCAAATTGCAGCATTTGTAAAGGAAGCATTTTTTTCTGCTTAATGCATGGCAAACAATACTTCACCAACAGCAGTGGGCATTTTTCATGTTTTTATGGGATGCTGAAACATTTAAAAGCTTGTCCTCTGGAATCTACTTGTAAAAGATATTTTGTTAAAAGATAATTCCTGAAGTTGTTTAGATTGTGTTTCTTTAAAATGTTCATTTACTTTGCCATTTGTGCTGATTGGTTTATCTTTTTCCAGTTACTAGTTTTCGTTTGTGTTTTTAGCAAACTCTTAAGTTCTTGCACTTGAGCTCATTCAGATTGTGAGAAATGGCAGAATGCTGCTTTCTATTTTGGTTTGGCATTAAAGAAATTGTTTTTAAAAGGTTCCCTTTTAAGATATTTCCATCAGCCTCAGATTTTTTTGTATAACTGGAGAACCAGCTCCTAAAAATCATTTTCCATCATTTTCCTCTGCTATCTGTCCTCAACAGTCTTTTGAAAACATTAGTTTTGCTTTGTCAGGATCCTCTGTAAATTCAGAAGCCTTAGTTCCACGTCACCATGACCTGACATAAACCAACACTGGTGCAATGAAGTGCACTCTTGCCCTCAGTTTCTCCTCCCCCTGCCTATTCCCTTTCTCGTGCCCCTTCTCCCTACACCAGTGTGTGTGCAGCCCTGCAATGAACTGAATCAGAGCGCTGATGGAGCTGAAAAGTAACCAACCCTCCCACAAATGGTTAGCCTGTACCCAAACTGGTTCCCAAAGCCAATCTGCCATGTGGCTCCATGAGCCCCACTGTCAGGACTTGAGCAGCTGGAGCCGAGAGGAACAGTCTGTTTTGCAGCAAAATAAATCTGTGCCACACTGGACTGATCATGAAACTATCAGTGGGAGCTTTAAATCTGCAAGTGACTTAGCAATGGAACCCTTGGACCTGCTCAAAACAGCTTGCAGAATCAGTCATGCTAAAGCCTGTCTTTTTCAAATGCCCATTTTGCTGCTTCATTCTGAGGGGATTGCTTCTCTTAGGTCCTTAGCAAGCAGAATGCTTGATCCCTGGCTTAATTTTAAGTTAATATTCCCAGTATGTGGTTACATTTCAAGCCCTTAAGCACATTTATTCCCTGTTTGCACAGCACTAGGGCTCCCAGTCACGACAACAGCAAAGACATTGGTGATGATAATATGCTGCCACAATTATTATTTGTCTAAGCTGAAAGTCACAGATGTTCTCCCAGCAGTGGATGATGAAACTGAGCTAAAATCTGACATCTTTGCTCAAAATGAGTGAGATACACTGTTCTAGTGGAGACACCTGCCATGTGATCCACCTGCCACAGGACATCAAATGGATCCATGGAGTGTCAGCTGAGCTGAGCAAGCAGGGGCTTTGGACTGATAGTGTTTGCAGTGATTTGCAGGATCTCTGAGGATTAATCGAATTCTACCTCATTTGCAGTCACTTTTTTCATATTCAAAGTTAAATCGGTGCTGTAGTCCTCTAGCAGACCCTGCCCATGGGATGTTCCCTGTATCCTGACTTAAGCATCAGCTGCAGGCAGAGGAGGGATGTCAGACTTGGCTGTGACCTGTAGCCTGTCCCCCAGCGGTGAAATGCTTTCCCCAGGGACAGCAGCAGGCAGCTCCATGGTACAGCCCCCTTTCCCGGGTGTTTTCCCTGCCAGGAGGGAGTGAGGATCCCTCCTCTGCTGCAGATGCCGCTGGCGCTGCGGTGCCCGAGGAATGCAGCGCAGCTCTCAGCCCGCCGAGCACAAAGCAGGGAAAGCGCCGTTCCAGCGGCGTTGGGATCCCTGGCACCTCGGGAACACCTAATGGGATGCAGATGGAGTGCTCTGGCTGCCTTCCAGCGGCGGGACGGACCCGCTCTGTGATTAATCACCTGTGCTGGGAGGGAGCAGGGCTCAGCCAAGGCTGCCTGCTCTGTCCCTGCCTTGTGTATCTGAATAGAGATAAGAGGCAGGGTAGGCACGTCTGACTCACTCGAGAAATAAAGTCAAAATGACTGAATCTTTAATCTGAAAGTTTTTCTTTCTGCTTCAATTTAATTTGCCATTTTTCTTCCCTTAATCTTCTCTGAAAAGTGTTTTGCAGCAGTTCACAGTTAAAAGAAGTCCTTAAGGGGTTGTGTAGCAGCTGAATTAAGTTGAAATTGCTAGATTTCTAGTTAACGTTAGATTGTAGAAGTAAATGTCTTCACTTCTCCCCAGTTCATAGCAAAGTTATTTTTTATGAAGATTGTTTTATCTGAGAACATATTTCCTTTAGGCACCCCGGTTTTATAGCATTCTATTTGTGATTTAATCCACATGGAGGTACATATGTGTTACTCTTATAATGGAACCAGAGGAAAAAAAATAAAAATCTGTCCATCTGCAATAGTTTAGTGGGAAAGAGCTATTGTTTTCCAGGTTTTTTTCAACCTATGGAAGATCGCTTTTTCCTATCTAGTTGTTAGCAGAGGAAGGCAGGGAGTTGAATGCTCTGTCCAAGGAACACTGAGACTGGTATGTAAAAGCTCAATTGTGTAACTAATTATCCAGAAAGACCCTATGAAACAACAGCTGGAGAGGATTAAAGCAGGTGGATTTGTGTCTGGAAGAGTCCACCGCATGCCAAAAACCAGTACGGTGTGGGATTATCCTTCCTGGCATGGGCTCAGGAAAAAGAGATCTCCTTCACCTCCTACACCTGAGATCTTGATATGAAAGACTACAGGTTGCTTGTTCCTCTTTTCAATAGACTGAGAAACAACTTCCAAAGGCAGGAGCCTACAGGAAGAGTTCAAAGGTGGAATGTTTGTGCAGGAATTGAACTAGGCAGGCAGCTTCTCTGTTTTATGAGCATTTTGCAGAAGGCAAAAGTACACATCTCTGGAAGAGGAAAACGAGGTTTTGTTTTAGAGAGCTGATAGTTTTGTCGCCTCTTTTGCTGCCAGGATAAGGTCCTCAGCTCATGAACAGCAAAGTTCTAGTGAAGTGTACAGAGCTGTGCCAGGTAAAGCCAGCCTAAGATCAGGCCCTTGGACATTGTAGTCAGGATGACTTCCTGATATCAGGTGGCCTGAAAGTGTGTCACAGAGCCTCTGTCAAGTCTGTTGCTCCAAGTGGCTCTCTTAAAAAGCTTGTTGCTTAAAAGAAATTATTAGCAGGCTACTACATTTTATCATTTCTCTCTCTCTCTTGCCTTCTTTTTGTGTTTTTTTCCTTTAACTAAACCATATTAATTTTGAGCTATAAAGCTTTCTAAAAGCTTGCATAAATTAATGAGCTAAAGCCAGCAGTATGCAATGATGCGTGTCACATAAAAATACAAGCAGCATTTTTCCCAGAATTGCCAACACCTTAGAGCTTTGCAGCAAACCAAATATTTTTAAAGTGGTGCAACCAAATGAAAACTCTAAATTTGCCAGCAGAAGGTAGATTGCTGATGCAGTAAATCTGCTTTTCTTGCGCCATCCAGGCAATTAATCCTTTATTTCAGAAAAATCCCCATAAACCAGCTGTGTGTGTTCCCAGCAACGTGAAGATAACTTGTGGAATTTGGGAATTGTTTATCATTCACTTTTCTCTCTTTCTTTCCCTTCTTAATTCAATAAGAAGATATAGAGCACTTAATAAAGTTGTTCTCAGCTTCAGCAGAATACTCTGGAGCATTTAATGTGCTTAGTTTTAAATAGAGAAGGGTTGGTTTTCCCTGTCCAGGCCGTTTTTTCCAAACATATGCTCTGTTGTGGTTCACATATTTCATGGAATATAACTCTCTGGATATGCTGCATGCTGTGCTTTAAGCTCTTTGCATAGACTGTAAATCCTCAAGGATTCTGCAAAGTAAGAATTTTGTAACACATATATTTACTGTCAAGGGACCTGATCCTCTAATTAGTCCCATACAGGTAAATTCTTACACTTACATAGGTGCAGCAATATTCATTTAGCTCGAAGGTCTGCTCAGCAGATTTTCACTCCATAAATATTAAAGGATGCAAGAGCCCAGCCTCAGGAATCAAAGAAAATGCTTTCTAAACATGGTGCTTTTAGTTAAACTTCCCACAGTGAATTTGGACTTAGGACCTGATTCTAAACTGAATTTATCACCCTTTAACCTGCAGTGTGGGGGGAAAATCAGGCCAATGAGACAAAAATAAACGTTTTGCTCAGATCTGCCTCCTTATCTGACATTGGAAGGTCCCATAAAAGAATGAAAAAGAGTGTTGAAATACAGCTACAAATTTTAATGGTTTTATTGCTCTTATAGGGGCAGCATATAAGAAGTCTGTGTATATGATGTGTGTCTGTGGTCTTTGACCACAAAACTTAACATGAGAAAGGAAAGTGTTGACATTTGGTAAAGAAATAGGTTCCTCCCAGCCACCCACCCACAAATGCAGTGTGTGTAGCAATCGTCTCCTAATGTGCTTCTTTTCCCTCCAGATATATGTGAGTGCTCTGATCTTTTATTTGGCTCTTTAATGCATCCCTGCAAATGAAATTAGTATTCTGGGACGTCGCTAAAACATTCAAGTGGCTCTTTTGCATCAGCACTGGCTGGCTTGAAATGAGCTCCGTAGGGAGTCTTGAAAGGGGGGGATCTCACACCACAAACTGGTTGAGGATGTAGAATCAGGAAAGGAAGATTAGAAAAGGAAGAGGTGTTTGACTTTTGGGGAGGGGGGCGTTGCCTGAACCTCCTCTTTCAGCTCTGAAGTTTCCTTAGCTGGAGTCTAAATTTCCAGCACCAAAAATAAGTGGAGACAAAAACCGTTCAACTCCGGGCCCTGCGCATATGGTTTGATAAATAGTGAACAGCACAGCCTGGAATCCTGCGTGGCTCACACTGTGTTTCCAGCTCTGTGGTAAACACATGAATAGAAAGGAGAAGGCAGCAAGTCTTGAACTGCACTCGCCAAGAACATCTGCATTTATGAAAAACTTTCCCTAATTGAAAATCTAGTAGTTTCAAATGCTTTCCAACTGAGAGTTTGGAAACTAGCTCAGGGGCTGCTAAGATAGCAAGAAACAGCAGTGGCTTGGAGCCCCCCAGTTCAGGTTACTCCCCCACCCTCCTCCTCATAACTTGGGCATTGAGGAGGTGCTAATAACAACTTTACAATTTCTAACAAGGGAAAACGTCTCTCTTTAGACTTCAACCACATTATTCTGTAGTTTTCTAACTCCCTGTCCTTACAATCATCTCCCCTTCCCTCCTCCTCCTCAATACTTCCTCCTGTTTCTTTGAGATCTACTACACCAAAAATATTTTTGGAAATACCACAGACTATTGTTTTTATTAGTGACTGGAAAGCTTTGTAGTAGGATGCTTTTGTGTTTCATTTGTTTTCCTTGCTCTGGCACAGCTGTTTTTGCTTTAGCAGCATTAGAGAGATGGTTAAACTATTTGTGGCCTTTTCTAACCCAGCAGATCTCTTCCACTGTGTGCTTTAAACTGAATGACTGAGACTGTAAGTAACAGGTTGTCTGAGTGGGCAGTTTTGTGCATAAAGTTACAAATGCACTGTTTTTATGAGATCTTTTAATTTGTTCAAGCAAAGCGCTGATCACTGTGAAGCAAGTCCCAGTTTCCCTATAAATTTCCCAGCCAGAATACTGACAGAACCTTGACTCAGGAGGATGCAGAACAAATGAAGCAGTAGATCTTGTTCAAACCTGCACATGTTCAGAAATATTAATGGAAAAGAGGTTCACATAGGTGTGGTGATCCCCACTTCAGCCGAGAGGGAAAAGGAAGAAAAGCCAGAGCAGATGGTGGGGGCAGAATGTGGTCTGAGGACAAATCTGCCAAAGGTGGCATGGAGCTGCTACAAATGCCTTACTGGCCACTGTGGTTACATAGAGCAAGATGGGGAATTAGGAAACGGGCATCCAGTCAGAGAATGGTGACAGCACAAAGCGGTAAATGAAGAATGGAGCGAATGAAATGTAAAGTGAAATGAAAACGTAAATGGAGAGTGAAAACATAACACATCTGTGCAAAGGCAAAGGGAAAAGCAAAGGGAAAAGAGGAAACGAGTTGCACTGGAGGTTTCAGTGTTCATGTCTGGTGACATAATGTAAGTGATATTGAAAGTATGGGCTGATGAACAGCAGGGAAATGAAAGTTAAGAGTGTAACTGTGTCCTCCTGCATCCCAGCCTTACCACACATTCTCACCACCTCTGCTGGGCAGACACAAGCTGCTGAACAGGGAATTAGGTTGAGAGACTCAATCTGCTGAACAGTGGCTTGGCAGTTTTGTTTCTGGTGAGGTCAGGCACAAGACAGACCTGGCTGGATTTGGCTGTGTGAACTTGGGCTGGCACTGGGCAGGCGTGTGGGTGTGGAGGAGGTGGCACCATCCCTGTCAGAGTCTCACAGCAGTGGAAAAGCAGCACATAGGTCAGCTCACTGATCTGATATAATGCAGGTGGAGTGGTGAAAGGATGTGTTATATCTCCCACTTCAGTAACGTAGAATGTGTTTCTGGCCTCTTTATGTAGTGGGTTGGGAAGCAAATGTACTTGTCAGAAATCACCTCCTTTGTGGCACTGCAAAAGAAATGGCTGAAATGTCTTTTCAAGCACATTTTTCTCTGCTGTTTTTGTTTTGTTTTGTTTTGTTTTTGTTTGTTTGTTGGTTTGGGTTTTTTGTTTGTTGTTTTTGTGGGGTTTTTTTGTTTGTTTTTGTTGGGTTTTTTGGGGGGTTTTTTGGTTTTTTTGTCTTTTTCCTTCATTAAAAATAATTGTTTTCAACTCTCCTGTCAGTTTTGCTGGGGGTCCCATCTGTGGATCCATGACTAAATGAGGCCAGGAACAATGCAGAGATAATAATCAGTTACGTTGAGAAAGAGCATACTCGATTTACATGTCCTGTCTGCACTACTCCTCTGTAGGTGTGTGTCACCTGGGATGTTTTATTTAGCACAACAAAGTCCAGGGAATTGTCCACACGTCTATCCACAGACAGGGACTCTTTCTGCCCACGGGAAGGCACCTCACAAGTACCGGAGTATCAGCCATCCATCCTACAATGCCATAATTATCAGTGTAGCAGCACTGAGCTCATTCCATGTTTTTTTTCTCAATCAAATGGCAACATTTAGGTTTCAGCCAAACTGTTACCCCCAGCCCTGATTGTTGCCTGTTTCTAGACTCCAGTTGTGAGTCTTTGCACTGACTGTTCTCCCAACTGGCTCGTTTCAGGGCTCCAAAGAGTGCGACAGCTGGAGAAAAACACAAGGTACTTCAGGCGAAAACTGCATGAAATGGGCTTCATCATTTATGGCAATGATGATTCTCCTGTCGTTCCCTTGCTCCTTTATATGCCTGGTAAGATAGGGTAAGTACTGAAAAAAACTTGCTGCCCAAACAAGCACTATTCAGGTTTGTGGGTTATTTGGTGCACACTGCAGAAGATGATGTTCTTTGTGGTGGATGCTTCTCAGGAGAAATTTGAATTCATCATTTAGTTCTGTTTTCTTTTAAATTTGCCCCTAGGTTTAATTTGGAATTGTTCCAGATGTCACAATTCTGAAATTTTTCTCTTTTCCTTTTTTATCATGGTCAGGAATAACACTTTTGATAACATTTTGAATTTGAATGTCTTGGTTTTGAATTTGTAATCATTAAAGTAGAGACATTGCCTCTGATGTATGAACTGGTTTAGATGGAAGATTTTATTTTTCCCCCATCTGATCTTTGAATGGTCTTCACACGTTTTACCATTCAGTTCCTCTCAAGCAGCACTTGTGCACTGACTTGGAAGCACAGACCAGGAGTCATTAGTAGCATAATGTAAGTGTTGAGCTTTAGGGAGTATCTGTAGGTGGCTGTGGGCTCTAGGTCTTGTACATGCCACACAAGCCTTCCTAAGTGACAGAGCAATCGTGGGAACAAATAAACCATCACACAGATTGGTTTGTTCTTATTGATGTTCAGGAACAAAGCATTCATACCTTCCACGAGCCCAGCCTCTTCCATCCTTTGGGGCTGTGAATGCCCACGTGGTTTGATTTGTACTCAAAGACTGTCATTGACATAAATGAATCATGTCTACCCTGCAGGGCCCTCTCTGCCATCACATTTCTAGTATTTGACACCCACTTGGCTTCATGAGCCGCTAAGCTGCAAAGAATCTCAGTCCTGCTGGTAAAGTTCTGGCTTTTATGGAAATCAGTGGGAATATCCAATCAATTGAAAACAGGATTTTACCTATTGTTGCATTATATGTGAGTGTTTTCTGCCTGTGTTCAGGTTATTGGGGATAATGTATTTCTGCTTTTTCTCCTTCTACTTTTTCTCTCCTTAGGGCTTTTGCGAGACGCATGTTAGAAAGAAACATCGGGGTGGTCGTGGTTGGGTTTCCAGCTACTCCTATCACAGAATCCAGGGCTCGGTTTTGTGTGTCAGCTGCACATACACGGGAGATGTTAGACACGGTAAGAACAGCAGATGTCCTGCCCAAATTAACTTCAGGTGCAAAGGAGGCCAGGAGAAGCTGTGCCTCCGTTGCTTTGAATCTCAATAATTCATTTTTACATTTGTTTTCCTGGCCTCGTCACTCGATCCTTAAAGGCATTTGAGCCTTATACGTTTTATTTTCTAAAATAAATTATGGGGCATTTAACTTCTTATGTTCTTCTATTTCTAATAGTGACCAAATCTGTCATCACTAATAAAAACCTACATGAAGAGCACAGAGAGACAAAAGTTAAATGCTAGGTTAAAACTATCAGAGTAGGAAACCTGAAACTATATGGAAATAGCTGAAAATCAAGTTTTCCATACCCATATTTCCATTCCATATTTCCATGTGTTTCTTGAATTGCAGAAGTATATGGGACAGCCTTGGGGGTACAGGTGGAAATTGCAAACAGTATTTGGAACTGTTTGAACCTAATCAAGTTTAATTGGTGCTGTCTGGCCAGTCTCAGTTCTGTATCTTTCTCTGATATCAGAAATACCATTAAGAGTATGTTGAGACTTCCATCATAAACCTCTCTTCCAACACAGAAATGTGTTTAAAATAAACTCTTTGAAATTTTCCATTTCCTTTTTTTGCCGAAGGTGTTTTTGGCCTGGCTCGAGATACATTCTTTCATTCTCAGACTAAGCCAACTTAGAGGCATGAAACAAAGAGGCTTAACAATAAATTTCAGGCTTTGCTTTTCCTCTCTTCACATGAGTGTTGATGGTCAAAACAAAAAATCCTTGAACATGGAGAGGCTTTTGAGTTAAATGTGCCACTGGTTCATGCAAACAAGCACTTGGGCCTGCAGAGAGCTCTTGACTCTCCTTTTGCACCCTGAGATGTACATGGATGTGGAGGCTGGAGCCCTGCCCTGCTGACCAGCTCCCATACCAGTGTGGATAGCTTTAAAACAACATGGAAAACCTGCCTTGCACGTGTGCAGTGTAAAATTCCTGCTGCTTTTGAAGGTCACTAGCTATTAACAAGGTAGAGTACCATAAAGGTAGTATTTCATAGACATAGCTACATTCTTGTGCTGGTCCTTACCAGCTTTTGCTGTTGAACTGTGAGGATTTTGGCCGATGTAAATGGCAACAGGCAACAAGGTTGATCATCTCTTGAGGTTGCTGCTTTGATTTTCTTCCTTTCCCCTCGCCCCCAAATGTCAAGCCCACTTGACATTTTTGGGCCATCACTGTGCATTCACTCCCTGCTCCCTGCACCTTGCTGCTTCCAGGGAAAGTCTGACACTCCCCAGTCATCACTGGAGGTGCTTTTGCCACAGTGCTCGTGGCACTCGTACAGCATGGGGGAATGGAAATGCCCTGAGTTTAATTACTTGCAGGAAGAAAGCTTTTAGGAGAAAACACTTTGTGACTGTGCCTAAACCCAGGGTAACAACAGGTAACAAGCATAATGAAAATGTTTCTGTTTGGCAAAATTTGGTTTGTATCTCAGCCTGGAACTAAAGAGGAAAGATCCATGAAAGGGCAAGCTCCCAAGAATAACTTCCTTAATGACCTGGAAGCTATCTTTCTGCATAAACCATTACTAAATTACTTCTTTTTGTTCATGAGTTTGTTCTGGTGGCTTTACAGAAACAGGTTCAAAATCAAAATTGCCGTTTCCTTCTTTCATGCCAAAAAGTTGGCTGCTCTTGAACAGGGGTCAGGTGCTGCCAAACACTGAGCTGCTTCCCTATGGTACAGAGTTCCTTGGCTACTTTTTGAATCCACTGAGAGCTGGGGAAACAGCTCAGCAAATTGCATTACGGTACTAATGAACAAAAATTATTTGTCCCTGTGATATATAAAATAATGGCATTCACTAAAATGATCTTAAACTCTTCAGACTATTTATGCTGACTCTGCTCAGCACTGTGAGCTGAGAACTCCTAAGAAAATGCATTGGCAACTCCAGTCTTTGGGGAGCTATGGAGGAATGCTGAAGTATAGCCTCACATGTTTCTTTTGCACAAGCAAAGATAACTTCTTATCTTGGTTGTTACCTCTCTGTGCTTTTGGCAAAAGTATTTTTTTTTACCTGTGCTCAATTAATGCACTTACTAATAAACTATAACCTACTGAAGGAGTTCCTTTCTCATAGATGCTTCTGTACATCTACAACTGCACTGATGTTCACTGTTGCAGAATGAAAGCAAAGTTTTCCTATTTGTCCTTTAAACTTTCTTTAATTGATTTTTTTTAATAATCTTCTTGTTCCACAGTAAAATAGAAGTTACTAGAACTTAATTTCTTTTCCAGTAGAATTGACAAAGTATCATGGTCTTACAGGTTTTGAACGCTCTGGATGAATTGGGTGACTTTCTACATCTGAAATATTCCCGGTATTCCAAGTCAGCTCATCCTGAACTGTATGAAGAATCTAGGCTTGAACTTGAAGATTAAGTTTTCCACCCATGAAGAGAACATTATGATGCTATGAAAGGGCGGAAAACCTGAAAACTAAACTATACAAATGCATTTCTTCCCTTCTAAGGACAATTTTTATTTCTCAGTTAATTGAAAGGAGGGGAAGCTCGGGTGTTGCATCGTGTTGTATCAGATTTCTGTGTTCAAGAGACTGAAATATTGATACAGATTTGCCTCCCCAGGAGATCTGTCCTTCTTAAGGTATTTTTGATGCAGAACGAATGCATCCATTGATTCAGTTGCTAACGTACAGCTTTTGATATGGCCCTTTTTTATGAAGAGGCTTCAGATAGTCTTAATTGTGACTGAAATAATAAAGTTTAAAAAAAAGTTAATAGATTCCAGTGTAATATAGCTGAGCTTCATCAGTGAGACTGACTTTGATCTGTTAAAGAGCATAAATCGTGACACCGGTGTGGACTGCTACAAAGGAATGATCAGAAAGTGACCTCTTTAACCAAGTTGCACTATCATGCATTTCTCCAAGGACAGAAGGTGTTAGAAAAAGGCTGATGCTGAGAACAAGAAAAGTAGCCTGATGAGATCATGTGTTTCTGACAGCAGGTTATGGGAAAGGGAAAATTCCTCCTCTCCACAGACCTTTTCTTGGTCACCTAAAGGCACTCTAAACTTCGAATTGTACAAAAATTTGGGCTTAGACATAAACAGAAATGCTCTTCTGCCAACTCATTTGACCTACAGCCTTATACATCTTATCACTAAGTTCTTCAGCAGGCTTGCTCCCTTTTTGTGGAGCAGTAGTAAATAATTTTAATAAACATTTAACTTTCCCGTAAAAACCTTGATCAAAACAGTCAGATACTTGCAGTTCACAAACTGCAGATGACATTTATGGGCCCGTTCCTAAGTTTCTTGAACTACTTATGGGCCTCATAAATTCACTAACAAGTACATAATGCTGAAGCTGTTACTTATGCAGAATGTGAAGTTCAAGATGCCATAAGTAGTTCTGCCACCTGTTAAATAGAAAACACCACCATTTCTATATATGCTACAGTCATCCATGAAATAACATTTCTTGAAATGTTCTTGTCTGTTTTATGCATGTCAGGTGTTGTTCTGTCCAGGGGTTTTTTTGAGTCGTTTGTTTTTCAAATAATTTTTGTATTTCCTGAAGAGGAAGATGCCCTTGTCCCCTTGTCCACTGCCTGAGTGACAAATGCTCAGAGCTACCTGAAGGAATTGTTCCAGCCAGCAGTTTCCCTGCAATGCCAGCAGCCACAAGCATCAGGGTTGTGTGGGCTGGAGTTGTCGGAAGGAGATTGGAGCCTTTTTTCCTTTTTTTTCTTTTTTTTTCCAGTGTTGAAAAGCAGTTCTGCAGCTTTAAGAATGAACTCCAAACAATTCCATGCTATCAAATGTCATTGTAAACACATCAGAGGAGAGATGTTTAGCTTTCTGTTGCACAGATGTACCACACTTTCATGTTCTCTTGAAAGCTGTGGTGTAAACTTAACCCACAGCTGCAATATTAGATTTAAGAACAGAACAATTAAATTGTGGAGTACCAATTACACTATATTACTCCCTGCTTGTTAAAGCAGCTTTCAGGATATAACAAGGCTGACTGATTATGAGGGCCTATTTTTTGTTGGATTTTTGTTGTTGTTGTTGTTGTGCAAGTTAATAAAAAATCCAGCGGTGCTATAACTTTTAAGAATTGATTACAACACATTCCGTAATATCAAATGTCCGCTTTAGGAAATGTTTATCAGGGGCTGGGGGAGGACTAAGTGGTGTGTCATGTGATTCCTCACTGTGGTAGAAGGACTTGAAAAGCACTGCAGAGGTTCAGGGGAGCTGTGTTTGTGGATAAGAGCAAGCTCACTGTATAAATATTTAAATATTCAAGCACGGGACGAGGAGAAATCAGGAAACGTGAACTTCATCTTGGAGCAACCTGGAAGTTTGTGGTGCACAGCTTTGTTACGTGCAGCGTGAGTGCACTCACTGTGAGAGGAGAGGGGTTGAGAAATTTCTGCAACCTGTTCCTTGAGGAAAAGTACTGGATTTGATATATTGCTTTTTGATCTCTATTGCTGAACATCTGCGGCCAGATCCTCAGTTGACTTCTGACCTTCCATCTTGGGGTATACAGCCATAGTTTATATTTCAGCAAACATTATTACACGTGCTGTTGCAGGCAACACGCTATTTCTCTCAAAGAGAGGCCTGAGACTGATTAAACTACAGAGTGATCACTTTCTGTACCCCAATAGGGGAATGTTTTCAGTCTAAAGCTGAATTCTTCCTGCCCTCAGAACATTACTCTCACTCATATTAAGGAGACAGGACAGCTATTTTTTTAGAGACTGTCAGTTGATTTATTATGTGCTCTCTTCTGATTTCTTCCATCCCTTACACACTGGAGAAAGTACAGACTGACTGCCCCTGGGCTTGGGGAGCAGTTAGGGAGAAATCTCTGCTCCACTCGAGCAATAATAAAACTCCCAGGAAACTTCAGTCTTTTAGATTTTCCCTATGAGCTTTATTACAGTCTGGCACTTGCTTTTGTAAGAGTGTGGAGTTTTTCCTGGTTGACTTCAATTTTAATAGATTTGGAGTTGATCAGCATTTGAAGGTTCTATTTTAGCTCGTGTCTGAAAAAATCTGATGAAGTACCCATCAGGGAATTTGCACCTCTAGCACAGGATCATGTATTTCCTAGAACATGCTGCCTCTTCAGGCACACATGTTCTTGGAAAACATAGTTCTCTGTAGTTGCTTTAGAAGGTATTGAAGAGATGCCTTCCATAAATTAAAAAAATGCTCAAGTTGTCATATTTTAATCCAGTGGAAACGTAAGTAAAACTGCACTAACTTTTTGTGGGCAAGCTGCATCCTGTTGTCTTATATAAAATCTTGACTGACCTTTATGATATGGGGAAAGTCTAGAGTTTCTGTTTGACAGAGAAGCTAAATTGCTTGCCCTTTCCTGCACCTTTATCCATCCTCATCTCTTAGAAAGTCTTTTCTCCTGAGCTTACCAAACTTGTCGAGGTGGATCCCCCCTCCACTTCTGTCTTTTTCTGTTGTTATTTCTGTTCTGCTGTTTTCTGTTGGGGGAAAGCACACAGGCAGCTGCAGCGGAGCTGAGTGCAACAGTTGGGTTTCTGGGTATTGCCTCACTGCCTGCTTTTCCTGGTGTTCTCATCAGCTCTCGCAGATTTTAATCTTTCCTTTTCAAGTAAAAAGTTTCCTGTGGATGGTGCTAAATTTTTGTGCTGAACCGAATCTGGACTGCCCAAGCTGTGGAACCAAGAATGGGCTTGTTCTGTCATTTATGCAAGTGTAGATCAGGTCAAGTCTTGCTTTGAAGCCAATACTGTTGGTTTAGAACGAGTACAGTTTTGAGAGGAACCTGTCAGTGTGAGGTGAGCTGCCTGCATTTGTTTCAGAGGGGTTTGAACACTGGTGTCTCTGGACTGTTTCACAGCCGCTGCTCTTCACAGGGGACCGAGATATGGAGTGGATCTATTTAAGGTAGGATTTCAGCTGGGTTTTATTTTCTCCTTTTTTTTTTTTTTCCAAAATGTGTTTGGTTGTAGGTGTGTTGCATATTTCCCTGTCCTGCCGAGACAGGGAATAAAGCAGTGTTGTAAGAAAAGCAGTCTGTACTAAAGGTGTTTATGTACTTTCTAGCCTGCTTCGAAATCCAATAGAGATTCTCTAATGTATGATCTGCTTTTTATTTGTGCATGAAGTTTAATTGTTCTTCAATTTAAAGCACAGATCAGGACCAAATTTTAAAGAAAACCACACCACCAGCTGAGAAATGGCAGATGTCATGCCATTATTGGCAGCTGAACATTCGAGCCTCCAAATGCCTTCACAAACAGCATCTAGGTGTTTCCCTCATTTACTCCCACATCCAGGGTGGTTTGTGCTCCCTGCAGAT
The DNA here is from genome assembly GCA_013397395.1 of Sinosuthora webbiana. Taxonomy (NCBI): domain Eukaryota; kingdom Metazoa; phylum Chordata; class Aves; order Passeriformes; family Sylviidae; genus Sinosuthora; species Sinosuthora webbiana. The sequence continues at coordinate 28,169 of VXBN01007655.1, read as the reverse complement.
CAGTCACAAGGTAATAAGAACTCACTTTATCCATCTGGGAGGCAGAGCTTCAGACTTGTCAAGACGGCCCCAAAACCACCATCCACCTGACCACACGAAATAACAGTTCAGCACCATCGGAACAGGAGTCCAGGCTCTGAGTCAGGCTGGTTGCTCAGCACTTGCTGAAGAGGGGAGTGTGTTTCCACATATGTAGCATGTCACTGACAAGTGGCATAAGGAAGCAAAGATAAATCCATTTATGTCACGTGCTAGCCAAATGAAAAGCGTAAGTGTAGTGGCACAGGGTCTGGAGAGATGTGGTAGACCTGGAGACTTGGACTAGATCCAGTTGTGTACAGAGACCTTTTGTGCAAGCATTACAGGAGCTGTTAAACCTTTTTAACCAGCCAGGTGGAATAGTGGAAAGCATGCTCTTTAGTATCAAAATAGTGACTTTGAAGGGGGCAAACAGAGACATCCCACCACCTGCATTGCTCTGGTTTGTTTATGAAGAGAAGGAAGGGTAGATAGGGTGCCACAGCAGGTGACCCTGATACTTGGTTCTCTATTCACAGAACCTTTTTGGAGAGTCACTTCTGCCAGATGCTGTGCTAAGGCCCAAAACCGTTAATTGTTATCAATATACCCGAATTCCACAGCTTGTGCTGCAGGGCTGGCCAGGGTTGCTTGAGCCACCAGCTGTAGCAAGCTGTGCTGATGCTGGAAATTACTCGGAGATTGTTTTAGTGACAAGAGTGCACAGAATCCCTGATGGTTGGAATGTCCTTATTGGGCATCACTGCTGGGACTGCCTGTGTTGAGGTGACAACTGCCTGTGCTGCTCTGCCAGGCATACCTGATGTGGCTCCAGGACAGTCTGTCCTCGTCTTTGCAGATGTGGGACTTGGGCTGTAGGTCTTTCCAGCTTCTTTCTGGCAATTCAGCTGAACCAGAAGATTTAGCCAGGAAAACAGGACTCTGTAGGAAGTCTAGAAAATCAGTTGTCACAAGTCAAGTACTTGTATAATGGAGAAATGCTGGTATATATTTTGGAGCAATGGTGCTTTGCTATTACTTCCACTGAAGGAAATTGCTATGGACGTGAGCTGACTCTGCTATCCTGTGGACGAGAGTATTTGTATCTTCCAGTTCCTGGATCACAGAACTGCTCTCTCATGCCATGATGTGCCATCAAGCTTGTTGCCCTGATCTTCGGTGTATCTGTCTCCCCAGTTCAGAGCACAGCCTGCTGAGCCTGTGGGTTCTGACATGACCCCTCATGGTCCCTGACACAGCAGTGAGTAAATGTTCCTTGGCACAGGCTGGCTTTGGTGTGCCGAGATGGCCTCGTCTGAAGTGGGTTCCTCGTCTGTTCACCTCTCAAGCAGCTGTTCTGGAATTCATGGAAGTGGTGAAATCAGTGGGGACATTTCAAAAGCACAGCTTCTCCTGAGTGTTTCCTGGAGCCCGCTCTGACACAAGGATTGTGTCCTCTCGTGTCCTGCTCTCGCCTTGTTGTTACCACACAAACCTCGTGATGTCTTGGCTCCCTGCTCTGTGCAGAAACTGTTCCATGCATTGCTGGGGTTCCTACTTTCATGTGGGAGCTGCTTTTCCAGCAACCCTCACACCAAGGACACAGCTACTCTCAGCTAGAGTGGCCAGAAGAGGCATGATATTTTTTATAGTTCCAGGACCATCTATTTACACTTCTGGCATTTCCTGATGTGCTGAACATCCTGATACAAACTCTCTGACTCCCACTGCACACTCCAATATTTTAAAAACTGCTCAGTGAACCACTGTAACCTAAGCATTAGAGCTCTGAACTGGATACAAGAGAACCAGTTCTGATCTGCCTCTGTTCTGCTAAGCAATTGCAGATGAGACACATTAGTGTTCCTTGCCTCTTTTCTATCCCTCTGTAGAACTCTGATAGCAATCCTAATTCGTTTGTAAAACAATAAGTTGAACTGATGAAAAGAACTACAAGAGTGAAGTGTTGCTATTATCTGAGTGATCTTTTAATTTTCACATTTTAATTTCCACATCTCCATTAATCCTGTAAAAGTCATGAGTACTCTGTTTACCAGACCTAGTGTATGAAACAGTACAATGATGAAGACTAATTATAAATCATAGAAAGAAAATTCTGGTAAACAGACTCCTTTAACATTTCCATTCTGTGCAGGCTTTGTCAGTGTCATGCGACAATGATGCCAGTTGGATTAGAAAGCTTTCTAAAATGTGAATCTATCTTTTCAAAGATTTGTAGCCAAGCCTTTCCAGTTTGTTAAAATGTAATTAGTGTCTGCTTCTTAATATAATGTTCATTGATTTTTAAAGTACACACACTTTAAAGCTAGAAATAAATAAATAAAAAGAGAGATAATTCAAACCAGAGTGGAACAGCTCGGACAGTTTTACTCCTTTGCCAGGATCCCAAAGCTGTTGTGTTCAAACAATGCCACAGTTTGAGTGGAAATGTGAAGATTAAATCCAAACCCTGCATGTCAGCTTTTTTTTTTTTTTTTTTTGCAAATGACTATCCAGGATTTCAATAAAATGTCCAACCACTACAAGATTATGTTGCAGGGATTTTTATTGCCTAACAGCCTGTGATAGTCTCCCGTTTCTCTAACATGTATTATAAACCTATGCACCTAGCAAGGATCCATGGAATGTTGGTACCTAATTCAGTTAGGCTGTCCTGAAGATTAATTTGGAAGGAACAGAAGAGGGAAAGGTTCACAGGATGATGGATGGTTGTAGAATCTCCCAGTTGCACATCAGGGTGGTGTGGCACAAGATGGAAGATACATGAATATGGAATGTAATTCGGCCACACTCATGGACAAAATGATGCCAGTGCCAAGAAGACAAGTGGATGTAACTTGAAATTCAGACAGGAATTCAAAGGTGTGACTGAAGAATACCCTGAGGAGAGAGCAGAAGCAACACTAGCACACAACTCCTCAATAAGAAGGTGGCCTTGAGAACAAAAAGATGGAAAGGGATATCCATGGGACAACTCTAGCCACAGGCAGGAGAGAGGATGAAATTAGCTAGTGTGGGAGAGAAGCTGAGCATGAAGATGAGCAACAAATTTATTCAACTGGAGAAGGAAGACAATTCAGAGGCAAAGAAGAAAGGAAGGGAAACTACCCCCCAAAGACCAAATGACAAGGCAGTGGAGACAGCCAGGATTGAGACTCCACAGGAGAGAATGAAGGGGGAAATAAAAGACAGATCTTCCCAAAGAGGGAGAGGAGATCCCACCACACCAGTGGTGTCCATGGACAGCAGACAGGTTCCTTGGTGGTTTGGAACATGGGAGGAACAATGTGGAGCCAAAAAAGCAGAGAGATGCCTTGTTCTTCCATGAGTAGGAATGTTAGATGTGAACCAAGGGCAAAGGAAGTGAGGAAAAGTGGTGGAATTGAGGATTGTCTTCTATTCAGGACAAGTGATACTGTGGAAACAGGTGAAGAACAACCCCAACAGAGAGAGGGCAGTGCTTTAAGTTACAGATGCTCTGGGTTTGTTTGGTTTTTTTTACACACAACTCTTCCAGTCCCAATGGGAAATGATAAGCTAATTTAAAAAGTTATATTTCCTCAGAACTAGCCCTGTGAAGGAAGCTGCTGAGAGGAAAGCAGCTAAAAGGGATTCCTCTGAGGGCAGGATCCATTTGGCTACTTGTGATACTTGCCTTCCAGGACTGAAAATTGCAGTGAGTAAAGCCAGCTTTCAAGTGTGAAATAGTGAGAAAAGGACACAAGAGCCCCCGTCTGATTTTCATGCTTGGTTTTAGCAGATGGGTAAAGGAATATTTTGGTGGTGAATATAGGGACAATGGACCACAAAAGAAGAGGGGAGTACTGGCAACAAAGTATTCATTCTGTGCTGGTCCCAATACATGAAGATGGCAGTTTTTTTCTAAAGGTTTTGGAATTGCCATTCACTTTATAATTGCAGATTTACACTGATGGTGAGCACCGAAGGAGTTCAGCTGTGTGATAACATCTAAGCTTTGTGTACAATATAAGTGTTCTGGTCTCTATCTGTTCTTTAAAAATTAAGAGGCCACCTAAGTTTTGAAACAGTCATGCCAGACAGTACTGACAGGAGATGCAGTCAGTGAAAACACTTTACCAAGTAGTAAAAAAAGAAAGTACAAAAGGGCAAAGGGGAATCATTGAGTTCAAGATTGCCCAGTTGCTTTAGAAACTCTTTGTAACAATCTCCTGGCCTGAGTCTTGTCGAGTCATCCCACCAGGCTGCAGACATGGCTTGGCTTAAGCCATTTCAATAACGAATCTCCATTACCTTGGCTTGCTTTGACTTAACCAAGCTACAGATAAAAGCACCTCAGTAAGCAGACAGGAGATGGAAAATCATAAATTGCTGCAAAGTTTAGGTGACGGTAACTTCCAAAACAGGGATGGTGCTGATGACCACGAGGGAGCAGCAACTGCTTTCTTTGATACTTCTGAAGCCAGCAGGAATATTTGTCCGTGGAGTTGGCCATGGATGCAGCACGCTGAGTATGTTTCTCATCTACCCAAGATTAAATCACCAGCAGCCAAAACAACAGTTACTGAAGAATGGAGAGCTCAGAGGTTTTGAATGTGGAGTCAGGGTCTTCTCTAAGTCAAATTTTATCTTCATGATCATCTTAAGGATTTGAATCTCAGTGATGTCACTGGGAGGAGTCCTGGGGAAGAAGAGTGGGCAGGGAGAATCTTCTTGACCTCACAACTTGCATAGTCCTCTCAGTCTGCCATAAGAAGTAAGCTCAGATCTTGTAGGCACAGGACAAGTAGCAAGGAAAAGCAGTGCTGGGGCAAGAAAGCACCAAGTGGGAGCTCTGAAACATCAACCTGAGAGAAATGGTGCAAATGAAATGAAAGCAAATTGTAATGGGCCTGCTAGCTGTAAAACTAGAAACAAAAAATTGAGTCATGATTAATGAAGTTTACTGCTCATTGCAGCAACAAAATACAATCAGAGGTTTGACTGTGAATGTGCCCTGAGGAGCCCAGCATGGTGGCAGAGGTGTGATGAAACAGAGCCTGCAGCACTGAGATGGACACAGCAAATGGGTGAGAAACCAGGAAAAATAAAAGGCAATTGTGGAAAGACTTAAAATAATTGAGGAGAGGGGAGATATCCTGGATCCAAACACCCTAAAACTCATTGACACAGGGGAACTGAAAACCTAGAGGAGCAATGAAGAGCTTGCTTAGGCAACACACAATGGAAATTTGGCCATGGAAGAGAAGTTGTAGGGTGGGTCACAATCAGTCAGCAAAGGATTAGATAACACACTCAGGGGAGCAAGGCAGGGATAAAGTGATGCTAGGTGTACAGGGCTGGATTTGGGGTCCCACAAGGCCCTGTCCAGCTTAATCATCTACGATTCCATGGAGACAGCAATGAAAGACCTGCATTGTCTCCCTGAGAACTAATTTCGCTAGGTATGGGCTTAGGTCACGTATTACAAATAAGTCCCTTTTATGTAGGATTCTAGTTTGGAGTTTGCAGTGATTGATGGGTTCATTAAAACGTCATCACTGCAAGGGACAAGAATTTTCTGTTTAAAAATAAATAAATGACGACAGAAACAGCAAAAGAGCCTTCTGCTTTTTTTTCCTGATCCTCCCTGCAGCTTAACATGCTTCAGGAGACCACTTGGTGGGAGAGAGAGGAGACAGGATAAGAAAGGATTAGCGAGGGATATCAGCATTTCACTTAGATCTTTGGCTACCTGGTCGTTCTTGAATTCTACCTCCCGGTATCTTTCTCTATGTTTCTTTGAATGTCACACAAGTATCATTTTGGTGCCTAATAACACTTATACTCTGATCTCCCGTTTGGTCTGGAAAAGGCACTTGGCCAAATTCTCACGTGGTTATAACTGAACTTTATTGTACAGATGTGAGCAGAGTTGCACTTGAGGATCCAGCCCACTGGATTACTGCTTGTACAGCTGTGCTGTCTTTTTAAAGCCAAATTGGTCTGTACAGAAAGATTTTCTCCACAGAATCTGGCTGTCATCCTTGTGAAAGTATGTTATATTTTCAAGTAGATCCCATGGGCCAAATGAATTCTACTGCCCTACTGATGTCAGTCATGTTACCCCAAGTGTGAATTTGGCCCCATTGTTCTAAGGCTAATAGAGATTTTTATTTTGGGTTGGTTTTTTTTTCTTTTTTTTAATGAAAGTGGATCATAAAATATTCTCAGATTTTCATCTGGTTTTGCTTATAATAATTATCCTTTCCCGGAGCTGAGTAGTAAAGAAAATATTCATATTCTCCAATGTCTGGTATAAATTGCAGAGCTTGTTTGCTGCAGCCCAAGACGTGGGCTAAGGACAGAAATTGATGCATTTGCCCATGTCTCTACAGACATGGCAAAGCCTCCTGAAGTTCTCTGGCCTATGTCAATGAAACACATTGATTTCCAGTGGCTTTTTGTACCTTAGAGGAAACTCTCCTGCCAGCATATGCATCAAGATAACATTAAATTCCACCCCTTGTTATTAATGGAGACAAAAGACATGTTCTTTTTAACCGGTTTCCATCTTTTTGAAATAATATCTGTACGGCTGACAAAATTAATACTGAGGGAGAGAGCCAGCATATTTTTGCTGACAGCTTGCACCCAATTAGGCCAGAGAAGATGTGGGGTGTGATTACAGGAAAATTAGCAGAACCAGGCAGTTGTTACAGGTGGTTCCTACTCTTGATCTAATAACATAGAGGGGAGGTGCAGCTGGGACACCAGTGCTGTCATTTTAGAGAGAGAGGCTGGCTGTCCCTGCCTGGCCACTGCTGGACTGTACTTGCTGTGTGTCACACCTGGTGCTCCCAAATCTGTGTTGTGTAAAATGCCAGGAATCAGAGCGGTCTGGTTGAATTATTGCATCACTGCTCAGTCCAGTTCTGAGGAACATCAATGGCAAAATTTAACCTGATATGGGATATGTCCTGAGATGCCATATAAGGATTAGAAGGAACTTTTAGAAGGAACTTTCTAAAGTATAAATTTATTTATAGCAAACCTTAACAGCTGGAGCTCTCCAGCCCTCTCTAAAGCACTGGGACACCTCACAAACTCTTGTTCACCAAACCTTTTGGTCAATTCGATGTTGCCATGGATAATCACTGAACAGGAGTGCCCCTGATTTACTGAAAGGCATCAGTCAAAGACCTCCTGAATAAATCTTTAAAGAAATAGGTGTGAAAATGAAGCACATGGAGCTGATACTGTCTCTCCAGTTTAGGAATCTGTCCCTGTAGGTGCATTTGAGGCTTCATCTGGGGCAACCAACCTTCAGAGTCCACAAGAACTGCAAGGAACTTTTGACCCATCAAAAGGAGCTCTTTCTCTCTGAGCTCAGCTTCCTTGTGCCCTAACACAGTCCTGCAGGGTATCTGGCCCTCTGGATGTTTAATGGAGAATCAAGACCAGTTCTACATCAGTGGTGTTGAGAGTGGGAGTTATTCTTGAAAGAGGATTGCTGACATTGGATCAGCCCTAAAAGCAGCGGTGAAAGCTCTCCTGTGATTATGCAATTTTCTTTTCTTTCTGTTGTGAGCAGTGGTGGAAGAAAATGCACAGGGACTGACCCTGTGCCCATGTAAACAGTGTATCTGTGAAAACCATACTTCTTGACGAAAGGAAAATAATATCCTGAGCAAACAGATAGGAGGTAGCCTAACAGAAAGAAAACAAAAAAAGACAAGAGGGGTCTCTACCTCCTAGCAAAGTATTTTTTTCTTTTCTTCCCCCCGACACCACAAGAATGAGCTAAAGCAGCTGAATCTATGTGTTTTCTAAAAGTCTATGGGGAGTCTCTTAAAGACGGATCATTAGCCAAAAAGTTTTCTCTGGCTGGATTTGTCCTAATTTGATATAAATGTTTAATACCCTTTTTCCTTCACAATTCAGGATTTTTTTTTTCAGCTGATTTTAATGTCAAAGACAGGCTTAATTTTCAGTAGCATAAATTTCTCTCTGGTGTTTATGGGAGAAATGTCGACTGGACATAGCTGCAGGTACTGCAGGGCGTGTTTCATGCTGTTCTTCAGAGCTCTGTCTACTGACTGCTGCCCCTCACTGCCTAGGAACTCACTTTTTTGCCATCTGTTTATCTGTCAGGCCTTCAGAGGCACTCTGTGACTTCAGTGCCACTCTGCTGCCCCATTAAAATGGTTCCATGTATGCACAGCCTAAAATACCCAAGTGCAAAAGAGGAGACCACTCCTTTTCTGTGGTAAAATAATTTTAAAGGTTAGCCTTTAAAAATAGGTTGACAGAAAGTTAGGAAAACATGTCTCCTGCCACTTTCTCCTAGTGATGTCTCCATGCAGTGGTGCTCTCCTAAAGGATGGATCACTGTCTCCAGTTTTAACAGGCAATGCCCTGGTACCCTTAAAAATGGTTGAAGCTGGAACAAAGCTCTCCTAATGAAACTCAAAACCAGCTAAAATTGCCTGCTTTAGGAGGTCTCATAAAATTAAAATCCTGCAATGCTGCTGTTCACAAGCTGGGGCACAGTTCAGTGGAAATGCAGGAAATTCACTGTAACAGGTGGAAACCAGGCAGGGCTTGGCAATCCAGATACATCATGCTGCTGCTGAGGTCAGCACCACTCAGCAATCTGCCACTGGAGATTTTAGATGGACTCAAATTGCAGAAATCCAGTGTACCTTTAAGGAAGCTGAGTACATCAGAGTCAAAACCAAGACAGATTATTAATCCACAGAAACAAATATTTTCCATTTCCATCCTGATCTGGCTGAAGCCAAGTGTTACAACATTTGTGTCCGAGCCTCAAGGGTGAGACTTTTGTCTCTTGTTTGTAGCACACTCTACTCTAGATCAACATCTCTTGGGAACCCTCTTATCTCAGAAGGTACTTGGAAAATTCCAGAGAATAGGAACTGAGCAAATGCTTCACTATCTCAGAAGGATGAAGGAGGTGACCCCTTTCTCCCAGCATCCCCAAGGAACTACAGGCCAATGGGAACCTGATGTCAGTTCTGACAACTGCAAAGAAAATCAGGTGCACGAAGAAGCTAAGATTATTACTGAGAGCTGACATAAATGACACCAGTCAGTAGAGTTTTGACCATAAAAATGGTGGTACAAAATAATTTTTACATGTCACCACCCAAGATGCAGCACATATTAAGTGAGTAAATTGTTGTAACAGAAAGGTATCAGGAGGGTACTTTCATCAAGCTCCTGCAACGATTTGTTCTTGCCCCCAGGCCATTCATTATTGTTATCAAGGATTTGGAAGAAAAAAAAAAATAAATAAATCAGCTGCTGGAAAAGTTGCAGATATGCCACAGTGGTAAATAAACAAGACGGGTCAAGTCTGCGAGGCAAACTGCAACACTTGGCAAAGTGGACTCCTCTGAACATGTGTTTCAAACCAGCAAAATGCAAGGTCACACATCTGAGAACAAAGAGTGCAGATGACAGTTTACATCCTGGAAGCAGTGACTGTGACAGCCTTGGCCCAGACACAGGCTGTGGGCTTTGTCAATGCATGCACAAGAACAGATTAAATCCAATCTCAGACCTCCTAAAATCTGTTTGTGTTAAATCTCTATAATCAGTTGTTCTCATTAGGCAGACCACTCTGTTCTCAGCCACTGTGTAAACTTCAGTGAAAATTTGCCTGCTTAGGACAATTTTCCCCCATTTTCCCACAAGTTGGAAAAAGGCAGAAGTATCTGATTTTGAACTTGTTTCTTCTCCTTCTGAAACGCCTTATCATCTGTAATGAATATTCTGAAGGTTGCCAGTTATCACACCAATTACCTGACAAGAGGCCAAGTTTTTAGGGCAGCTCTGCCAATTTTAGGGGAAGAAACAAGGCCCTGTGGAAATCAGAGTCAAAACATCACTAAAGATCTGATGGATAAACAGTGATGTTTGATTGGAAAGCGTCACTCATGCATTCTTGAAGCTCACAAACCCGTCAAGACTGAGCAGTTCATATTGTCCTTCCTTTTAGGTAAGAAAGTATTTGTCAGGTATTCAAATGGTAAGAATTGCCAGGATTAAGTTATCTGACCAAACTAAAGTAATTTTCCTTGTGAAAGGGGATTAGGATAGGTTTTCATCACATGACTGCTCTTGATTTTTCCACAAGTCCCCCACCTTAATGATTTTCCATTTGCATTACTAATTAATACAGGTTCCCAAGTTCTCTGTGATGTCTGAAAATGCAACGCAATCTGTAAATCACTGGGGTGCTCTTGGAAAACATCCCATTGAGTCATCACTGAGCAGGTAAACTGCCAAAACCAAGCATCAGCCAGCCCCCACAGGTGGGGATATACGACAGGTAGGGGGGTCAGAGGGATTTCCTTACCCTCTTGGACTTCTCCAGAAGCACATAAACCACAGGAGAAGCTGCCACATTGCACTGGTGAAAATCCAGCCATTTCTCTGGAGGTGCTAGCTTGTTGGTACAAGTAATTTTGAGATGTACTGTTAAGCTCTAGAAAGAGGTAGTGCACACTTACACACTTGCCCATATTCCTCTCCCTAGGAACATTCCAAATTCTTTTTATCTGAATGTTTGTGCGATTGACGGTAAAGCAGACACCCACCCCCCCTACCCAGAGCAGGGCTGCAGTCTTTGCATTAATCACTGGAAGTGCTGTATTTTCCTCTCTGGAAAAGGCTTGTGGCTGGTAATTTAGAGCCCTACCAAGCCCATCCTTGTTAAAAGATTCGTGTCTTTCCAGCACAGGTGAATAACATCCTTTATTTATCTGAGCTTTCTGGTGAAGCTGGGTTCCCTCTGTAGTCCTAACACTGCACATCCCTGCTGTACCTTTCCTTGCCTTCTGTGAGCTACAGCCTGTCCTTCCTTCTGGCCTGATCAGCACAAGTCAGCTCAGACCTGAATAAAAGCACAGCATTTTTACTGAAGGGGACTCCCAAGTTCAGCCAAACCTCTCGCAGCTCCTGTGTGTGGCAGCAAAAGCAAGGACAGAGGCACAAGCTGGCAGAGCAGGACTGGTTCAAGCTGCCCCAAGGGAAATATAGGCTGGATTTCAGGAAAAAGCTTTTTACAGAAAGGGTAATAAAGTATTGGAATGGTCTACCTGGGGAGGTGGTGGATTCACCATCTCTGGATGTGTTTAAGAAAAGACTGGATGTGGCACTTGGTGCCATGGTGTAGTTGAGGTTAGGGTTGGGTTGGACTTGATGATCCTGGAGGTCTCTTCCAATAATTCTGATTCTGATTCTGGTTAGATAGCTCAGCACCAGAGCACAGTGTTTATCCTGTGTGATGGTGACACATCCCTTTTTGCCTGGTTGGTTGTTTTTCTTCCTGTTTCAGTGTGTTTGGATTGATGTTAGGGGCTCTGTCAGGAGGGAGAATGTCACAGACCCTGACTGCTCCTGCCTGTTCTTCCCGTTGCAACCTTCTGGGAGAGCCAAGCTACCCTCTGCTAAGCAGTGCCCAAGAATTGGAAGTGAACAGGTTTTTTTTAATCAAAATGCCTCAATGTGTTCATTTCTCAAGCAAGTGGATTTGCCTTTCTGATGAAAGATTGTGATTGTGAGAGCCCTCCCTGTACGGACTTTTTTCTTTTTGCCGTCTTCCAAGCAGATTTGCCCTGCTATGACTCTTGTCTTGCAAAGGCAGGAAGGCTCCTGGATTTCCTGTCTTTACCCAATGAACATCACTTAGCATCCAGCCAGAAGGCTTGGTCAGGATGAAAACAACACTGAATTTTTCAGGTCTCATTTATTTAAGAGAGTGAAACGTCTTTCTTCTCAAAGTGCTTCTCTTTAGCTTTCATTTCCTGTGCACAGAGTAGCTTTGTCTCGAGTACAATAATTAAGTTGTTGACCTTCCTTAGAGGTCAAACATGGCTTCCCTTTAGGGAAAGATAAAAACAAGCAATAATAGATACTTTGACTGGTTTAAGATACTTGGGTCTGCGTATCCGTGATGTTGCTGTAACTTCTGCTGGATATTTTTCTCCAGATAATTCAGGGTGACGTGCTGTTGGTCCATTTATTTTGGTAGGAACATAGTATTTACTGGAGTTGCATTTTCCCCATTCTTTAGGAGAAGAAAAAATTCTATTGTAACTTCCTCAAAGAGCGTGAGGTAGCATGCATATGGTCTAATGAGAATGTTTTGTGGCATTTTAAAATGGCATTTTTACTCTACATTAGTGATTTTCTTTTTTGTCTCTAATCATCTGAGAACGTTTTTTCAAGATCAAAAATAGGAACAGAGAAGCCCAGACATTTTCATGCATTATACAGGGCAAATTGCCATTCTTTTCATACTGCTTTCTTCTTTGTATGTCAGCATTCACATTCTCCTCCTTTTAAAATTGCACGTTTCTATTTTTTATGGTTTTCTTTAATTCTTGTTTACTTGTTTTTAAATATGACTGCCAGTTTATATTAATGTTCCTAATAGCCTGATGTTACATTCCATATGGGATATGAGGTGATGCCAGCAGTTCAGTTCCCAGGAGCTGTGCCAAAGTGAGGCACTGGGATCATCTGATCAGTCTGAATAAGTATTAGCAGCAAGTCTGACTTCTTTTTTATGGAAATGTGAGATCTTGTCCACGGCATGGAAACTGGGGGGGTTGGATTATGCCTTACAAACTGGGCAAGAAATAGAAATGATGGCAGGTGGAAAGGTGAATTCCAGTGATAGGAGGCTCTGCTGTTCATTTGTGCAAATGGCAATAGATGCTGGAATTGTACAGCATGTGGGAGGAAGGAAAAAGCAAACAGGCATCCACCCCAGCTACTGGAATAGGATGGGGCAGCCTTCATACTTTTGAATTATGAAACCTTCTATTCTAAACCCTCATACTCCCTGTACCTTCCTTATTCCTTCCAGAAGCTTTTTTCGGACTTCTAGATTTCCTTTTCTGGTGCAGGCAGTAGAAGGAAGTCTGGAAGGGCAAGGTATAGAGCCATAAAGAAGCCCAAATGTACGTGTGCCCTTGGAAGAAAGAGAACCAACTCCCATCACAGCTGAGACCAAAGTTCACTCCATTTCTTGCTGTTGTTCCACTTCATAGCTATTAATACATGAGCCATCCCCTCCTCATTCACCAAAACCCTTAAATTCATCACACTGTCCCATCATGGTAAATTAAAGTCGAATATGCCTTAATGACAGGGGGGGTTAAGTGGAAAAAGTCAGGCTTAAGCAAAGCAACCTTTTTTTGTTGTTTGTTTCTGAAGCAAAAGAGCAAGGCTGGTATCTAATTTTGGACCCCAGAGAAATGCCTCGATACTGAAGTGGTCAGCACCACGTACAAACTCAGGGAGAGCCTGGTATTCCCCACTGCCAGCAGTCATTCAGACTGGTGTGGGCACCCCTCAAAACCCCTAAGTAGAAGCTATGGTTGCAGCTCCTTCAGCCATTTTAGGGCTTTGTAGGTAAATGTGGTCCAGCAGCATCAAAAGGCAGTTCTGTTTCTAATAAAGATTAAAAAATATTTTTGAATGACCCTCCTTGTTCCTTACTATTATACGGTATTAAAATATAAGAGCGCAGCCAAGGAGAATAGAAAACAAAGAGAAAAGCCTTTTAAAAAAATTCCACATTTTTATATCCTTTCCCTACTAACCCACCACAGAATTCAAGGGTGGGGGATTCGAGGGCTGAAAGAATCTTCATATGGTGCCAAAAATTCCCCACAGATCTCTCTGGTCCCTCAGCATTTGGCTATTTAAAGCAAACACATTGTGTTTTAGATGCTAGTTTAGATCCATTTTCCATATGAGGAGGTGGGATGCAATTAATTAGCTGTTCTTTTGATTTCTAAGTATCACATGTACATTTCATAAGGGCATGTACTTTTGACAGAGGCTGGAAAAAGGAAATAAAATTAAAGTTGCACCAGTTAAGTCTTCTGGGTACAAATGATGGATCAGCAGGGGATTATCATGTGTATTTTATTGCTACCAATGCTGATTGAGTCACATGAGTGTTAATACAAACCTAGGGGGAAAAAAAAATCTGGATGAAATCACAGTAACAGAGTTTAAAGTGTTTATTTTAGTCATAATTGCACTGTTTTTACATAATGTCTTTGATCTGTAGGTTGAAAAGAGGCAAAGCCAGTAGTCCACAGTAGAAGTAACCAAAGATAAACTTCTCTGCACAGTTTAAGAAAATGAAGTCCACAGTCAGAGATATACACACGAACATATAGAGCAGGGAGGTGAAACCCAGGCTTCAGCATGCCAAAACCTACAATTCATTGCCATCCCAGCTAATGGAGTCTCTTTTCTGGATTTCTGCATTTATTTTAACCTTTATGTGGATCATGTACCAGAGGAAATCCCACGTCATGAAGCAGTAATGAAAAATGAGGGAGAAACCTTAACATCTCCCATCCAACGTGACAAAAATAAATAATAACTCTGCAAAACTGGAACAGACAGCCAACTCCTGCAGACCCTTCATCAGCATAGAGGTCCAGCTGCTCTTGCTCCATGACCCTGTTGGCCACAGATGGTCTTGGAGACCCCTCAGAGGGTCACCTCCAGACTGGGAGCCAAACTCACCATGACAATTTGATGTCTATGGTGATTTAACCAAAATCCCTCTTCCTTGAAGAAGCAGCCAAGTCCTCCATGTCTGCTCTTGTACCAGGACTGGATTTGCTCATCATCCTTCAGACCCAGGGAGCTGCAGCACCAAAGCAACTGGCCTGTGACCTCTTGGGTCAGGGGATGAAGCAGAATAAACAAGCCCCATAGTCCCATTTATCTCTCCCTATTTTTTTCCTCTTTGTTTTGTTTTCTAAAGCTAAGGAGCATCCCCTGACTGAAATGCTTGAAGACTGAGGACATAATGATACTCTTTAATTGCACAAGTCCTTTGTCATCTTTATCTCTACCCAGAGCAGAGGAGGTTTGTAGAGGAGTTATGGCCTCTATGTGAGGTCTGCTGATGTAGCTGGGAAAACAGACTGTGTTGCACAAACCCTTTCTCTTGGAGGTGCTCTCTTCTGCTTTGGAAGACCAAATGTCTTTGGGGCATTCAGTGGGTCCCTCCCTGGATATTTGGTGAAAATGTCTGGGCATTATTCTGTGACTGCTCTTTTCTTCACTCTTCTGCTTGCGTGCAGTTTTCCAAAACGATGCCTGGAGGGTTTCATGCCTGCAACGCTGGTTCCCCCAAAGCCCTCTCTGTAAGAGCAGGGGAAAAGGCAGGTTCCTCTGTGAAGCATTTCAGAGCAAGAGCCCACCACAGCTGCACCAAAATGCTGAGCAATTCCCCTCTTGCTGAGCCCCAGGGAGGCTGAGAGAGGCCCACCCCAACCCCTCCCCATCAGCCCACTGTCCCATGCACTGCTGGTCTGTGAATGGATGTAATTGCAAAAGTGAATCACACTTTAATGACAAATGCTTCAAAAACAAAGCTATAAAATTCTTGACTCACTTATTAACTTTAAATGAATTGTTTAGGTTGTTTCCTTCCACACACCCCACCCCCCCACATTAACTTATTCTTGAGGGGAATGTATGGAGCCATGTGCTTCTCACATGGTTGAGGCTAAAAATAGCTTTAGAAACTCATTCCAGCTAAAACTTAATTTAAAATCCAGTTTGTCAGCCTAGCACATTGGTCTTTCAGCCTGGTTTCTTTATTTGTAATGATAGCCTTTACCAGTCTTTCGAGGGCTGATTATTTCCGGATTTCCTATAGTGCTCCTCTATTTAATAATATATAAATAAACACATTCCTGAGCTCAAGGAAACCCCCAAATTACACCCAAAATTCATTTTCTCTGTATGGCCTGGACTTCCACTTGGCCAACAAGCAAACTTACTCATAAATACACACAAGCAGAAGAGACAGGCAGCACCAGCCCAGGTTTCTGGCTTGGTTTGGGTTTTTTGGGGGGAAGAGAGAGACTTATTAATTAATCATTGCAAGTATATTGTCTAAGTACTGAATTGTTTCTCCCCTTTTTTATTTTTTTTTTTTTAATCAGTGATCAGCAAATCAGATGCTTCAAAATGTCTGAACTCTCATGGGTCAAATCCTACTCCTGTTTATTTCAGTATGAGTTTTGTCACTCATTTTAAAGCAGAGACTGCAGCCCATAATAGACAATTACGCAATTCCTGGATGAAAGGGATGTTTTCTCCTTGCCCTAGATAATTAAGCCCAATGCAGAATCTTTCCATTCCCATCACTAGTTGTTTTTTTTAATTGGTCTTGAGATGACCGTGTCCTGAGCTCCAAGGGTTGAAATCCTTTAGAAAGGAGATTTTCAGCCTGCAGTTTATGAATCTGAATCTGCTGAAGAAAGCAGAAGTAATGTCAGTGGGCTCAGGAACTGCACAGGGATCCTTGTGAAACAAATGCAGCATGCCACATCAAAAACCAGATGGAAGGCCACTGATTTTGCTAATATTCTATACAGGGGAGGGATTTTGGTCACATAAGAATGCTTAGATTTGCAGAGAAAATTTTTGTTCTTCTTGTTTCAACACTTTTCTGTGTGAATTCCACTACTCATGTCTACAGTGTGAGGCTTTATTTATTTAAAAGCATGGTCCTTTTTGCTTGACATGAATAAGAATTCATGTCAATTAATGATGCTGCATTCTCTCTGTCCAACAGGATGGAAGAGGTAATTTCCCTTTGTGAAAACCTGTGTTGCTGTTTTACTAGACCTTTTTCAATCCACTTGTATATCTGTTTGTTTCCTTCCTTTTAGTCTAGGTCCCTCCTCACATGTTTGTTTCAGCTTTGTTTAGCTTTATCAGTTTTGGGTTACCTGCTAAATTTAGCAATCACTTCTTAGGTTTATATTTATATATTTATATGTGTATGTTTGTGTGTACGTGTGTGTGTGTGAGTGATTTTTTCTGATTAATCTACTTTTTTTAAAGTTTACAGTTTAAATCATTTTCAGTCAGTGGCAGGATTTTGCCCTTTCAGCCCTGATTGTTTGGTTCACATCATCAGCCCTAGCAGGAATCTCTCTGCAAGGCCAGGTAAGCGTTGTCTGGTGTTTTGCTGAAACAATCAAAGAACATCCATGGACTGGAGGGGTATCAAATCCCTTTTCATGTTATTCTTGCAAGTCCTCTGTTTCTTTGAGGATTGTATCAACTATTTGATTTGATGCTGGTTTCTACAATAAGTAGATGCCATTACAGATACAACCACTGCTCTACTCAAACCAGAACTGTTTGTAGCCCCACTGCTTCCCAGAGGATTCCCGTGTGTTTACTAGAGACAGAATTAAAGCTGCCATACTTAACTCATTTGTAAAGATGCTGTAGGTTTGATAACCACAAGAAGGAGACAAACCAGAGCAATTGAAACATTTACAGATTGATTTTTCCCCCCAAGATGGTGTCCAGTTATAATCAGTTTTTCAGGCAGTCATATAACATAGGTGAGTTTGCTTGAGATTCTTGGGGCAAGCTGCAGGCTCAGCACCTTTAACCATTGCTGTTTTTTGTTTATGAATCTGCAGTCAGCAGCTTGAATTTCACACACATCCAATTGATCTCTTCACATCTAATGTCTCTAATTGCATTATTAGGCAGGAATGGCCATGCCTTCCAGCCTTTGTATATCCTGTATTTGGTTTACACATACATTCTCTGTCTATTTCAGTCAGGGGGGATATGGGTTTTTTTAGTTGAAACTGTTAATTTAGTGAAAACTCTAACGAAAGTGAGGTTTTAACAGCAAAAGGTGCTTTATCCTGGTATTGATTATTCCTGCAGATTGGAAAACACTTTGTTTGCATCATCCCTACCCCTGTCATACCAGTTGCAAACTGGAAGAATTGAACTGAGGTAAAACCCCTGTGGTTCTTCAGCCTCGAGGAGCAATCGGGAGTTAAAATGGCAGAAATCAGATTTCAAGCATGTGAGTAAACGCATGCTAAAGCCTAGCATTTAGCATGAAATTATTTCTTAAAGGCATTTTAACGTGGTTGGGAAGGGGCACAAATACTCGCTACAAAAGGCAGGAAATTCAGAGTTAGCGCCTGTGCACCATCACCTCCTGTGTGCTGGAACTACTGCTCTGAGACACCTTTGGGGTTTGGCTGCTTCTCTCTTGCCTACACAGTCCGGTTTCTGCAGTCCCCTCTGTCAGGGGTGGCCTCCACACCCTGGGCCCTCTGCAGCAGCAAATGCCACCAAGGGTGACACTCCCAAATGCAGCTTCCTGGCCTCTTGGTTGAAGCTGGAGTGCTCAGAGCTGAGGAGCTGGGAGTTAAACTCTGCAGCTACCAGTGTTTGCCTTCTGCTTTGGAGCCCCTTCGCCTTCATTATTTCCTCTGCACGTGTCATCATTAGCAATGCCAGCTTAAAAAATATCCTGCGAGCTCAGTGCACTTAAGTAGCTCGAAGTTTGAAGGCTTTAAGGGGGGGAAAAAAGCGATTGTGAGGTTCAGGGTGAGAGCAGAACAGCAGATAACAGCCCAGGCTCTAAGTCCCACAGCCTCCCCGGCGATTAAATACACAGCCAAAAGCTGAAGGGTGGCCCAAACTCGGCTCAGCTCCAGGGGATTAGAGGCAGGTAGGAATGCGAGGACAAACTCCGGCTCCCTGCTTGGCAAGGGACAGGGATTTGGAAACCCAGGCCACCGCCACATGCACGAAAATCAAAGGACAGCAAGCAGGAGACAAAGCTCTGTTCTCTTTGAAACAAAATGTTGATGGCAGGGATTTTTTTGTCTCTTGCTTTGGGCAGGCAGAGCTGTTCAAGACCTCCCCGAGCCCAGGGACCAAAACAGAAAGTGCAGGAATGGGCACGTGTTTAGGGGAGCTCTGTAAACACAACCCCTGCACACAAACTGTTAATCAGGATTTGGAGTTTGGGCTTTGGCATCTCGTTATGCCCTTTAATGAAACTACTGGCAATGAGGTAGTCATTTTTTTTTTCCCCTTTGGTTTGAATTTCTAAAAAGCATAATTTCAGCAATTTTTCTCTGTTCTTACACACACACACAAATTGCTTTAGACAGAAAGAAATTGCTTTAGACAGGAAGAATTTTCTAAATTGAGTTAGACTTGAATCAAATAATTGAAAACCTATTTTTAAAAAGCACTGTGGTACTTTGCATTCTTGAAAAAAAATTCTTGTATTCCCAATTGTTTTTCAGTAAACTTTCATCGGTCTGTTTAAAGTTCTGCAAGTGTGAATATTCAGATTTCAAACATCTGGCTTCAAAATCGAGCATTTCAGAAGTACCATATCCCCCCCCCTTACTGCAAAATTGTCAGTAAAACTTCAGCAAAGACCAACTCTTTTCTTTGCCAAGGGGCTGGTTCTGCATTATTCACTCAAATAGGTTTGTTTTTTTGGTTGTTTTTTTTTTTTTTTTCCCATTGACTGGAATGGGAGCAGAATCCCTCCTGCAATAATAGCCCCCCTGGTTTAATCCATGACAAGAGACAAACAAATAGACCCTTTGAAATGAGTTTCATCTTTTGTGTCCCATTTGTTCTCTGAAGCAGGTGTCAATTGGATCTTTTCCTGTCTGTCTGTGGTTGAAAAGCAACATGTTGTAGTTAAACCCACTTGTAAATTGTAGTATTTTACAGAAGAACTCCCCCGGGGATCTACTAAAAAGCTACTTGAGCTTAAGAACCAGAAGTCAAAAAAGGGTTAATTTGCTTTCCCGGCCTCCTTCTCTCCCTTTCTCATTCTGTTTCAAGTGGTTTCTTGTTTAAAAAAGATCTCTCTACTTATATGTCCCATGCTGTATATGTCTCCATATACAGTAAAAAGATTCTTCATACACGGGGTCTGATCCTGCCTGCACCGAAGTTCATTTATTTGTAAATCACGGAAAAGAATTTCCTTTCATAGTGGGCCCAAGCACAAATTTCCTATTTTCTCGAGCCAACAATCTTATCAAGAACCTGCTTTGTGGATCTAGGGCTAGAAACTGCCTCAGAGTTTTTAATCTTGTGAAAAGGTGACTCTGGAACTAAAACTGCAAGAAGCTGGCCCAGCTGCCCTGCCAGCTGGACAGACTGCTTGGCTATCCAGAAAAAAACCACCAGAAGCTTCAACAGCAACAATAAGCCCGCACTTGTCACATTCTGAAAGAATGAGATTGTGTGTAGGAAAATGCACTGGAAATGTATAAACTGTTATTTGATACAACTGCACGAAATTAGCAACTTTATAAAGGCTTGATCAGAGGGCGCTGTGCTGTTTGCAGTGCCGTGTGCCCCTTTTTTGTACCAGTGTTTCCAAACCCTTCCACGAGGATTTGTGTAGCATTGCACCACCTCCTGAAGCCGATTCCAACTGCACAAGGGTGTTACTAATGAACAGAGAAGGAAAATCTTAGTCGCTCATTAGCAGCAAGTAACCCTCTCGGTCAGCAAGGTGGAGCTCCAGGTATTGCTTTTTTCCATGCCGTTGTGTTTCACACTTGCTGCTGTCTTCGGGGTACTAGAGGAGTGAAAATCTTCTACAGACAGGCCAGCTGCCTTGAATAAACACCTACTTTGATCTGCAGTGATTTCCTCCCTTGCAGGTACCAGAGGGCTGCACAGTCAAACCATTCTCCCTCCCTCTCTTCGAGTGCTGGGTATGGCTGTAAAGCCACCACAGCCATGAACAGAGGAGCCCCCAGCCAGCCCAGACCAGTGTTCTCCAGCCAACCACAGCACTTTTCCCAAAACTTCTGCTTCTGGCAGGACCAGGAGAGATGTTTGTGTGATCTGATGTCTGTGCTCCCTGCCTGCACCAGTCAGGTTTCTGCAAAGGCTCTCTGGGCACTTTTCTGCAGCTCCTCTCTATGCTCTGACCATCTCCTTCAGGCCCACTCAGACTGCCACCATCCCACCGTGGACAGTAGGTGAAGCTGTTGCTATCCAAACTGCCCCTGAGAGCACCAGCAATGTGCACATTTGTTTGCCAGACAGCACACTGGAAATCGGGCAGCGGAGAATGGTTTTCTTAGAATTAAATAGTTCACAAGAGGTCCCAGATTCTGTTTTCTTTCTCTGTTGCCTTATTTGATAAAGTCATCCTCCTTTAAAGGCACATTCCCCAGTTATTCCTGCCCTCTCCTAGCTGGGACATTCCCCCAGGGAGTGCCTCATTATTTGGTGTTGAGATTATTATTATTTTAGGTACTGAGGTATCGCAGACATGGGCACTGCTACGAGGAACACTGCACTAAGGGAGGACACAAAAACACCCTGCTGGAAGGAGCATCTAATCCAACTGCCCATCCTGAGCCCAGCCGAAATTAATTTGACACCTTAGCAACTTAATAACAAGCATTAAACACATTTGCTAGTTAAAATGATTTCTTCACCTGCTGTAGTAACTCTGAGCCTATTCTTGCTGTTTCCTTACAGCCAAACGCCTTTGCTGAGCACGTTGTCACAATCCCTACAGAACAAAGATTTCCTTCCCATAAGAGCTTTTTCCCTGCATTTCAGAAAATGTGTGTTTTAAAAGACTGGTCACAGATGATTCAGATGTCTCTGCAGGGAATACAGCATTTGTCATCAGGCTCAGATTTGGGGTACCAACAGCTCCCAGAGAAAGGCAAATTGCAGGTTAAGAACCTCTTGGTTCTTTATCAACCTTGGCAGGTAAATAACCTTTCCTCACTCTCCATGTTTCTGCCACCTTTGTTGAACAAACTCCTTCTCTAATGACAGGATTGTGGCATTTTTCCTCCTATGTCAGCCTGTGCTATGCAGTACTTACCTGGAAACTTTTGCTTTCTAGAAGAGAAGGTTTATCATTAGTGCTATTTGGTTCCTAAAGCACTGGCTCAAAATTGGGCTGAGAAACTTTAGTGTAAATTCAGCACTTCAGTATTTAATTACTGGAGTATTAGAATGTGCAGGTTTCAAAACCAAATGTTTCACTGATGTGGCAAAATTTTGATCTGACAAAGCACTGCACAAAGGTCTTAGGAAATACCAAGTGTTGGCAACCCAGCAGAGGAACTGACTGAGCAAAAACAATAAAATAAAGCCCCTTGATCCCCTTTCCAGGAGGTATAACTAGACTAGGCAAACCCTTACCTGTGCCAGTGCAGCAATTCACTAACAGGAGTTCAAATCCCTTTGCACAGGCTGTGCTACAAGTGTGTTAAATCACCCAAGTGAAGCCAAGTGACACTTAAAACCTGAAGCCATCCAGAAATGAGCTCTATTTTCTTCACCTCTGGGAATGAATGCCTTCCTTCCCCTCCTTCCCATTCATTACCCAATGGACACAGGTAAACTCTTCTTTTAGGAGAGAGGCCTTCATCTCACCCATCATCACAGGATTCACTGTGAAATCCTCCTTTCCCTTTCCTGCTGCAGAGCTGTCCTTCAGCCTGAAGTGGCCTTCTGGTTCCATTATTGTTGTTGTTGTTGTTGTTGTTGTTGTTATTATTGTTGTTGTTATTATTATTATTATTATTATTATTATTATTATTATTATGTTTCTGATCTCCAGAGTCACAAAAGCAGTCTTGAAAAAAGCCCATTGCAAGCCAATAATGTGATGTTTTCCCTGCAGAAGTGAAGGGTTGAAAACCATAGGTGCAGAAGGTGTGAATTGCTCTGTTTATCTCAATTTCTTTTTTTTTTACTCTCAAAAACGCTGGCTGCCACACTGCTGGACATAGGACCTGTCGGAAGCGATCAAGAAATTCAAGCCTCAGTTAAACAACACCTTAGGGTAATTTGCAGCTTTTTCAGCCATCAGCCGTGCCAGGATCACCTCCTTCCTCTGTACTCAGCTCCCGCCAGACCTGTTTGTACGCACAGGCTGAGTTTCAGCCTTATCTGTTATTTTATGCAATAATTTGAATTTAGTGATAAATTTGGCTGCCCTGGGCCAGGGGGCCAGCTCTGCCACATGGCTGGCACTGCTGCCAGAAAACCACCGGGAACCACAGTAACTCAATCTGGAGTCAGAGCTTTTACTCTGTTTGAAACACTCAGCTCCACTTTACCAACTCAGGCACTTCTGCAGTGCTAAAAACTCTCTCCAGAGGAAAGGCGCTTGCTGGTTTCACTGTATTTCTCCAAAGAGGCAAAAATTGCCTTGTGGCAAGAAGCTCTTGTGAAAGTCAGCAGAATTTGGAGTCTTTGGGCACTCCTAGAAAACCCTGCCTGGCATGCTGGTTCCCACAGTCCCACACTGCCACAGCTTGGCAAATGCTCCAGTGCAGTTGCACATCATCAGTACAAAAATGGGCAGCACATTGAAAAGTGAAAATGTGGCAGAGTGTAAAATAAAGAGAATTTGGTGTTAAAAAACCCAACCTGGCAGTTGGGGAACTGGGCTGGACTGTTTTGTCTGTTTTCTGCGTTTCCATATTCCATAATCCAGACTTGTTATACATTTCCGGTTTGGCTTCAAGTTTTAATAAAGTGGCTGCTGAATTTCCAGCCTCTCACACAGGCACTGCAAAATTCAGCAATCTTGACCCCAGCTGGTGGCAAAATATGCAGATGGGAAGAAAAGCACCAGTCCAGGAGAAGCAGGAAAATGGAGACCTCTAAGCTAAATCAGTTCATTTAAAAAGAGGGTGGTTACTACTCAAGTAGTAATTTATTGAGATAAAGGAACCACGAGTCACAGAAAGACTTAGGTTGCCTGCAGGGGAATGTTATTCTTTTTTCTTTCCCCCTTTTTTTTTTTTTTTTTTTTTTTTTAAGAGAAGACCCTTGTGTGTGCATGCAGCTTATAGCTAAGAGGTTGGAGCTAGAAGCTAATCAGCCATTCTGTCTCCTATCTGCTGATCTCCTGGCGTTGGGGGAAGGGGAATGTGGGCAAACAGGCATTAAATTCCACCGGCAGGCGACGGGAAGGTATTCCTTGATAAGCAGCATCCAAGATGATGAGCCGTAAAGCAAAGCCCCTGTGAGGAAGCAGGGGAAGAGGTAGGGAAAGCTTTAACCATCTGTCTCAACCCAGCCTTGCCTCAATGCTTGCCAGAGCAGAGGTCACCACCAACAATAATAACCCTGGAGAAGCCAGACGTATGCTTTCCATTCACCAATAATCTACAAAGCATCTTAGGGTGAAATCCTGGCTCCTCTGAAGTCAATGGGAGCTTTGCCAACGACTTCAGTGGAGCCAGGTTTTCATCCCTGATAAATTTAAAGCAACCCCCAGGCTTAAAGATGAAACGACGGCATCCTGGGAGTGGGTGCGGGCTGAGGACCAGCAATGCTTCTCTGAAAAGCTGTCAGACCTTACAGACAGGATGTTTTCACAGTCCTGGAGCAATACCAGGATGGACAGTAAAGGGGTAAAGTGGACAGACAGGTAAACAGCAATAATTTTTAACTGCTGGGACTGCTTCAGTATGGGACCCCAGTGAGTCTTGCTACTGTGACAGAAAACCCAGTGGTCCTTCTCACTTCTGAGATAGAGCATATAAAGTGAGTTATGTTTTATATTATATCATACTGATTTTTTTTTCTCTCCCCTTCTTATCCAGCCATTTTCATGTTGGCCTTCAAGGTTGTCACCTGGTGGCACTCATCCAAAGTGAGGATTCCTGACACTTGACCAGGTATAATCAGTGAAATGAACTGAAATGTTCCTTACAGTGACTAGGACCACCCAGCCTCTGCAATGTGCTGTGTCTCAGTTCAGCAATACTTTGGTTTTCAGGACTCAACACCAAGTGCAGATGCCTGCACAGTGATGAAGAGGGGTTGGCCCTGGGCATTGTGGTGG
Organism: Sinosuthora webbiana; assembly: GCA_013397395.1. Taxonomy (NCBI): domain Eukaryota; kingdom Metazoa; phylum Chordata; class Aves; order Passeriformes; family Sylviidae; genus Sinosuthora; species Sinosuthora webbiana. The sequence continues at coordinate 3,445 of VXBN01007655.1, read as the reverse complement.
ACAGTACATGGGGTGAAGCTGTGATGGCCACAGCAGGAGACAGAAGCATCACCATCAGGCCACATCAGCAAGGACATCACAAATTCAGCCCTGGGCAGAGTGTGTTGACTTGGAGCACTGAAGGTGGTACAGTGGCATTTCTGTTGGCAGGCTGGTGTAAGGGAGACCCTGGGCCCTTCCTCTGGCAGTGTCACAGCTGTAGCCAACAGGCACCTGAAACACCTCCCAGGAGAGAGTCCTGACCCCGTGGTGGAGGCAGCCGCATAGACAGCCACCACCTGCTCTTGGAGCTGTGCCATGAGGAACATGGGATCTGTGAGGTGTGGGAGAATCTGTGAGCTGTGGGGTATCAGGGCAGCTCCCACAGCTTACTGACTGACATCACATGAGCTGACCACACCACCTGACTGGGCACTATGGTGGTCATCGAAGAGCTCGGGCTCAGGGCATCCTCCCTGGCACTGGCGAGGAGCTGGGAGTGCACAGGAGCTGAGTCCGCCTTCATCACTGAAGAGAAGAGAAATGGAAGGTAAAAGCTGGAGGTGGAGTGGGTGAGGTGTGAGCTGTGAACCTCCACAGAGAAGGAGCTATCACAGGAACACACCTCTCTTACCCCAACACCACTGTCACACCCACTTGCTGATCCACCTCCCTGTTTTGTCCATAACCATATCCCACGAGCAGTATCCCCCTCAGGCTAGCTGTGGATCTCCTCTTCCTGGTGAACCCCAACTTCATTCTCCAGGGACTAAATGGCAGCTGCCTGAGCAAGTGTGCACCCAGCTGGGAAAAGAGAACTTTCCTCTTTGCTTTTAAATCCATCTCCCCTCCAGGTCTTGATTCAGCCATCTGGATTCATCGATGAAGTCATCTGCTGGTTGAACAGCGTTTGTGAATTTAAACAGGCATCTCCAGAGCATGTGTGTGCACAGCCCTGCCTGGCTGCCCCAGACAGCCACACAGGCAGCAGTGCCATTCCCAAGTGCTGCTTTTACACCTACTTTTTCCAGTGGGAAGAGGTTCTGGTTCCTTGCTGCCATCTGCTCGCAGCTGAGAGCAGCACTGCTCTGTCCCTCCTTGGCTTTGCACAACAGCTCAAGGCATGAATGTGCCACGAGGAGACGAGCACCAGTACGGGCCCATCTCATCTGGATTAAAGATGTCTTTTGGTTCCGTTTCATAAGGCAAGGGAGAACTTGCACTACCCAGAGCTCGGCGGCAGATCCATGTGTGTGTTTCAAACCAGACTGTCACTCAGACTGTTTCGCATTACGAGCCTTCAGCCTTGCTCTGGCTGTCGATTTGTACCATTAGGCTCTGAAATACGGAACTCATGTGCCAAGTTTCCACTTTTCTTCACCAGCCAGGATCTGACACTGACAGCCACTAGGTATGGTCAGGCTTTGGCAAGCCAGGAGGACACTTGTGCCTCTTGGCTGCCAAGCCTGCCTCCTGTAGCTGCCCTGCTTCTGCTCGCTGCCACCAGGATCACAGCAATGGTGGCAGGAGGAGAGCCAGGGCCGAGCGATCACAGCTGAAGTACAGTCGGTTGTTTTTTATCTTCTCGATATTTTGATTAGTCCAAGGAAAGTTTGGGTAAAAAAAAAAAAAAAAAAAAAAAAGCACCACATTTTTTAAAAGCCACGTGACAGGCTGTTATGGCTTTATGCAGTATGGAATGGCTCTGTATGATCCCATAGCATCAGTGCCATACAGGGTATCTTTTGACAAGTGATTTCATGAGATGGGAGTCGTACCTCTCATGCACTCAGGGCAGACCCATCTGAGTCCCTACCCTGCACAATCATCTGTGCTGATCGTTCCTACTGCAGTGCTAACATGTTTGTGGATTTAAAAATCCTTAAATCTGAAGGGTTTGAGGCTTGTGGCTTCTGGTCACGTCTTTAATGATACCCCAGTGTAATTATTTTAACCATATTCTTGCCCGATTCCTGCGCAATCATTGACAGTGGTTATCACTGGAAGGGTATGAGACGTCATTCTGACTCGCTCACGACCACAGCCTTCAGATGCTCCAAGACCTGAAAGAAACCTCCCATGAGCTCTCCTTGTGCCCCAAAAGTGCCAGTTTTCCAGGAGGTTTTTTTCAAGAGTTTTCCAGCTCGGGCACGGTGTGGGCTAAGGCTCCCGTGATGTGCCTCGGTCCCAGTTGGCACTGCACACTGGAAGAACATCTCACCCTTACCTTGCAGGAAACCCTGAGGAGGACACTGATCTTTAGATAAAAATGTTTCAGGCTGGGGGATATTTCTTCCCCAGTTTAGACATTTTAGACCAATTCAGCCTCCCAGCTGTCACATACTCACAGATTGTTCGTATCCTCATTTTTACACATTCCCAATCGTGCAAGAACGACAACAAAGATTCCAAAACTCCCTTTTTTTTTTTGTTTTGGTTTGTTTTGTTTTGTTAGGTGGCTTTATTTATGCTTCAAGTTGATTTGAGCTGTGTTTGTTCTTGTTACACTGAGCTGCACCTTGAGCACTCACAGGGGTCCAGCTCCCTCAGACCGGACACTGAGATATTGACTTATAGCAAGTGATAATCCAACCCTCATTTTCACATATTTTCAAGCCCACATTGCTCTTAAATTTCAGGGCCTCGCATCTGAGAGAGAAAGCTTTTTCCACACTACTGACACAGGTCAGCAACCAAGAGGAAGAGTAAGGAGTGTCAAACGCCAGTGGAGTCCCACCAGGGACGCACAGACCAACTGAAAGGGACGTGTCAGTCCAGGGCAGATCCATCCCAGCCGAGCAGAGACGGCAGTCGGGACGCAAGGTGCAGCCGTGTGTGGGATGGGGTGCGGGTGCAATCCTGGCAAAGCAGGGCACGGAGAGGAGCAGGTCGGGACCGGGAGGAGGGAAGCAGGATTGGGGGGGGGACACGCGAGGCTGGAGCAGGAGCTGCAAGAGAAGGAGAAGGGAAAGGGGGGGAGCAGGGAGGGAGGACAGCAGGGGAAGGAGGCAGGGCAGTATAAAAGCGTCCGACACGTACCTCTCCCGACACAGAGCGAGGGGGCGAGAAAGTGGGTCTGGAAGCAGAAGCAGCAGCAGCAGCAGCAGCCAGGAGGAGCGGCAGCCGCTTGCAAACACGCACGCACGGTGGCAGGAGAGAGTGCGGCGCTGCCCCTGCCAGCCCTAGGGCACTGGAGGGAAGAGAGAGGAGAGATGGAGCCAGGTATCCAGCTCCCCGGGAGGGAAGCGGGCAGCTGAAGCTTTTTGCAGCCCCTCGTCCTCTGCCCCCTATCCCATTTCCCACGGCTGAGCAAGGGGCTAGAGAGCAGGAGGAGGAAGAAGAAGGGGGTCGGGAGAGGGAAGCTGCAATCTGCCCCTCTTTTTCCCCGGGGAGCTCGCAGCCGTCCCGTCCAGGGCTGGGAGCCGGCGGGGGTCGCGGCGCGCCCCGCTCCGTCCCCCCCGCCCCT
>VXBN01007652.1:22060-45732 GCA_013397395.1 Sinosuthora webbiana | reverse complement strand
AAGGCCGGACGTGCTGTTGCTGCTGCTGCTGCTGCGGGCGGTGCTGCCAGGGGGAATGAATGAAGAGGACCAGACCTGACTTTATAGGAGCGAACTTTGCCCGCCCTCCCCGGAGAGTGACGCCGGGGAGAGGTCCCGGCAGGAATCCCTCCTCTCCGCCTGGGATTTCCACCGGGAGCTCTGGCGCTGCTGGAGCAGGGTGATGCGATAAGCTGGTTTGCGGCTGCGGAGGTAGAAAAAAAAAAAAAATACGGAATATTCCTTTTCGGACGCAAACATTTCCCCTTTTAACCTCGTTTTCCCTACGGATCGGGAGGATCGGGGAATCCCCCTCACCTGCAGCGGCCGGCGGTGATGGAGAGGGGATGATGATGGTGATGAAGATGCAGATGTGCGAGGCGGGAGCGCTGCAGGCAGCATGCCAAGCGCGGATCTCCCCTCCTGGCATCCTCAGCCACCTCCCCTGCCCTCCACCCCGCGGTGTCGGGGGGCTGTTATCAATCCCTGATCCGCCCCTTCCCCAAAATCCCGGCGGGGCAGGGATGGGGGCGAGGAGGTGGCAGCTCCTCGGGAGCGTGTCCCGGAGCCGGGGGGGAAGGATGATGTGCACCGAACCTTGTCCCACCGGACCTTGTCCCACCGGACAGGTGCGGCCGAGGGATGTGTCCATCCCCAGCCTGGATCTTTCTGAGGCAACCGCGGCCGGGGTTACGTCATCCCGAACGGGGGCAGCCGGGATGGAGCCGGTGGCACGCCGGGTGGCACGGGTCCAGCCGGGCCACGTGTGCCGGGAAGAGCCGTGCCAGACCGGAGCCGGGCTGGGCAGGAGGAAATCCAGACTGGGAACGAGTCCCCGGGGGGGTCAGCAAAGCTCTCCCGGCTTCTCCTCAGGGATGTTTGGACCAAAAATAATAATTATAATTAAAAAAAAAAAAGTGAGCAGAGGGATGAGAAGCTCCCGGTCGCTTGAGGAAACGGGCGGACCGGCCCCCGGGGCAGGCGAGGCCGTTCCCAAAATGTCCCGAAGTTGATCCAAGCGCCTGGTTTTGGGCTGTGCTGCCGCCAGGGATGAACGTGCGCTAATCCCCGTGATTTACGGCTCTTCATCCCCCCCCTGCCCTCCCTGCTCCTCCTCGGGACTCGGCTCCAGCCTTGCCCCGGATTTTTCTCACCCGGTTTCTCCAGGGGTTGCCTGAGGCAAAGCAGAGATGGAGGGTTTCACCCTAAAACACGGGAAAAGGGGAAGTTTGTCAGGGTGAGCGGGGTCATGTGGAGGGGATGGCCCGGCCCTGGCCCGGCTCTGGATTTGTCCCAGCTGCAGGATGGGTGAGGAGGAGCACGAGTCCCCCCAGATCCTCATTTCACCGCTTTTCCCTGCCCCAGAGCATCCACCTTGGAATGAAATCCCACGTGTGGCTCACGGGGAAAACTCAGGTTTATCTCCGGGGGTTTCATCCCACGTGGATTTGGGCGCCACGAGTGGGACATTTCCCATCCCTCCAGCACCTGGGCAGGGACAAACTCCCCTCCCGTGCAGCACCTCCCCACCGGGAATTCCCAGAGCCCCAAGCCAGCTGTGATCCCTTCCTTCTCCCAGGCATTTTATCCTATTGCAACCCTCCAGCCCCCCAAAAAACCCAGGGAAGAAAGGAGAGGGAGAGAAAGGAGAGAACCACCACGCCATTCCCTCCCCTCTGGACATCTCCATCTCCACACCAGGCACCAGCCCCCTCCACCACCCCCAGGGTGCCAAAAGTGCTGATCCAGAGGCCAAACGGAGCCTTTGGCACATCCGGGTGTAGGAAGAGGCCCCCGACCTCTTGACATTGAGCAAGACCCGGCAGAAACCCCGAAATCCCAAAGTTCTGCTTTTGCAATGGATTTTGTGCCCGTGGGTGGGAGCGCCCCGTGTCCAGGAGTGACGCACTCCGAGAGCATCAAATTTGCCGGGGCCGGATGTTTTTTCCCCCCCCTTCCACCACCAAAAAGGCGCCAGCGGTGGAAGCTGGAGATTTACGGCCCAGGAAGGGCCGTAAAACAGGGATTTTGGGAGCTCTGCTCTGATCCCGAGTGAGTGGTGATGAAACGTCCCAGCGTGTCCTCACCAGCCTTGTGAGAGGGGGATTGTGCAACTCGTGCATCCCACGTTTCCTCGGCTCTTCCTGGCCACGTTCAGTGGTGGAGGGTCAGGTTAATCCTCTGCCTTCTCCCAGCAGGGTGAGGGTTCCTCTGCAGTTAATCCATCCCATGGCACGGGTCTGGAGCAGGGATGCCCAGAGGGTTGGTGATCCCAGGGAAAGAGGGGCTGGGATGAGGAGGATTGAGCTCTGGGGAAGCCCAGGGAAAGGTCAGACCGTGCACTGCTGAGCCTGGAAAGGTGTGGAAGTGTCCTAGGCCAGCCTGGGTGGGGTTTGGAGCACCCAGGGACCCCTGCCCACGGCAGGGGTGGATCAGGATGGGCTTTAAGGTCCCTTCCAACAAAACAGTTCCATAATTCCAAATAAATAACGTTTTCCCTTCTCCAGATGCCAGGGAGCATGGTAAGGACACGGAGCAGGGGGCTCCAGAGGGGGTTCAATTCCCCAAAACGCAGGAACTTCCCCATAGCTGCCCAAGCTGGCAGAACCTTTGGGTTTTTTGGGTTTTTTTTGCAGAGTTCCTTATCACAACCGGCAAGAGGGGAAGTGCTGCCTTCCAGATTTTAGGGCTGTCAGTTCCTCGCAGCTGTTGAGCAAAGGATCCCCCCCATGCCCCCCCCAAAAAAGTCCCCAGAGACCCCTGGGAATTGGTGGCATCACCCTGGGACTGACAGAGTGCAGGATCAGGTTCTTCCCACATCCCACAGGACCTCAGTGCTCCCCAAAACCACTCAGGCTGAGCAGGCTGGATGCTGCGGGGAGGATATTTCCTGGGAAGAAAAAAAAAATGCCATTCATGCTTTCCCATGGTGTTTTTCCCCCCAAAGGATAAGGAGGGAAGAGCAGCTCCAAGCAGCCCTCGGGGGAAGTTGGAGCTGGAGGCTCCAGGAGTTATTGGGGGATGAGAAATCCCTCGGTGAGGCAGAACCCCGGGTGGGGTTTTGCTCCGTCCCCATCTCGTTTCAGGCCTGCAAAGGGGCACGGAGGGGATGGGGGACAGGGCTCAGCCTCTGCTGCCAGCGTGGGATGTTTGGGAAGCTGCGTCCCGTGTTTTCCCAGCGCCGGCCGCTGTCACCGTGAATCGGCAGAGTGGACGCTGCTCTGACCTTTGGATGTTTTTAAATCAAAGGCAACCAGGATGGGCCAGGCAAGCCAAAAAAAAAAAAAAAACAACCCAAAAAAAGCGGCTTTTGCCCCGTCACAGCAGGAATCACATTTTTCTCCCTTTGCTGCGAGCTTACGGCATCTCCCAAAAATGAGACTTCTGCTCCACTTGGACAAAGACATTCCTGCGCCCGCGGTCAATGATTAACTGGGATTCCCAGCCCCCCCCTGCCCTCGGCCCGGGAAGTGCAGGAAATGCCTCTGGTCCCACCACCAAAAATGGAAATGTGCCTTGGGAAGTCCTCTGCTCGCCCCACAGGCACCTTCCTCCCGCCACCGGGATGTTCTCTCTGCTCCCCGAGGGGCGACTTCCCTGTGGGCAGGGATTGCCAGGTAGGGGCTGTGCCCTGCTGAGGATGATTTTCAGTCTACAGACATTAAGTAGAATCCCTTGAGAGCATCGTGGAGCTGGATTTCCTCATCCCTGTGGGTCCCTCCCAGCTCAGGGTGAGGATATTCAGGGGACGAGCTCAGCCCGGGCAGGGTTGGTGTGACGGTTGTTGAGGAGCAGCTTTAAAAAGCAGCTTTTCCCCGGTGGGAGCATCTTCCTGTTCAGTCTCACCCTTCCAAAGTGCCAGAACTGCCCTTTCCCCTGCGTTTTTGGTGTAGATCCAGGAGGTAATCCCAGGCCAAGGCTTTTGGGAGCACTGTGATCCCTTGGGATGGTGGTGCTGAGCCCAGGAATGAAGCTCGAGGCTCCAAGGGAGCCAGATCAGCTCTAAATCCTTCCTCCAAAAACCTTTCCAAAGCTGAGCAGGGGGATAAAAAACGGATGGGAGGAACCAAATCCAACCCGGGCACATCCCAGAGCAGCGTCTCTTTCACCAAGGAAACCCTTTAGGACACAATAAAAGGGAAGGATAAACCTAGAAGGTTCCTTAAAACCGCAGGATTTTAAGTGTGGGCGCTTTAAATGATGGGAAAAGGAGATGAAGGAAACCAAACCCAACCTGGGCACAACCCAGAGCAGCAGATCAAGAAAGATGCTACAAGAGGAAGACCTCAACCCCCAAAACCTCCTTGAAACCGTAGGATTTTCAGAGCCCGGATGACTTTTGAAGCCCAAAGCACAATTTCGGACGAGGAACGAGGACGGAATCCGCTGGAGAGCTGGGGGGGAAGTCGCTGTCAGCCCGACCTCCGGGAGAAATAAATGTATTTATTTGCCAACCCGGACACGGACGAGGCCCCACGTGCCCATCAGGAGGGAATTAGTCACTGGAGCGTGACTCGGGAAAAGGGTTGTGTACACAGGGCACGGAGCATCCCCGGCAGCGGGAAGCAGCTGGAGAGAAGCAGCACGGGGGAGAGGGATTTTTCCCCCCTCAGGCTGGAGGGAGCCGTGGTGCCGGCTGGGAAGCGGCCAAGAAAATCCCATCCCGAGGCAGAGAACATCCATCTGCACCTCCCGGATCCGGGCAGGGAGGGGAAAGCCGCGGTGAGGAGCTTTGGGATGGGGAATTATTCAGCCCAGAGCGCGGGGAGCTCATCCCGGGAATTCTGTGCCGTGCTGGGAGCGGGTCCATCCCCAGAAATCTCACCCCAGGAGGGGAGAGGGAGCAGATCCTGCCCTGGGACGTGCCCACACACGCCTCGCCCTGCCAGGGCAGGAAATTCCAGCCCGTGAGCAGCCGCAGCTGCGAGGTTTTTGGGGTGGGAGCTCTGGGGAGCCCTTCCCGCAGCACCTTCGGCGGAGCTCGGCTTTGATTTGCAGGCTGGGAAAACAGGGAGAGAGCGAGCGGCCTTGCCAGATGGACGCTGCCCAAAAATCCCACCTCGTTTAGGAAGGGCTCGGGAGGCGGGAGGAGCTGGGGAGGAGGAAAGAATGGCAGCGGAGAAGAAGGGAGGATTAAAATCTTGGAGGGGCCAGTCCACCGGAGGGATTTTCTCCATCAACCTCGGAGTCTCCACCAAGGAATCCAAGCGGGGATGACCCATGAGGAACCTTCTCAGCACGGGGAAAAAAAAACCTTGGATCTGTTCCCCACCCCACGGAAGGTTGTGTTTGTGAAATGACCTCAGGGGCACATGACTTACCCGAGGCATGACATCAGCCCGGGAACACCGGCGCAGGAAAAGCTTCTCACCTTATAAAGGGAATTAAAAGGGGAGTGAAGTCATCGGGGTTTGGTTCAGAGGCCGCTCCCAGGAACTCAAATCCCGGCTCACCTGAGAGGGAGATCCCGAATTTCCCGGTGCCTGGAGGGTGCTGGTGGGTGGAATAAAAGCTCCATCTCCGAGAAAAGGCTGGAGAGCTCAGCAGGATCACCATGGCAGCTCGGGAAGAAAAAAAAAAAAAATTAAAAAAAAAAAAAGAAATCCTAGAATTAGGGCACAAAGAAGACAGAGAAAAAGCAGAGATTCCAGAGGAACAGTGAGGTTTTTCCTTTCTGACCCTTGCTCCAGACAAAAACCCACGTGGAGCAGGACCATGGTGTGACCTCTCTGCCAGGGTTTGGTCTGGGTTTTAATTACCTCAGGTAACGAATCCAACTCCCTCCTGCTCTGCCTGGAGCTGCTGGCTCGGTGTGACACCAACACCCAACACGGGCTTGTGCCGCTGTCCCTTCCCCGGTGACATCCCCCGTCCTGCCACCTCTGCCACAGCAGGGAAGTGGGGACCAGGAGAAGCCCCCAGGACCCCGCTGGAGCTGTGGAGGGTCCGTAGCCTCCAGCTGAGCTGGATGGAGCTGGAATCACCCAGTGATCCACTCCTGGAGCTGTCCAGGTGTGCCAGATCCAGCTGGAGCTGTCCAGGTGCCCTGGACCCAGCTGGAGCTGTCCAGGTGTCCTGGATCCAGCTGGAGCTGTCCAGTCGCTGCAGCCTCTGGCTGTCCTGGGTCACTCCGGATCCGTGCAGGGCTCACACCCTCCCGATTTCCCGGATCAACCTGGAGCTGTTGGAGCTGCTGGAGCCTCCCCTTGTCCCGGCTCCAGCCGGAGCTGAGGAGGGGTGGCACCCTGCGCTGTCCCCGGGGTGACACCGAGCACCATCTGGTGGCACCAGCCCTCCCAGTTCGCTCCCAGTCAGGACCAGCGGCAGCAGGAGCCAAGAGAGAGAGAAGCCTTAAAGCTGCTAGCACGGAGTTTCCACCCCCGGGAGGGGATAAAGGCGTGGATGTGGCACTTGGGGACACGATTTAGCGCTGGGGGGGAACAGGTTCGCACCAACCGCCGCCTTTAAAACCAACGAGGGCGACACCGGGGGAGTCAGAGTTAAACTCTTTTATTTCCTTTGAAACAGGGGTTTTAAATCCTCAGTTTTACAAAGTTCCAGTCTGGCAGTACAAGCCGGGAGCGCAGCCGCTGGTTCCTGACCCCAGAGCCCCTCGGGGGATTCGGGGATTGTTGGGATTTACAAGGCACTGCAAGAACACACGGACGACAACGAGGAGCCCCAAAGGGTCGGGGGTTGGCGCTCCAAGAGGTCCTGGACGAGCACGAGGTGACACCTGAGATGCCCAAGGGGACACTGGTGGCTTCACAAGGGACACACGGGGCTGGGAAAGGGTTTGGACAAACACCTCACCCCCAAAAGGAGACGGCAAAACCCACAGGGATTGGGGCAAACCCAACAAAAAGTGAGGATGGGACAGAAAATTCTGTGTTGCTCCCTCTGGCAGGTCCCCGTGTGTGTGTCAGGGAACTCAGTGCAGCCTCTGAGGAGCACCCACGGATAATAAACGGGGATCTCCCACCAATTCAGGGGGTTTCCAGCCCAAATTTTTTCCCCCACCCACAAACCCATCCCCACGGCCACCATCCTGCCTCCCAAACCGTGAGCCCGGCACGGGACAAGGCACTCCCTGATCAGCAAAGTAAACATTTGGTGATTTAAGAGGCTGGTGCGATCGGGGGGGGAAAAAAAACCAAAACCCCAAAGGTGGATTTCGAAGCGCCACGGAGTTTTTCCCTAAAGGGCAGTGAAAAAGTTTCAGTTCCCATCTCCAGTTCCTATCGGTGGGGAGGCATTTCCTTCCCTGCTTTGTCTTAAAAATAAGACTGAGAGAGAGAAGCAGGTCCCAGGTTTCAATGAACACCTCGAGGAATTAACGCCCTCAGCTCTGGAAATTTGGCAGAAAATCCCTTTCAGCCCGTAAGACACTCATCAGACAGGAATAAAAGGGGGGTTTTTTTTGTTCTTTTTTTTTATGAAAAAAGTGCACTTTATACTGCAAAAAAATTAGGGGTTCTGGTGCAAAAATAACAAATCCATCTAGATCAAGATGAGTATTTGTGGTATCAACAAGGGTTTGTTTGTTTTTTTCCTCCGAGTCAATAAAAAGAGCCTTTGCAACTCTGAAATTCCTATCGTTAAAATAAAATTAAATCATTAAAATATTATTGGATGAAGTATTAAAGAAAGAGAGGGGAGGTAAGAGGGAGGGAGTTACTTTGGGGAAAGGATCTGTACAAATTTTCATCGCCGGCAATTTCACCTGCGCCGCGGGGGTGAAATCTGGAAATCAGAATTTAAAAAAAAAAACCCACAGAAAATACTTTTTATGCCTAAAGATCCTGATTTTCAGTCGGATTTGGGGCACCACCGCTCCCCTCCTTGCAGCAGCTCCGTGTCTGAGCCTTGGCTGGAGTGAGAAATCCAGGAGAAATTTAAAAAATTGGGAGTCACAAGGAATTAAACCACAGCCAGACCGTCATTGCTGCTGCTCCTGTGGGAGCAGGGATTCACCAAATCCTCCCCTTTTCCCCAGGGTTTTCCCATTTTTTTTTGGTTTGAGGAAGCTCCTCCTCCCTCCTGCAATTCCTAAAAAAATTCCTAAAAAACCTCCCTCACCCATCAGGGCGAGGAGTCAGAGAATCCCAGGATGGTTTGGGTTGGAAGGGACCTTAAAGATCCCCCAGTTCCAACTCCACTCAGGATTATCTGAGCATCAGATGAATCTTGATTTTTAAACTTTCTTTTTTAGACCTTTCCTTACCAAAACCAACAACGTTGGGAGCCTGTGCCCTTGGGAATCTCCTGGGGTTTTATTCCAGTGGAATAATCCCCCTTTTTTTTTTTTGCCAGGTGCTGAGGCACTGGAAGGTTCAACATTTCCTGTCTGGGGTTGGATGCTGCACCCACACCTGGCCCCAGGTGGGGAGTTCAGACACCCAAACCCCTTTTCCTGCGGGATTTCCCCCAGCACAAACCCCGTGGAGGTGACAATTCCCACATTCCCTGGCTCCAAGGAATGTTTGGGCATCACCATCCCCCAGCGGCTCCCATCGATCCCAAATTTATCCCAAAGCAGAGCAACTTTTTTTTTAGGGTTTTTTTGATGTCTCCAAACCCTGCAGGCCCCTCCTGGAATAACCCTTGGGAGCTCAGCAGTTTCCTTGGCTGCAGCCTCAACCACAACTCCACACCTCAAACCCTCTTCCCGACCTTTTTTCCAATCCTTTCCCACCCTCTCCCAGTGTTTGGGAGGTCGGGGGATGCTCCAGGGGGAGCTGACAGGAGTGTTCTCTCCCCCAAAAAAATTCCAGACTCTTTTCAACCACAGCCCAGAACCCCTCAGGCTGGGAAGGGACTCCCTGAGGATCATCAAATCCCACAAGGAATCCTTGAGGCCAAGAGGGTTCCAAGCTCCTTTTTTCCTGGGGGTTACAAAGCAGATTTCTGAGTTTAACTCGCCCCCCTGACAGCGGCAAATCACCAAACTGGGACTTTCCTGAGCCCCTGGAGCTCCTCAAAACCCTCTGCAGGGCCTTGGGGCTGGAACAATCCCGTTTTCATCCCAAACACTCCCCAACACGTGGGCCAGACCCTGCTCCAGACCCAAACCCAGCAGAACCTCCCTAATCCTCTCTTCCACACCCCAAAAAAATCCTCAGCCCCCTTTTTTTCCCCCCTCCCAAACCTTTATCCCCAGAGACAATTTTGAGGTCGCAGCACCCTAAAATTTCACCTTTTTTTTCACTTTTTAAAATGTTTCCCCCCACGGGAATGAACGCTCCACTTGAATTTCCTTCTGCTTTTAACTCACCAGCACCAAGTTTTTGGGGTTGGCAACAGGTCTCCCAGTCAGTGCAAATTAGCAAATCCTGTTAATTTGATGATGGGGGGAAAGCAAATGGGGATTTAGCAAAAACATCAGCTTTTTGAAGCTCTGCATCAAATGTTTTCCTATGTCTGCATGGATGGTCCTGCTCTCAAAGAAAACAGGGATCTGCTGGAAAAGCTTTGTGAATTGAAAAACAATTTAAAAAAAAATGCTTTTTTTTAAAATAACCCCTCAAGCCCAAAGTATTTAATTTAGGTCATATTAAATAAAATTAGTTTAATGCCATTTTTACCCCACCCCTCCCCAAACTGGGCTACAGGAAAATTTTCTCTACCACCAAGACACCTTTTATAAACACAACCTCAGGCTAAAAACCCCACCCCACCCAAAAAAAAAATACAAAATAAATTATGTTTTTTCTAAGGAACTGATCACCCAGTGGAGCTTCCCCAAAACAGATTGGGGGGCGGAAAAATCCCCAAAAAATGAGATTTTTAAATGCTGCCACACCCAAGGCTGGGCACTGCAGCCCCCGAGCTCCAGCAGGCACGGAACTGGCTGCGGATTTTCCCCCTGGAACGGCAGAGAGCAGCCAGGAAAAAGGAATATTTTTAGGTGCTGAACAGGATTTTAAAAAACCTCCCCTGCGTGGGAGCACGCCCTGCCCACGGAACTGCTGCTGTCTGTGCTCCCTGCTGGTGGATCCTGAGCCTCCAGCCTCAGCCAGGGGGGATTTCTGAGGGTGCAGGGACAGGGATGGACAGGGAATATCTCCCCTGGGGATGCTGATGCCCACCCGGGTGTGTGGAGCCCTTCCCGTCCCTGCTGAGGTCCCACACCTGGAATTTTGGTGTGGCCTCACCAGATCTTGTTGGGTTTTCCCACCTCCCATTCCATCCACAGCCACGTTAAAGGTGGATCCAGCAGATTTCCTGGGGATTGCTCCATCACCAAACCCATCCCCCTGTGGGGTTTTCCTCTTCCTCAAGTTTAGCAGCTACGAAAACACCCAGGACAAAGAAAAAAAAACCCTCACCAACAAAGGAATATTCCTATGGGGATAAGGAGCTCAACTAATCACAAAAAAACCCCAAAAAAAACCCAACCAAAACCGTGTCAAAGCACGAAGATTTCGACAAAAAAAACAACATTAAATAGAATAAATTACTGATCAGGAAATCTGACAAGTGCTACCTCGGATTCGATGGGAACGACAATAACTTCACCTGAAGGCAAATTCCTCCGAGCAAGGAAGGGCTGGACAGTGAACAGAGAAGGAATTTTCCTTGGGTCTATCCAAAAAAAAAAACAACCCCAAAATCTTCCTGCTCAGGTGCCCCCAGCAGAGTCCTCGCAGCTGCAAAGTCTTTGTCCCGTCTCCAGGGTTTACAGGGAGTGGTTTTGGTCACCAGACTTCTCCTGGCAAGCTCAGGGCAAGCTCTCACTGAGAGTTACTATAGCAGTCAGCACCAGAGAAATTCAAATCACAGGGTGGGGGGTTTAAAAACCTCTAAAATGTTGTTTTTTGTATAATTGTACCTGTCTGTAAAAGCATCTGCTCAAACCACTTCTTCATTCAAACGGCCTCTCCACGAATTCCCAGTTTTGTGTCTGCTCCAACTTCAGCTGGGGTTTTTTATTTTTTTGCTGGGAGCTCAAAATCTGGCAGCAAACCTCCAGAGAGGACCAAGCATCGCCCACCTGGCTGAGATCCTGCACGTAAACCCTTCCCCAAAAAAAAAAAAATAAAGAATTCCTGGGGAAGTTCCCACAAGCAGCTTTTTTGCACCCTCCCATTGGGAGGTGGGGGGGACACACACCAAAAAAAGAGCCCGGAATCCTCACTCCAGGCAAGATTCCTTCGTTTTCAAATCACTCCCTCTGCCTCCCAGGAGGTGGGATTGGGTGGAGGATCTGACATTTGAGTCTCCAGGGTGTCTTCCCACCTTTGCATTTTCACGCCTCCCACTCCCGTCGAGGCGGAATCGGGATCTCAGTCAAAAAAAATTATTCCTCCTAACCCGGAGCAAGAGGGGGGAAAATCTGCAGCTGAGGGAGTTGTAAATCACTCAACCCTCACCTTAAACAACAGCACAGAGCACCAGGAGCCCGGGGATAAGGATTTCCTGGGGGGGGAAAGTGGCTCTCAGCAAAGCTCTTCACCCACCTCTGGCTGGTTTGAGACACACTTGATGTTTGGTACACGAGGTCCACGCTGGGCTCCAGGGAGGGAGGTGGCCCAAAGTGAGGCAGGAAAAAGAGATTTGGAAAGATTTAGGAGTCAGGCTCCAAAAAAAAACAACCAAAAAACCAAAAAATCCAGCTGGGTTTGGGTTCCAAAAGGAACCCCAAGCACATCCCTTCTACTGCAGCTACAGAGACCCACCCCCGTGGATATCTGGAGGATGTGGAGTGAGGAAATCAGTGCCTGAAATCATTTTCATCATTGCAAAAGCAATTTCGGGCTCCTCGTGGCCACCAAAGTCTTGCTCTCCAAGGCAAATCCCACACACCACCCCAACTCCAGTTGTCCTTCCACGTTATCACCTGGAATTTGGGTCAAGACAGGGGGAGAACAAACCCAAAACCAACTGGAAGCAGAAGTTCCAGCTCAAGAATTGGCCACGAGAGGACTGGGAGAGCAGCTCCCTGCACCTCAAGGTGAGTCCAGGCGAGGATCCCTTCCCTGGAAGCTCCCAGCTGCAGGAATCAGGAGCTGCAGGTAGTTCAGAGATTTTTTGAATCCTTTGCTGCTCAGGCTGAAACTCACAGATCTGACAAAAAAAGAAAGTCAATTTCTAGAAGCTGAATTGGCGGAATTTTCCTTTTTTTTTGGTTTTTTTTGTTTCTTTTTTGAAATCTTCAATTCTGGGTCCTGAACTGGGTGTTTTTTTTTTGTTTGTTTGTTTGTTTTCTGGGGTTTTTTTTTCCCCCCAATACTTTCGGCAGCAGGGAAAAAAAAAAAATCTTCTGGAAGTGCAATACTAGGAGAGCTCCTGGGCAGGCTCAGTGTTCATGCTGACAGTTGATTTTGTCTTCGGGATGCTCCAAAACCTGCAGCATTTCCTCTATGATGGCCTGCAGGGCCCGACCCAGCTGTTCTGCAGAGTAAGGTTTGCCCAGAGGAGGCACGTGGACAAATGCTGACCTCCCACGGCTCTGGTACAAGGAGGTGTAGTAGGTGAAGTCACACAGGTACCTGGAGCACAAAAAAAAAAAAAAACAACAGAGATCAGCAAAAAAAACCCTACAAAAAAAAGGATAAAAAACAGAAAAAATGAGCTCTAAGTTCCCATCATTCAGCACGGTGGGATTTAGGGGAAGGGACGTGGAATTTAAGGCAGGAATTGTGAGTCTGGGGTTGTTCTGATTAAATTTAGGACAAAAAAAATATGAAGATCTCTTTTTTTTTTTATTCCCCTGAACACTGAAAAGCAGGTGGGCACGGCCAGCCCTGAGGAGTGAAAGGTGTGGGAGGCTCTGGGTGCCACATGGAGGTGGCACTTGGGGGACACGTGGTGGCCTTGGGGACACGTGGTGGCCTGGGGAATGGTTGGACTCGGTGACCTGAGAGGGTTTTCCCAGCTCCAGTGGCTCCATGGGAAGCGTGTGGATGGCAGGGGCCTCGATCCTGCGTGCAGGAGCACAGAGGGAACAGGAGTGACACGTCACAGGAGGTTTGTGGCCGCCCCTGGGTCCCTGGAAGTGTCCAAGGACAGCCTGGACGGGGTTTGGAGCAGCCTGGGGTAGGGGAAGGTCCCTGTCCCTGCCTGGGGTGGGATTTAAGGTCCTTCCAGCCCAAACCACTCTGGGATTCCCTGATCCCATGACAGGATGGTGTCAACCAGGCCTCCAGCCCCTGAGGGATACCAGGAGAGCTGGAGAGGGATTTGGGGACAAAAGCTGGAATTCCAGGACACAGGGAACGGCTCCCAGTGCCAGAGGGCAGGGATGGATGGGAAGGAATTCCTCCCTGGGAGGATTCCAGGCCAGGCTGGAAGAAGAAACTCCAGGGAAACCCTTGGAGTTGTTTCCAGAGCCTGAAGGGGCTCC
The DNA here is from genome assembly GCA_013397395.1 of Sinosuthora webbiana. Taxonomy (NCBI): domain Eukaryota; kingdom Metazoa; phylum Chordata; class Aves; order Passeriformes; family Sylviidae; genus Sinosuthora; species Sinosuthora webbiana. Next base: position 32,369 of record VXBN01007652.1, on the reverse strand, counting down.
AGGAGAGCTGGAGAGGGATTTGGGATGGGGGATGGAATTCCAGGACACAGGGAATGGCTCCACACTGGGAAAAGGGGGATCTGGGTGGGACATTGGGCAGGAATTCCTGGCTGGGAGGTCGGTGAGGGGCCGAGCTGGAATTCCCAGGGAAGCTGTGGCTGCCCCTGGAAGTGCCCAAGGCTGGAGAAGAGAAGCTCCAGAGAAACCTCGGAGCTGCTTCCAGAGCCCAAAGGAGATCTGGAGAGGGATTTGGGATGAGGGGATGGAGGGACAGGACACAGGGAATGGCTCCACACTGGGAAAAGGGGAATCTGGGTGGGATATTGGGCTGTGAGGGCGAGGAGGGGCTGGGCTGGAATCCCCAGGGAAGCCTTGACTGCTCCACCCCTGGAAACCAGACACCGACCAGGCAGAACAACCGAGACACAAAAACCCTTCAGGGAATCCCGGAACGCCTCCCAGCCCCCCAGGAACCATCCCAGGATCCCCCTGAGCCATTCCCACACCCCCGTGGGGGGGTCACCTGCCAGCGTCCTTGGAGATGGTGACGGTGACATCCAGCCCCAGGGCCGAGACCCTCCTGCAGACGGCGTCCATGTCGATGATGGAGTCGATGCACTCGGGGCCGCCCTCCACGCAGCACTGGGAGCCCGGGCAGAAGCGACAGTTGTCCAGCCCCTTGTAGCCCACGTTGTGGCCACACTTCTCCAGGGTGACCGTGGTGGCCATGCCCGACACCCCCACGTGCACCACCAGCTGCCAGGGAGAGGGGGGGAAAAGCAAAGGGGGATGGGGGTTGGATTGTGGAAAACCCTGGTTTTCGTGGGGTGCTTCCTGCCCCGGTACCTGCCCGGCCGCTGCGTTCCCTTGTCCAGCCGAGGTGATGGGAATTAGGGGTGTCTGGTTGTTTAAAAGATGCCTTGGGAAGGGTGAGGAACCCACCAGTCCCATGGAAGATCCCATGAGGATGACCCTGTGAGTGTATCTTGCAATGGTTCTGTCAATTCCCTCTGGAATTCCTCCCCTGGCACACCAACCAGACAGGTGGAAAATGACTTTTCCAGCATTGCACAGGTTATTTAAACCTGATGCAGTTGGCTAAAGCCACCCAGACGTTTGTCTTGGTTGACTAACTGGAAAATCTGCACTTCTAAACTCCCAGCTGCTTGTCCAGACTCCCAGTCCAGCTCTCTCGGAGCCACTTCAGGGACTGGAAGCCTGGTGACATCCTAACAGTGCCTTGTCACTTGTGGGTTTGGGTTCTGTGCTCAGTGGTGCTCAGTCCAAGGCTGGGCTCCACGATCTTTGGTCGTTTTCCAGCCTAAATGATCCTGTGGTTTGATTTCGGGGTCCTCCCCACCCCAAACCCCTCTGGGACCCCAGGGTTCTGCTCCCAGAGAACCACTGAGGTGTTACAGGGATTCTTCCACCAGCACCACAGGGACAAAGTCACATTTTTGTCATGGGCTCAGCACAGAATTCTCCTCGTTTCGCTCCCCCCACGACCTAAATTGTGATTTAATCTGGGTAAAAAGGAGCCTTGGCACCTCCACAGCTGCAGGAGGAGCCCAGGTGGCACAGACAAACCACGAGGTGTCTAGACAGCCCTCTGCAGTGGCCCCTTCACACCCACTGCTCCTGGGAACTGTAAAATCCCACAGATTCACATGTTCTCACCACAAAAAAGAGGAAAAAGATCCAGCCAAGGGACTACCAGGCTGGAGGAATACATTAAAAAAGGAGATTTCACACGGTGCCCCAGTGCAGATTCCAACCCTTTCCTGGGTGGTTTTTTTTTCATTTTCTTTTTCTCCTTCCTTTACTCATTTAAAGAATACATTAAAAAGGAGATTTCACATGGTGCCCCATTGCAGATTCCAACCCTTTGCTGGGTGAGTTTTTTTTTTTCTTTTTTTTTCTTTTTCTCCTCCCTTTACTCACTCACTTGGGGACTGTGCTTCTTCCACAAGGCAGGAATGAGTCTCTGCACGGTCTGGTACTCGACAGGGACCTCGTAGACGTGCAGATCCACGTCATCCCTCAGCCCCAGCTTCTCCAGCTCCTACAAAAACCACCAAACCAAGAGGGTCAGACACGAGACGAGCAGAGGGATTTACTCCTGGAAGGTTTAATGAGTGAGTGAGGGACTAATACCAGTTTACACCAGGTTGTGTAACCTCGTAAACAGCACCTGGGAGTGGGTTTACAGCAACCACGGTGAAAAAAAAACCAAAAAAAAGCCCCAAAAAACCAAAAGAAAAACCCACGGTGGGAACAACAAAGGCATCTCCCCACCTGTGTGAGGAGTTTCACCCACAGAACCGTTTGTCTGGCTCTGATGCGTGCGTGTGTGACAAAGAAATCAACATTTAACTGCCAACAGCTCCCGGCAGCACCCACGCCCCCAAGGAAACCTCGGGCTCCGTTATTTATAGAGGGGAGAGAGAGTCACAATCCCTGAATTCTTTCAAGGAGTGACAGTGCAGGGAAGGTGGGACTGGGAGGGTTTTATCCACCACCCAGGGCTGCTGGCCCCGGGAGGGGTTTCACATTTATTTCCAGATAAAGAGCTCTCAGGGCTGGGGCCACAGCGCTGGTGGATTCAACTAACCCAGTGAATTATTTCTCCCTCTTTAACACAAAAACATCCCAAATATCCCGGCAACAAACTGAGCCAACTCCCTTCAAACCCTTTAAACCACACAAAGTGTCAGTTAAACACCTTGCAAAGGCTTTAAAACCAGAGGAAAGGGTGGGTTTTGTTTGGGTTTTTTTCTTTTTTCTCCCCAGTATTTCTGACTGGAAAGCACTGGTTGATCCTAAAACTGGGAATTCCCCCTACACACAGGTTCTGGATGTTCCTCCCCAGTCCCACCAGTGAGGTTCCAGTTGGAGCTTTGCTCCTCTGGTATTTCTCAGAGCCATCAACCCCAAATTTGCCAGAACTCAAGGAAAACACCCACATGGTCTGAAGCCTCTGGGAAAAAAAAAGAGTTCTTAAACAAAACCATCAGCTGAGCCCAAGCTTTGGAGCCAGGTAACGCCAGGAAGCATTTTTCCAGTGGGAGAAAAGGAATTAAACTCCTTGGGAATAGGAATTGAAGGAATTCCTGCAGCACCTAACCCGGATCAAGCTCTCCTCTTGTCACCAAACATCCAAAATAGCTGTCCTTACCGATCTGAGGTAAAAGCCACCAAATTACCAAAGGACATTTCAGAATATCCCTGAATTTATCTCTGTTCCAGGTCTGGATTCCGTGACCAGAGCCACGAGCTGCTCTTTGAAGCAATTCCCAGGTTTGATTTTCCCTCCTTGGGAAAGCTTCAGGCCAAAGAGTCCAGATCAGCTGCTTTCACTCTCCAGCCTCTCATTCTCCCCCAGGTTAAAAACTAAAAATTGAAGACGCTTGAAAAGGAGACGACAAGTTGAGGTTTGAGGCCTCCCCCATTTAAACAGTGAGCAGCGTCCTGCTATCGTTTTTTTCCTGTGTTTTCATCACAAAACCTCAGGTTTTTCCACTGAGGAAAAAAAAAAAAAACCAAACCAAAAACACCTTTCACACTTGCACGGCGACGTAAGGAGATTTAAGAGGACTAAAACACCCCAGAAAGGCCAAAGTGACACTTTTCAGAGAGCAGCAGATATGAGCAACGATGATAAATCACCGGCTCGGGCTCCCAGGGCAAGGCTGATATTAAAGCCTGGCTGTATTGATTAGTGTCTGGCACACTCAGACGTTCATTACCAGGGATGGATGTGGAGGGGATGGCTCGTCACCAGCTCCTCTTTGCACGAATCTGACATCAAAACCTTCCCCCTGCTTCACCTGGAGCCTCGGGAGAGGAAAGGAGTTCACAGATGAGAGTGTCTGAACACAAATGGGAGCATCCAAACACAAATAAGAGTATCAAAACAAAAATAAGAGTATCAAAACAAAAATAAGAGTGTCCGAACACAAATGAGAGTGTCCAAACACAAATGAGAGTGTCCAGACACAAATAAGAGTATCAAAACAAAAATAAGAGTGTCCAAATACAAATGAGAGTGTCTGAACACAAATGGGAGCATCCAAACACAAATAAGAGTATCAAAACAAAAATAAGAGTGTCTGAACACAAATGAGAGTGTCCAAACACAAATGAGAGTGTCCAGACACAAATAAGAGTATCCAAACAAAAATGAGAGTATCCAAATGTAAATAAGAGTATCCAAACACAAATAAGAGTGTCCAAACACAAATAAAAGTATCCAAACAAAAATGAGAGTATCCAAATGTAAATAAGAGTATCCAAACATAAGAGTATCCGAACAAAAATGAGAGTGTCCAAACATAAATAAGAGTATAAAACACAAATAAAAGTATCAAAACCTACATAAGAGTATCCAAATGTAAATAAGAGTACCCAAACACCCAGCCAGCCTCTTTAGGAGGAGAATGAACTACTCTTTAGGGGTGTTAATACTAATAAAAAGTGATGCTCCTGAAGATGCACGATGAGGAAGGAAAACAGCTCCAAGGGATGGATTTGACAGCGGGGGAAAAAAAACCCCAGAATCCTCCCCACCACCCTCCAGCCACTTAAACCTGAACTTTACCAAGCCACCACTTTTCTTTTAACCACCCATAATGAAGATGTTTGTAACTTTTCCCCCCCTCCTCCCCATTCCCCAAACAACTTCTCCCCCCCTCCCCAGCGCCGTCCACCTGACAAACAGAGCGCAGCGAACATGTGTGACCGATTCCCTGACCCCTCCACAATGCTGCTCTTTGTCAGCCTCTAATATCCTTATCAGGTCTGTCTAGACACCCTGACAGCAATTGTCCTTCCTAATGTCAGAATGCACCCTGACCTCTCTCCTCCTCCTCCTCCTCCTCAGCCAGAAGCGTTTTTTTTTGGGAAGGGGATGAAGGAGCCCGGCAGCTTTCAAGGTCCACAGGTCACACCTGTGTCCACACCTAAGTCAGGGCAGGGAGGGCGGAAAAACGCTCTGGGAAAAGCTCCTTTTAGTGATTTCTTTTTGGAGATCCCTTCCCCAGCCAGCACCCGTTAAAAAAAAAAAAAATAGGAAAAAAAAAATCGTGAACTGAAACATTAAAATGATGAAAACTCGAAACCAGATTAACAAGGAGGGGTTTTTTGCTTAAAATAAAGCAGAAAGGAGTTTTTCTTCCCGCTGGTTTTGTAGGAAAGTTCTCTCCCCACCATGAGTGAAAACCCCAAACGTTTCATCGGGGGGTTTTTTTTGGGGTGAAATTTCAAAACTTTTCATTTTAAGGCATTATTGGATTGCTGCTGCTGTTTAAGGTGCCCATGTGTGAAAATCAGTCAGACAGAAATCCCCTGCACTTCCAGGGAAAGCTCACACCGTGTTCTGTGGGAGAAGCCAAATAAAACCCAGGGAGGGGAAAGAAAGAAAAACAAAACAAAACAAAAAAAAAAGGAAGCAAATTTTATCCTCGGGGACGCAGCACAAGAAAAGACGTACCAAACCAGAACTAGCTCGGCCCTAGGAGCTAGGAGGGGATTTACAAAGATTGTTTAATTGATTTTTTCCTTCTATTAAAATGCAGATCACACCGTCTGGGATTCGGGGGAACTCAGACACGCCTTTGTGTCCACTCCGCTCCGTGAAGTCCCCCGTCTGAGACTCGCACAATGCCCACCTCGCCCGGGCTCAAAGACATGCTGTTCCTTTTTTGTCTGGGCCTCTGGGGGCTGAGACAGGGGAAGGGAAGGCAAATCCTCCCCGCTGCCTCCGAGCTGATGTTTTCAGTCACAATAATCCGCCGGCGAAGGAACGGGACCCCGAGCCTCCAACGCGGCTCCGGTTTGTGCTCAAAGCGTCCCCAAGTCTGAGTTTATCCACTCAGAACATCTCAGTTCTGAGTTTTATCCACTCAAAACATCCCAGTTCTGAGTTTATCCACTCAGAACATCCCAGTTCTGAGATTTAGCCACTCGAAACATCCCAATGCTGAGATTTATCCACTCAGAAAATCCCAGTTCTGAGTTTATCCACTCAACACATCCCCTACTCTGAGATTTACCCACTCAAAACATCCCAATTCTGAGATTCATCCTCTCAAAACACTCCAACTCTGTTTTAACCACTCAAAACAACCCCCAACTCTGAGATTTACCCACTAAAAACACCCCCAAGTCTGAGATTTACCCACTCAAAACACCCCAATCTTGAATTTATCCACTCAAAACACCCCTAACTCTGAAATTCACCCACGCAAAACACCCAAACTCTGAGATTCACCCACTTAAAACACCCCAATGCTGAGATTTATCCACTCAAAACATCCCAACTCTGAGATTTACCCACTGAAAACACCCCCCAAGCCCCCAAAAAACTGGATTTTAAATGGAGGGGATGACTTCATCCATCAGCCCCACAGCTGAGCAGCCACCAGAGCCTCGAGCTGCTCCCCTTAAGGTTTGTTTGGGTTTTTTTTTTAAGCAACATCACAACACCCACCACTCCTCCTGCTCCAAAAACACCCTTTTGTCTGTCTCCTCTAAAATAAAAATAACATTTACAACAGCTGACACGACACCAGCAAGAGCAAACCAAATCACTGAGCCTCACTTCTGATTTTTTTTTTAGGAATGTCCTGTACTTTTTTTCCCCCATCCAAAACCTGCATGTCCCTCCAAACTTAAATATACCCATCCCCAAAAAGCTCTTGGAGGCAGAGGTTTTTGTGTCCCCTCCTGCCAGCCCCACACATCAGGCAGCTGGACATTAGTTGGCTGTAATTGATTAGAGTTTGTGATTTAATTTAAAAGCATCTGAAAGGAGATATTAATCTCAGAGCTCTGAAGGGGAGAGAGAGAGAGACGTGGTGGGGGAGAAAAATAGATTTAATTCCCTGGGCAACTGAACTAAAAGGTACCACGGAATTCCCAGTGGCTTTGCCACGAACCCCATCCAGAAGTGACAAAGGAGGGAGAGGTGGGATAATGTGGCAGCACCATCCCTATAAAAAAAATGTTTTTACAGCAAAAAAACCCCTTAATTCCATTGAAAAGAGGTTAATTCTTTCTTCTTGTCTCATCTGTGGGATGTCAGCCTGACACAGGTGAACTCCTGGGCACAGGGTGGGGATTTTGGGGTGTCCTGTGCACGGCCAGGAGTTGGACTGGATGATTCCCTTCCAGGACATTCCCAGGAATTTAGGAATTCCAGGCAGACACAGAGCTGCAAGTGGCACAAACTCGATTTTTCTGAGCAGGAAAAGCATTTCCCCAGGAAAACTCTCCTGCCCCAAGCAGGGAAGGGGTGACCCAGGAGGGGGAGAAAAGAGGCAGCTCTGCCTCGGAATCACATTTCCAGACAAACTCCACAAATCCACCAGCTGGGAGCCTCCTCTCACGGGTGAGAGGAGGTTTAAAAGGTGAACCAACTGGCCCAGCTTCGAGCCAGGACTGAGAGAAAAAACATCCAGATTCCTCTGGGCAGGTTTGTTTTGTTTGGAATCCTCTGGGGCAGAGGAAGATTCCGAGCTCCCCTTGCCCCACTTCAAACCACGCAGGGCCAGGAATTCCTTACTTGCCTGGGCCACATTAACTCAATCTCATTAAACTCCACCAGCTAAGGGATTGTTTCCTGAGCAGGGAATCAAACATTATCCAGCTGACCATCTGGATATCCGCAGCCAGCTCCCTTAACAAACTGGGAAGAAGCTTTAAGTGACAAAAAAGAGCTGAAACCCCAAATTTGTCGGGATCTGTCCTCTATTTTGGCTTCCTGAGAGGAAAATTCAGGTTTTGTTTTTTTTTTTTACCTGAACTGCAATCCAGCTGGCGTTCACAGCGTGCTCTCCAAATGGCCCAAACCCTGCAAGAGAAGAGAAATTCACAGATTTGACTCGACTTGAAGCTGCAAAGAGGTTTGGGCTTTCCTGGTTTAGTTCTGAAAAAAAACCCACCCCATTTCTACCACTCAATCCTTATTTCTTTACGTCTGAGTATCAAACAAGACACCTGCACTAAAATATTTCAACTGCAGCCTTGTACAGTTGAAGGGAAATAACAACTTGCTTGAAAAGAAACTTGTTGGTTGTTTTTTTTTTTTGTCTTGGGGGAGAAGAATTTTCCTTCCTGCCCAGGTTAGAAAAACTTGTTGCCACCAGCCAACTCGCCCGATGCCACGGAATTAGAATCATGATTGGATTTTCTATTCCTGATTGCCTCAGCCCACAGCAGATGCTTCCACCAGCCTGCCTCAAACGTTCCTTCCCCGCTCCAGGGTCTTCTCCAAGATCTTCGTTAGCGTTAATTACACCTCGCAAGGAAATAAACAGAGCTGTTGACAACCCGCCCACACCACGGCAAAGGCCACCGAGGCTTTATCAAAAAAAAAAAACCAACAAAAAAAACCCCACCTCCTTCAGCACCTCTAAATTCCTAATGAATAACTTTGGAGTTAACTGGTAATCCATAACATCTTTTTTTTTTTCCCCTGAGCAAGCACACAAAGGTTGGGGCAATTTATCTGGGCGTAACGTCGATATGCTTTAATTTAAAACGTCAGCGTTGCCCTCCGAGCCCCGTGCAATTAGGGGAGATAAATCCTGCCCAGCCCCTTCTGAAAGGGACCACAAATATCAGCTGACACCTTAATGGAAACGTTGGATTCGCCCTCCCCAGCCGGGCTGAGGTGATGCTGCTGCCCAGGAGGAATTTCCCCGAGCGTGGGCTCTGCTCCGCGCCCGCGGATCTCAACCCGGCGCTCGCCAAAATAAATATTCCCACAAAAATCAAAAAAAAAAAAACCACCTCGGGGGTGTTTTCCTGCCAGCAGAACTGCAGGGGGTGTGAGACAGACTGTGACAGGGGGGAACGAGGCAAATTAATGCCTTCCCAGCTGTTTTCTGCAAGTCCCACACGGCTCCCCGGGAGCCAACGCCGAGACCTGCTAAGTTTAAACCCCAAATAAAGCGCGATAATCCCGCGAAAGAAAAACGAAATCCCGCGTTTCAGCAGCTCAGGCTGAAATTCTACAGGTGCCCCCGGGCACGGGGCAGGATTCCCTCGCTCCAGATCCCAAAGGCAACGTGGCACAAACGCAGCCGGGGGGTTGTCTCTGCTCCGGCTCATCCCCTGCCCGGATCCCCGGCGTTGTCCCTTCCCGGGAACATCGGGAACTTTGCGGGCAGCATCCGACCCCACGGGGCACATCCACCACCACGGGGCCCTCCAAGGCTCATTAGCACCAAACCAGCTGCAGGGGATCGTGACGGGATTATCTCCTTAACGGGTTCTAAAAAAGAAACCGCGCAGGAATAACGCCAGAATAACGCCGGTCCTCGGAGCCCACCGGGAACGCGGCGCCGTCCCCGGTTTTACTCGGAGCAACTCGGCCTGACACCGGTGACATTATCAAAAAAACAGGGGCGCAGCTGACGAGGCAAACCGCTGCGTTTTGCGAGCGGGCTTCCCTCGGTTAAAAAAGAAAAAGAAAAAGGGAAAAAAAAGGGGGAAAAAAAANAAAAAAAAAAAAAAAAAAGAAAAGGAGCGTGGAGGAGCCTCGCGAGCAGCAGAACGTTTCCTGACGCAAGTTTTCTGTTTAGTCACCGCCGCTCCGCGCTGGATTTGGGGTTGGGGAGAGGATTTGCCACCTGCTCCTTGGCTCCCCACAACTGTTCCCTGGAAAAAGCACTTTTTTTTTTTNTTTTTTTTTCTTCTCCCTTTCCCGTAGCCAGCGCAGCCCCCGCTATTCAAACGGCCTCAACTTCAGCTGCTCGGGGAGACGGGGTGGGGGGAGTGTAAAACCTGAATAGTTTCGGCGAGTTCCCCATTTGTCACAGGACGGCCTCACCCACAAATCACCCCGAGCAGCCTTTGTACCCCGGGAAGGGGCTGACAACGCCGGGGGCCTCTGCTCATTCTTCCCTCTGGAGATTCTGCCGCGTCTCGGGGCTGCTTTGGGGAGCAGCTCCCACACCTTGGCTCCTCAGGGTGGGGTGGGCAGCGGGCGTTTCCCCCCTCCCTGCGCCCCAATTTNATTTGGTTTTCCTGCTCACTGGGAGGCTCGATCCCCTTCTTTTGGTGGCCTTTGGGATGGGAAATGGGGAGCCAAGTGTCCGCTGGCTGGGCAAGCCCCCCACCACTGTAATCCCCCCCCCCAGCTCTGACAGCCCCGAGGCACAGCAGCGCAGCCCCAAAGCCCCCCCAGAGCCAGCCCTTCACCCCATTTGTCACCCCACACAGGGCACAGCCCCCCCAAAAACAGCCCCCCGAGGGGACAGCCCCGCTGCCCATCCCCTCAGGCACGCTCTGATGGGGACAGCAGAAC
>VXBN01007651.1:4494-21603 GCA_013397395.1 Sinosuthora webbiana | reverse complement strand
GGTCAGCCTTCTAGGCAACAGTCCCACAACCAATGAAGACACAAGGGAAAGGAGAACCCAGACGGCCAGGGGCATTGGGGAGGGGAGAAACCAGGGCAAACCACTGTGTGCAAGGTATCATTGGGAAGTTCTCTCTCCCAGGCTGGGCAGGTGACTCTATGATCTGTCCTGCCAACGCCAGACCCTGGGTATTATGCTGAGGGGCTGTAGGGACTCCACAGGCTGCAGGTTTCATCTGAGCACTAAAAGAGTTAAAATCTCACCCAGGCCTGCAGATGGCCATGTGATCTTTGATGGGCGATGGCCAGAGTTGTTCATGGTGGAGGATTTTTCGGCCGCCACATTAGGGGGGGCCTAGGATCTCAGCAGCCAGGCTTGGACTCAGTGGCAGCACACTGTGAGCTGATGGCTTCCCCTCCCCCTGCCCGGCAGTTGCTGGCAAAACTCAGTGGTGGCAGAACTTCAGGCAAGTCGCGCCCAGCCCAGCCCCGCACTTCCGCAGAGCAGGCCGCGCTGCGGAGCGGGGCCCAGCCCAGCCAGAGTCCAGTTACCTGTTCAAAGGCTGGGAGAAAGAAAGCTTTTTCCAGGGTTTTTAAATGTGTTTTCCATAGAGGCTTGTTCAGTTCTTTAAAGTGATTTAACAGGTTGTCAGTATTCAAACTAGCCAGCTGATGGTATTTGAATTTATATTTCCCCATCCTGAAAAATTATCTGAGCATCCAATTTTCCCAATAAATCTCTCCCCAGCAAGGGGACTGGTTATTCAGGTATATATAGGAACTGGTGAGTAATCCAATTCTTTCCTAATTTAAATTTCATGGGTTGTAAAAAGGACCAAGTTTCACTTCTCCTTGTAGTACCAATTATATTTACCACATCCCTGCTAAGATTCCCTTTACATATATTCAATACGGAATAAGCTGCTCCTGTGTCCACCAAAAACTCCACTTCTTCTTTCCCCAGCCTCAATGTAACTAGGGGTTCAGCTGGGGTAGAATCTCATGGTCCCCTTCAATCTTCATTTTCTAATGTAACAGCCTGTAAGATGGGGTCCAGATTTCCAGCCTGTGGGCATTCTGGCTTCAAATGCCACTTTTCCTTGCAGATTGCACACTGGTCTTCCCCTAACTATTGTCGGCGAAGCGGTGGGAGACTCCCACCTGCCATTCCCCTTGTTCACCCCTGACCTCCCCTGTTGGCTCATCCCGTTAGTACCTGTCTTGGTCTTAGAGACAGGTATCTGCCAAGGAAGGCGGGAACTTCCCTTGGAATGGAGAATATGACCCCCTTCCCTCCGAATTATTATAACTTTGAAATTAAGGGGCTTTCAGGCAATGATATGGGAAAAAGAATAACAGTTCTTTATTAGTATGTATATATATGTATAACAAGGCAAACAAACAACAACAACAGCAGCAACAACAAACAAAACCAGAAACCCAGTAACAGCCTTCTTTTGCTGGCTGTCAAGCCTTTTCCCCTTTGGTGTAGTTATGGTCACAGCCAGCAGGGGCACTGTCTGCTCCCTGCCAGGCAGTGTCAGTGAGCTTATTCCCTCACCGCTGCAAGGGGCGCTGTGGTACAAGTTCAGTCGTGTTTCCTGCTCGTGGTTATGGCAGGNTGAGGCACCCCAATCGATGGTGAGATCGATTCCAGTCAGATCGGGTGTTAATAAGGTCCCAGTCCAAGAGCTGCTCTTATGAGCAAAGGCTCACCCACAGGAGAAGCAATGGGAGGACAAAAGCTCCATAGTGGCAGCAAATCCTCCTGGCAGCAACCGCAGACTGGCTGTCCCTCCTCTGCTGACACCCGAGAGGGAGAGGAGCCAAGCCCAGCCCCTCACCACTCGGCCAAAATCTCGTGGTATCTTTGCCCTTCCAAAGAGGAAACCTCCCACGTAAGAGAGTAGCCAGCTGCACCCTTCCCCAACCTTTGCCATTTCTTTAATCTAAGTAACCGGTCATTATTGTCTCTTTGCAACAGATGGGACAAAATTCCATGAGAGAAAGAAACAAAAGGAAAAATCCTAACCCTGAACAGTACCCTCCACAGGTCTCTTAGTCACCCCTAAAGTCGAAAGATGTTTGTTGTGTCTTTTTTTCCCTTCTAAGCCTGCCGTAGTTCTTTTTCCCCTATCCCTGTTGTGATATGCTTTCCAAGCTTCATCCAACAACTTTCCTAAGTCACGCGACTCTGCTCCTTCCAGTTTCTGGAGTTTCCTTCTAATATATGGGGCAGACTGCCCTATAAAGATAGTTGCTAACTGTACAGCCTCCTCTGAATTCTCAGGATCCAGATTAGTATATTTTCTGGCAGTCACCTTCAATTGTTCCATGAAAGCCGTGGGGGATTCAGTACTGTCCTGCTTTACCTCATACAGTTTTGACCAGTTCATGGCTTTCAGTATAGCATGTTTTACACCAAACAATATCCATCTCTGATATCTTGTTAAACGATCTCAGACCCCCAGTAAATTAGGGTCCCACCATGGATTCCCCTCTACCTGCTTTCTGGCCATGGTCAACACCATCGTTTTTTTATGTGCTATCCAACAACGTATCTAACATCACTTGTATATCATTCCAGTCAGGGTCCCGAGTCCTAATTATGGTTTTAAATACTTCAGCACCTCTATCTGGATCCTCTCTATAAACTCCTGCTGCCTTTATCCATGACATTAAATCCATAACTGAAAATGGGGTCTTTACTGTTACTGGACCATGATTCCCAATCACCTGCCAGAGGGGAGCCATCAGAATATCGCCAGCATCCCCCCCCAATGTCTCCTTGCCGCCTTCTAGTGCATCCCGCAATTGGGCTAAAATCCTCCAATCCCCTAAAGCCTTCTCTCCGTTCCAGTCCACCCTCCCATGACCTACTTGTGAGTCTAGCCGCATTCCTCAGCCATCATTCACCCCACCTGCTCTTTGCTGCAGAACAACCATCAGCTCTAAATCATCCTCATCCTCTCTTCCACACTTTAAGCACTTCTTCCCCATGCTGCATGAAGAACACCACCTTTTAAACCCTTTGCCCCTCTTTTTCTTTTCAAGTACTAAAAGTAATGGATCTTGTGGGGTCCTCCCACATTCCTTNCCTTGGAATGGAGAATATGACCCCCTTCCCTCCGAATTATTATAACTTTGAAATTAAGGGGCTTTCAGGCAATGATATGGGAAAAAGAATAACAGTTCTTTATTAGTATGTATATATATGTATAACAAGGCAAACAAACAACAACAACAGCAGCAACAACAAACAAAACCAGAAACCCAGTAACAGCCTTCTTTTGCTGGCTGTCAAGCCTTTTCCCCTTTGGTGTAGTTATGGTCACAGCCAGCAGGGGCACTGTCTGCTCCCTGCCAGGCAGTGTCAGTGAGCTTATTCCCTCACCGCTGCAAGGGGCGCTGTGGTACAAGTTCAGTCGTGTTTCCTGCTCGTGGTTATGGCAGGTGGGCTGGATGGCAAAAATGGGCTGCAGCAGGAACCTCGGAGCGGTGGCTGGGACGGCAGGGATGAGCAGACACCAGAGTAGCAAATGAAATGTATCAGAACCTCCACGGTTGTAGCAGGAGCTGCAGGGTGTCCCGGCAGGCAGGGGGTGTGGGTTAAAGTGTAGCAAAAAAGCCTGACGCAGAGGCAGCAAGAAGCAGGGCTTGGCAGCAGCAGCTGGGTTCCTCCGTAGCAGCTGCTCCATGCAGCCAGGGAGATGTGCCCTTGGAAGGGGGAGGGAGTCAGGGTCTCAGGTTTTTCCCTTGAGGCACCCCAATCGATGGTGAGATCGATTCCAGTCAGATCGGGTGTTAATAAGGTCCCAGTCCAAGAGCTGCTCTTATGAGCAAAGGCTCACCCACAGGAGAAGCAATGGGAGGACAAAAGCTCCATAGTGGCAGCAAATCCTCCTGGCAGCAACCGCAGACTGGCTGTCCCTCCTCTGCTGACACCCGAGAGGGAGAGGAGCCAAGCCCAGCCCCTCACCACTCGGCCAAAATCTCGTGGTATCTTTGCCCTTCCAAAGAGGAAACCTCCCACGTAAGAGAGTAGCCAGCTGCACCCTTCCCCAACCTTTGCCATTTCTTTAATCTAAGTAACCGGTCATTATTGTCTCTTTGCAACAGATGGGACAAAATTCCATGAGAGAAAGAAACAAAAGGAAAAATCCTAACCCTGAACAGTACCCTCCACAGGTCTCTTAGTCACCCCTAAAGTCGAAAGATGTTTGTTGTGTCTTTTTTTCCCTTCTAAGCCTGCCGTAGTTCTTTTTCCCCTATCCCTGTTGTGATATGCTTTCCAAGCTTCATCCAACAACTTTCCTAAGTCACGCGACTCTGCTCCTTCCAGTTTCTGGAGTTTCCTTCTAATATATGGGGCAGACTGCCCTATAAAGATAGTTGCTAACTGTACAGCCTCCTCTGAATTCTCAGGATCCAGATTAGTATATTTTCTGGCAGTCACCTTCAATTGTTCCATGAAAGCCGTGGGGGATTCAGTACTGTCCTGCTTTACCTCATACAGTTTTGACCAGTTCATGGCTTTCAGTATAGCATGTTTTACACCAAACAATATCCATCTCTGATATCTTGTTAAACGATCTCAGACCCCCAGTAAATTAGGGTCCCACCATGGATTCCCCTCTACCTGCTTTCTGGCCATGGTCAACACCATCCTTTTTTCTGTGCTATCCAACAACATATCTAACATCACTTGTATATCATTCCAGTCAGGGTCCCGAGTCCTAATTATGGTTTTAAATACTTCAGCACCTCTATCTGGATCCTCTCTATAAACTCCTGCTGCCTTTATCCATGACATTAAATCCATAACTGAAAATGGGGTCTTTACTGTTACTGGACCATGATTCCCAATCACCTGCCAGAGGGGAGCCATCAGAATATCGCCAGCATCCCCCCCCAATGTCTCCTTGCCGCCTTCTAGTGCATCCCGCAATTGGGCTAAAATCCTCCAATCCCCTAAAGCCTTCTCTCCGTTCCAGTCCACCCTCCCATGACCTACTTGTGAGTCTAGCCGCATTCCTCAGCCATCATTCACCCCACCTGCTCTTTGCTGCAGAACAACCATCAGCTCTAAATCATCCTCATCCTCTCTTCCACACTTTAAGCACTTCTTCCCCATGCTGCATGAAGAACACCACCTTTTAAACCCTTTGCCCCTCTTTTTCTTTTCAAGTACTAAAAGTAATGGATCTTGTGGGGTCCTCCCACATTCCTTTTGCCATTCCAGATGATTTCTTAGGGTGAAAAACAAGTCAACATAAGGAACTTCATCCCACTTATTTTCCCTTCTACAAAACAACATAAATTGCAATAGGGTGTTATACTATAAGGTTCCGTCCTTAGCTCACTTCTCTTGACCTTCTAGAGTGTAAAGTAGCCACCAATGATTACAAAATTTTATAAGTTTTTCATGCATGAGGGGATCACCCCCAATTTGTTTTCAGTGTTTCAAGATACGTCCCAGTGGTGACACCTGTGATAGCCCTTTTGAGGTTTTGTTTCCCATGATAAAAAATTACTGTTTAGGATCCCTTAAGAAGGGACTCTAACCCTTCTTCTTTGAAGGGACTCTAACCCTTCCCTTTTCCCACTTTATGTACCTTTAAACCCAACCCTGCATAGCTTTTGCTGCGCCTTACAGGTAGGTTAATAGTTAACACCTTTAAAGAAAATAATGCTTTTATCTTACCAGGGGTCTTGCTCCCATGTCCTTCACAATGGGGATTGAAGGTTCTCCACGAGTATCCCTTGGTGATGGCTGGAGGTTCTGCGATCCCTTGGATCCATTGAAATTCAGGAGTCTGTTCCACCTGGGTCACCAAAACTGTTACCAAAAATTTGGTAAAATAAAAAACTCCTTAACACCAATGTTACATTAAGAAGCAGGCATTCTTTATTTGGCCGGATGCACAGAGGGATAGCTCCTCCCAAAGCCGTGAATACTGGGTACAGGAAAGTTTCTGTTTATATACTGTATTTTGCATACAAATTCATTGATTGTCCTGGACTAAACATACTTATGATAATCATTTCCCCAAAATCATTAACATATTTTCCCTCCCCTTTACACATGCGTTCTTCTGTTCTGGGGGTCTCTCTGGTGATCCCTGGTAGTCGTAGACCCCAGTGTTCCAGGTGACCTGGCTGAGTTGGCAGGACATTAAGGCTGGTGAACTTCCAGTTCTTCTAACACAATGGTCATTGTGCAGTTTCCATAGGCCAGGAGTTTTGGAGAATAAGCATTGTGTTAGCTCACCAGGTGTAGGCCATTTATCATCTGGTAACACTGTCATGACTGTCCAATAATCAAGCACAAAATTTAGATGCTTAAATAAGAATATTGTCCTGGTTCAGGGCAAATTTGGGAGGAAACTTCCAAAGGGGTCCCTCTAAATGCAGCCCCTCCCCCAACTGGTTTGGGAAAAGATTTCCTTGGAGAAAAGTGGAAAAAAACCTGTTTATTTAACAAGCAAAGTATTCACAAGCATAAAAAATGAATAATAGTAAACAATAAAACCTCTCTCTGTTCTGAAGAGATGGAAAATTCAGAAAGTCCTTGTTGTGAGGTGTAGCTCGGCTTGCTCAGTCTCTTATCAGTCCCTCCTACTCTGGAAAATGCCACATCCCACGTCCTGGTGAGCCACAGGCATGAGCTCCTGGTGTTTTTCTGGGTTTTCAGTCCAGAGGAGGGCCAATCAGTTCCAAGAAAAAGAAAAGCCACTGTCCAGGGAACTTCTCTGCCTCAACTAGCTAAAAAAACCTAAAAGCAAAGGAGAGCTCTCTCCTGCTGTCCGTGCTGCAGACAAGACAGTCCGTGAGAAAGAATGTGGGGGAGCAAGTGCAGTTTCTGAAAACAAACTGCAGACTTCTTTACCCCCCCCCTTCACTCTCGGAACCAGTCTTAAAGATGCCAAGCTTAATATCCAGCATAAACAGAACAGACAATTGGGGATACAAACATCATAAAGTCACCCTAGGACAAATATCCTCAGTAAGATATAAAGTAGCATGCCCATTGCATTTTAAATTGATAAAGCCTAAACTGAAGCATTTTTATCAGTTTTGATTGCTGTATTTCAAGAAAGTTGTGGACAACTGGAGAAAACCTATGAAGGACCAATGAGATCCTCCTGGAAAACATGACCTGCCTAACAACTTTGAATGAATTCCAGCTGTTCAGCCAAAAGAAGGATGGCTTGAGAAAGCTTTCAGAACTATGTTCAAATATGCAAAGTGTATTTGAAAATGGCAAGGGGAACACCATTGTTTGCTCTGCATGATACAAGAAATAACAGCTCCATTTGCAGGAAGGAAGATTTAATCCAACATTTTCACACTCAGGTAGTTAAAAACTAGAGTAGATGGCCTGGTCAGATTGTAGAATTTCTGTCACTGAAGGTTAAGGATAGATGCTGTCAATAGTTTAGACCTTGTCTTTGGGCAAGAGCATGGACTAAATGAAATTTCTTTGAATTCCTAGATTTTATATCTGCTTTACAGAATGAAGTCAGCTGTGAGAAGAAGGTACAGAGTACTGGTAAGGTAAATAAATAGTTTTTATCTGATTGATTGTCCTCTATCAGTGCAGGTAAAGGTCTGCATTGTGATTTCAAAAGCAGAAGACCTGCATTTTTAGGCTTCAGCTGGAATGCAAGTTTTGAAGAAAGAATATAAACAAATTTCATCTCCCTAATGAATCAATGATGATGAACATGTTTTTCTGGCCTATATGAATGTATTTTCTCAAAGTAACCTGTAGATCCACAGAAATATAAGGAAGGTTGCCACAGTTTAACCCCAGCCAGTAACAAAGTGCCATGCAGATGCTTGCTCAGTGCCTTGCACCACCCCCCCCCCTCCACCCTGGTGGGATGGGGAGAAGAATCAGAAAACTGTAAAACTCATGGGTTGAGATAATAACAGTTCAATAATTGCAACAAAATATAATACAATAATAATAACAATGAAAACAAGTGATGCAAAATACAGTTGTTCATGACCTGCTCATCAACGTCCAGCCCATCCCAGAGCAGCGATTATTACACATAATGTGTATCACACATCCTTCATAGGTTTGTGATATCAGGAAAGACAAGGGTTATAGAGGTTATCTCCAGAATGGAAATTCACTTTTTCCAAGTTCATGATTTTTATTTCTGCTGTCTAACATTTTCCAAGGAAGAGTAAACATAAAAGGAAATCCAGACTAACCTGATTTTTTTTATTATTGTATATTTGACACAGACAGGTTTTTTTGTGCCTACAGTGGACCTGTTGAAGCAAATTACTAAGTACCTATATTTACCTTGTTTTGCATTTTGCTTTTCACTAATGTAGAGAACACATCTTCAAGTACAGGAAGAAACATTTTCTAGAGAATTATGTAGCAACTCAGCTCTGTTGTATTTTCTGAAGCAAAAAAAATGGACAGTATAGTATTCTCATGTCATGTTTAGTTTTATTGCAGTAAAAATGACCTCTGTCTATCCTCTAGAGGTTTTATTAGATGTATGAGAAAACTGATTTCAGTCTTCACCCCAGCACCATTCAGTGTCTTCTAGTCCTTCAGACAGCATCCATTATACTTTTTTCCTCTGGTCCCTGTGATTGGGAAAATCTCTTGTGACAAATCCAATGAAGTAATTTGTTTCACAGTTCTTTTCCAAATATTTTCCCATGATGCTCCTAATGACTATACTGTGATCAATTTTAGCAACTGTAATATAATTTTGAACAACTCTTTCTTGTTTAACTGCTACTTGTTGTCCCTTTCTTTGCATCCATCTTATCTATTTAATGTCCTTGTATTTGAAGGTGATACTGTAACCTTTTTGTAACAGGGAGTGTTTTTCTTTTTGCTAATTATTTAGGACCATGATCAAGGCTGTTGGGTGGTAGATAACCCAGATAATCATAGTAAACAAGAGAAACTTTTTTGGTTTCAGTGCAACTTCAAATCATACTTTATATGATTTGAATATCTGGTCTGAAAACTAAGTTAATCATATTCCTTTTGGGGTATCTTCATTTTTTCAGGAATAAAGTTAGCAAGTCTGGGTGCGTTATTGTTGTCTTGAAATGTGTTCTTCCACCCAGTGTGCAAGAGGCCAATACACACACAGAGTTGAGGTATTTGATTTATTTACAGTTCTGCACAGAAAGGGGTGCTGAGCCAGCACACCGAGGCACACAGAAGCAGGAATACTTACATGGTTACAATCTTAGGCTATTAGCATATCTTACTTAAGTCACTACTTGGCTAAGTTTCTTATCCTTTCTCTGCTTTGATTTAAAGGCATATTGTCCCAGGAAATCATGGCACATGGTCAGTGAGTAGTGGTCTTTTTGTGGCCAGGGGGTACCTGACCTAAGGATGTGCTTTTTGCTATAATAATGGGATGATATCTTACTATGAGTCATGCAGTGGGTCCTTGATGGCCCATTAAACAGAGATAGCTCCCAGAGGGAGTTACCTGAGTCATACAGCAAGGCATTGATGGGCCCATTAACAGAATATAGCCCAGAGGGAGGGGGCCTGGGAAAACACTGTCCCACCTGGTTTCAACAGTTCATGAAGATGGTGATAGAATAAATATTTTGTGCACATCCTACACTGAAACCCAGGACAATTGGTCAAGGGATCCCAATCCTGCCAGTTGGATGTCTGGAACAGTGCAAAGGCATTAAATCCAGTGAGTCAGCTTGATTTGGGACCCAGCTCAGATGCCTCTACACAAAGGCACATGTTTGTTTGTTGAGGAACAAACAAGAGGAACTAGAGATGTGCATGCACTGCATGGGTATTGGCATGACAAAGATATGGTAGGACTGGCTCCTATGACTGGAGCATTGAAATGGAAAGTTTTAGGCTTTTTAGGAAAGACAGGCTAGTGAGATGAGGAGGGGGTATAGCCGTCTATGTCAATGACCAGCTGGAAAGTATGGAACTCTGCCTGGGGAAGGATGAGGAGCCAATCAAGAGATTGTGGGTCAAGGTTAAAGTGGGGGCAGGAACAGGGGATGTTATAGTGGGGGTCTGCTACAGGACCTTGGATTAGGAGGATGGTGTGCATGAATCCCTCCATAGACAGATCAGAGAGGCCTCACGCTCACCAGCCCTGGTCCTCGTGGGGGACTTCAACCACCCTGATATCTGTTGGAGGGACAACATGGCAGGGCACAGGCAATCCTGGAGGTTCTTTGAATGTGTCAATGACAACTTTTTACACAAGTGATTGAGGAGCCGACAAAGAAAGGTGCTATACTGAACCTTGTGCTCACCAACAGGGAGGAGCTGGTGGGGAATGTGATGCTTCAAGGCAGCCTTGGCTGCAGTGACCACGAGATGGTGGAGTTCAAGATCCTCAGGGCAGTGAGGAGGGCTCACAGCAAGCTCACTGCCATGGACTTCAGGAAAGTTGTATAGAAAGCTAGGGACAAGGTTATGGAAGTCAAGGCCCAGTTAGAATTGAGTCTGGCTGGGGATATCAAGGATAACAGGAAGAGCTTTTATAGGTATGTTGCAAGCAAAAGAAAAACTAAGGATAATGTGGAACCTTTCTAGAAGGAAAAGGGTGACCTGGCTAGCCTGGACAAAAAGAGAAGGCTGAGGTTCTCAATGACTTCTATGCCTCAGTCTTCAAAGTCAAGGGCTCCAGCCATGGCAGCCACCTTGGGGAAAATGAAGACCCTGAGCCCACTGTAGGAGAGGATCAGGTTTGAGCCCGCCTAAGGAACCTGAGTGTGCACAAGTCTATGTGACCCAATGAAATTCATCCATGGGTGCAGAGGGAGCTGGCAGATGAAGTTGCTAAGCCACTATCCATTATTTCTGAAAAATCACGGCAGTCACGTGAAGTTCCCAACAACCAGAAAAAAAGGAAATATAACGCCCCCATTTTCAAAAAGGGAAAAGCAGAAGACCCAAGGAACTACATCCCAGTCAGTCTCACCTCTGTGCCAGGCAAGATCACAGAGCACATTCTCCTGGAAAGTATGCTAAGGCACATGGGAAACAAAGACGTGATCGGTTACAGCCAACATGGCTTCACTAAGGGCAAATAATGCTTGACAAATTTGGTGACCTTCTATGATAGGGCTACAGCGCTAATGGATGGGGAAGAGCAACTGACATGGTCTACCTGGACTTGTTCAAAGCATTGGACACTGTCCCACACAACATCGTCTCTAAACTGAAGAGACATAGATTTGATAGATGGACCACTCAGTGCATAAAGAACTGGCTGGATGGTCACACTCAAAGAGTTGTGGTCAATGGCTCAATGTCTAAGTGGAGATTAGTGACAAATTATGTCCCTCAGGGGTTGGTACGAGGACCGACACTGTTCAATGTCTTTGTTGGCAACATGTTGCCTGGAAGGCTGACCTGAAACAGAGACTGGACAGAGCTAGAGAATAAAATAGGTATTTATTGAAAGGCCTCCAGGATCCACCTTGGGCAGGACAGGAGCCTGACCAAGGCTGCACCCTGAGTCCACTATGAAATGCCACACACCAATGGCCCGCCTGGTCATGAGGTCTTACATTTTTATCAGTTTTGGTCCATTTGCATATTGGGGTTTAATTGTCCAATTACAGCTTCAGGTTGTGAGGTCTCATCCTTCTTGTTCCTCCCTTCAGTCCACCATTGTTTATGTTTTCGGGCCTGAGAGTTGTCTTTGGTGCTCAGTAGAAAAGGGATTTGTTTTGTCTACCTACCCTGTGAAGAAAGCTTACTGGCACTTAATATGAGGCTCAAAGCTACATCCCTAGGTAACATAGAATCTGCAAATAGGAAAGCTAAAGCTTAAGGCATCATTTCCCGCCTTTAGACGCTCAACAAGGCCATTCCCTTGTTGAGTCTCTATTCTTATTTACAAATAAGTATCTAACAATAGTGAACAGCTAACTGTAATGAACATTAAAGAACAGTAATAAACATTCAACGGTAGTATTGTCTGATAATGGTGCACAGTTCTTTAAGTGTGGAGGAGAAATTAGTTAAAGCATGTCTTTGTGTGCATCAGTCTGCTTTTACAGTTGTTTCAGGAGCAGAAGCTCTCTTAACTCTGGAGTAGTGAATCCAGTGTCCTTTGCCAGTAATTTTGACTGCGGTGAGGGTGGTCAGCAGAACTTGGAATTATTGTCTTACTACTTAACATAGACGCAGTCTCCTGGTTGGAAGGAATGCATAGGTTTGTCGAGTCTTATGGGTCTGGATAGCACGATGTAAGTCTGGAGCTTCTTCAAAGTAGAAACTAAAGCCATCAGATATTTCTGTAAATTAAGTTTCCCTTTCATGTGAATTTCACCTGGAATATGTGGGACCTGATATGGTCAGCCGTACAGTATTTCATAGGGACTGATGTTATCTCTTTGCCTTGGTTGTATGCGGATTGTCAGTAAAGCTATAGGCAAGGCCTGAACATCCAATTCCCCCCCAGGTCGAGCCCCTTCTCTGGAGCCCCCTCTGTTCTAGCTGTACTTTTTAATGAAAATGTGTCTCAAAGACCTTGTTCTCAACCTTGGTAACCAGGAAGAACCAAGATATCATTGGGGCCTTGCACCCCCTGGGGCTTGGAGCTCTGGAATTTGTTTTGTCTTTCTGCCTAGGGAAAGGGCATGGAAAGCTACAGGGAAAACTAGCTACGAATGCAATAATAAGCTACAGAGCTCCAAATATATGTGTGAAGAATGCAGAGAATATATAAAAGAAAGGTAAAAACTAATAGGCATCAGTAGGCCCTATGTTGCACCTAAACCAAAGTTGACTGTTATGTGAACTCTCAAGTTGACCACTGTATGAACTTTCAAACATATATATATTTTCAAAACAACATATGCAATTTTAGGATGACAGGAGCTTTTGCTCAGGCATACCCAGGCAGCTGGCCAGCAGATGGTGTGCAAGTCCACAAGGTTCCAAAAGAAACATCTGGTCACCTACCCTTATACAAGTAACAGTATAAATGGGAAACCAATTTGCCACAAGGTCGGGGGTCTCTCCTATGGGTGGACACACTGCATAGGATTTTCCCAATTACTAGGAGGATTTTTCCAGTCCTTTGCTGCAACACAGCTCCCCAGCTGAAGTACAGACCAGGATGATAGTAATGCATTAGGGTAATTGGTGATGTATCTTTTCTTAATCACTAGCTGTAATCTGTAGTACTGATTTGATGCATTGCCTTCTATGACTATTTCTGTTCTCTGCTTATTATCCATTGTCCCAGTTTGAGACAAATTTGGGAGGAAATGTCCGAAGGGATCTGTGCACGCATAAGCTAAGGGAAAAAAAGTCAATCCCATCCCATTTGGTGGGGGAAGGAATGTCAGAGGGACAGTGCTGCTCAGCAGTAGCTAAAACACTGGTCTGTTATCAAGGCCCTTCCAGTGACTAATGCAAAGCACAGCACTGTGAGGGCTGTGAACTTTACCTCAGTCAGACCCAATACACACTGTATATTATCACTTATATGGCAGCTGTATGCCCATCATCATAGTGGTTGCCTTGTAGTGCCCACCTCCGCTACTTTATTTGGAGATTTGAACCCATGTTACTTTCAGTCACCACATTAACGCAGGATGAATTTTAATGAAACCAAACAATGATATTGGTGATAGAATCAGAACTGGCTTCAGTATGCAACAATCCAACACCACATACCATCTTTCCTGCCCTGAAAGGCTGTTATGTCAGATGGAGCCCAACGTCACAGACTAAAGGAACTCAATGGACTTGCATAGAGATGGTCCATAGACTTAAGAAATTATATCTGTGTATATATCTATCAAAGGCAGAAAAGGTGGTGGGTTATTGGAAAGTGTGGGAACTGGCATGATGAAAATGGTATGGAATGTCTGAGACAGAGTTATGTCTTAGGTTGCAATGCAAGATGTAACCAAAAGTATGTATTCTATTACCATCTGTTAAAACCAGGTCGGGCAGTGTTCTTTATCTCTTCCACAACCCATCCTCCCTCTGGGGGATATCTTCTGTTAATGGGCCATTGAGTCTCACTGCATAACTGATAAAATTACATCAACCCATTGTGAGATGCTCCACCCAGGGGGAAGAGCCAAGCATTCCTACCTAGATATAGTCTGAGATTTAGAACACCACAGTCAGCTTTTTTTCCACTAGATTCCCAGAGGAAAAACCAGACCCTTCTACATCACCACTAGACCTTCAGAAGAAAACTACACCCTTCTACAGGATCACTGCTTCAACAGAACCACATCTGTCACTCCAGGAAGACTGCAGGCACCATTCAATTGGACTGCTACCAACATCCTGACTGACATGGTGTCAGGTTGTATTCTGACTCTGTCAGTGTTTTTGTACTACTGCATTTTTAAAAATTATTTTCTTATTAAATTTTAGTTCTGACTTAAGATCTCCTACTGGTTTGCTTTCAAACCAGCACAAGTTAATATTCTTCATAGCAACCGGTACAATGCTGTGTTTTAGATTTTGTATGAGAATATTTGTTACAATTTACCATGTGACCAGAGTGTTATAAGCCCCGTGTAAATGTATCAAACCTCTGAGGGTCCAGCCCTTGCAGATTGGCTTAAAATAATTAGCGAGACTGCTCTTCAGGTGTGTTTTACAAAAGTAAAAGGTTTAAGAAATGAAAAAAAATAAACACCACAGAAACAAAAGAGAAAGCTGAGCACAGGTGTCAGAGAAGCCCCTGACACCCTGATAAGACACCCTAAAAAGCCCTTAAGTTCCTTTGTGCTGTCTCTTATCTACCTAACGATTGAGGATGGTTCTACTGGCAAACTGCCAATAGAAAGAGGTACAGGCTTTGACAAACAGTGACAAGGTCCAACAGGTGCTTCTCTCTTGGCACTGAGCCCATTGCTGTCAGGACAACAAAGAAGTTACTGGGTCCTTTACCTTATAAGAAATGCAAGGGGTGAGTCTTAAACCTTTCCCTATATGGAAACACCTGCTGGGGGTGTGAGGTGCATGCCAACAAATATTGTTGGTAACAAACGGATGTTTTGGTTATTGCTAAGTAGTGCTTACCTGAAGTCAAGGAATTTTTCAGTGTCATATGCTCTGCCAGTGAGGAGATGCTCAAAAAGCTGGGAGGGATCATAGCTAGGACAGGTGACGCAAACTGGGCAAAGGGATATTCTACACCATGGAACGCCAAGTACATAAACTGGGGGCAATAATCTAGAAGGGGCCAATTGCTGCTTGGGCGTAGGCTGGGAATTGATCAGTGGGTAGTGAGTAATTCTATTGTGCATCACTTGTTTTTCTTGGGTTTGATTTCTCTCTCCTTTTTATTACTATTATTATAACTGTTGTTATTATCATTAGTATTATTAGTGTTATTATCATGTTTTACTTGGTTTCAATTATTAAATGGCTCTGATCTCAACCCAAAAGTTGTTTTGTTTTTTTTTTTCTTATTCTCCTCCCCATCCTGCTAGGTGGTTGGGAGTGAGCAAGTGGCTGTGTGGTACTCAGATGCCAGGTGCAGCTAAACCATGACACCAACACATGACATTTGGTTCCCAAAGTCACATCTAGAATCCTAGAAATAGGTATTTAGGTGCCTTTTATGTGAGAAATAGAACCCACTCCTCAATTGAATTTTTAAAAATTTAATAAAGGACAATAGAGGACAAAATCAATAAAGCAAAAGTAACAGCGCTGGCTGCGTAGCTGTAGCCAGAGGCACACTGGCTAACCATAGCAACTCCTCCTATATACGCTTTCTATTGCATCAGTCAAATACATATTTATAAATGATTATACATACTCAAACATTTTTTTAAACTGCTTTACATGTTCCAGGAACCTTTTAGCATGGTCCTTCCCCTGATCTGCCTTTTTAGAGCATGTGCAGTAATCTTGGATGTGGTTTTGAGGGTCATATGTCACCTCCTCACAATGGCCCTCTGTTCTGTGGTTTCAGTGGTGACTGTCCTGGTTTAGGGCAAATTTGGGAGAAAACCCCCAAACAGGGTCCCTCTGGGAAGCAAACCCAAATGGCCCCTCCCCCCAGCCAGTCTGGGAAAAGAACTTCCTCGGAGAAAAGCGGAAAAAACTATTTATTCAACAAACAAAGTGCCCACAAGCATAAAGAATAAATAATATGAAACAATAAAACCGCTCGTTCTGGAGTGAGATGGCAAATTGAGAAAGTTCTTGCTGTGGGTGTAGCTCAACTCGGTCAGTCCCTTACTTGTCCTTCTGGAGGTCCAGGCCCCAGCAGGTCGCAGGTGCGAGCTCCCCGGTGCTCCTCTGGGTTTTTCAGTCCAGAACAGGTTTAAACAGTCTCAAGAAAAAGAAAAAAAAAAACAGTCCAGGGAGCTTCTCTGCTTCAGCTAGCTAAACTAACTAAAAGCAAAAAAGATTTCTGTCCTGCTGCTCTGTGCCTCAGATGAACAACACCGTCTTGAGAAAAGAATGCAGAGGAGTGAACGCTGTTTTTTCCAAACAAACTGCATGCTTCTTCTTTCCCTGCTTCGCTCTCAGAACCAGTCTTAAAAGGCACAGAACTCAATATACAGCACAAACAGAACAGAAGATTGGGGATACAAGCATCATAAAGTCACCCTAGGACAGTGACAGTTGTCGATAGTAGAAGTGTCAGTAGCAGGGGTCCTCATCATGCCCATTCCTCAAATGTTATCTGACCATGCAGATGGTTTAGCTATTTCAGTCACTGGAAGTTAACCACAAGTATTCTAAATCAACATCAGCTACTTCACAAATATGTCTGAGTTATTTTAATTATTGTCAGTTAGTTACAAAAATAAAAGCATTAGTTATTATTTCACAACTATAGCTACTTCTGCAAAAGTTAACATTATATTATAATGCACCGCACATAGCATCCACTTTAATATTTGCAAAAGCCAAAAGTATAATATGCGTTTGTCACACTTTATAAGATGCTGAGCTTTAAAGCCTGAAGGTATGTGGTGGTTTGAAAAAGCNACCAATTAGAGGAACTACAACCGCCTCTATGAGTACCATATTTAAGAAAGGAGAAACCACGAAAACTCTCTCTGACTTCCTGGGACTGCAGAAGAGCAGAGGCCCTCTCCCTGCCACTCCCCCCCCCCC
>VXBN01007649.1:38661-112976 GCA_013397395.1 Sinosuthora webbiana | reverse complement strand
TTCTAACCTTGTCGGAGTTTCTGGGCTGCCTTTTTCCTGCAGGGAAGCATGGGAAGTGTGTTGGTGTTGCAGCCATACCAGCCCCTGGTTGTGCTGGTGGATTTCCTAAAGGAAACCCTAAATGAGTTTTTTTGAAACAAAACACTTCAGGGTGTTGGATTTTAGCTCAGTGATAATTTGGGTGTGCGTTTTTCCCCGAAGCAGGTAAGGGCAAAGGATAAACAAGGCATTGCATACTTGAAGGGTATGTAATGCCTTGTTTATTTTAAGAAACAAATACCCTTTTTAATTTTCAGGGTACCCCAGGACAAGGGCAGTGGTGGAAGCTTCTGGGAGGCTCTGGTCCCCCTGCTCTGCCCTCCCAGGAGTGCTCCCACCACTGGAGCAGGGAGCTTGCTGGAGCAAGGACTGCATGGTTCTGCTCTTTGTTCCCTGGCTGCCTGAGGTAATGGCTGGGGAACTTCAGTGAGCATCTTTCCTTAGGTTTGCAAAAAGGGAAAGGGGAAAAAAAAAAGGGGGGAAAAGAGAAAGAGAGGAACAATCCATATGTGCCCTGCCAGCCTGAAATAGCTCGCCACAGGTTTGAAATCCATTTCCCACAATGGTAAGAATTAAAAAGCCACAAAAGCCGACCTGTACATTTGTGCTGTATGGGGGTTGCTGATACACAGCAGAGCTGTCATTTTAGGAGGAAATCATCCATCATCTGCCTGCTAGTCCCCAATAATCACCTTCTATTACAGTCAGATTGAATCTTCAATCGGTGGCGTAATGCCAGTTTTTCCACAGTTCTCAGTTTCCTGTTCTTTACAGAGGTATTCAAAATAATTTACCATTCAACTCTACCAATGTAGCACTTGTGCAGAGTATTATTATTATTGTTAGCATGTTGCTCCTAAAGCAAATCCATGTTGAAGCATAATTTGCTGAATTAATCATTGGTCACCCTTTGAATTCATCTCCCCGTTTTTTTTCCCTCCACACTCAGCTAGGATTTTTAAATCCTTGATGTGGTTGTTGTTGTTGTGTTTCATCCACACTGATGCAATGCACAAGTTGAAAAAGATGTTGAGCAATGACCCTTTTGCTGACCATAAAAGCAATGACCTGATTAAGAAGACTCCATCAAGCAGAAAGCCAAGGGTGCCTGTGCAAGGAGAGCTCACGGGGTCCTCAAATGGACAAAATGTCCAGTGAAAGTGGAAAATCTTAAAAGAGTTTAGGATGAGTCTTACGGCATATCCCTCTCTTTTAACTGGTGGTGTGTAGGGATGCAGCAAGGACAGCGAGGTTGTCCAAGCCTCAAAGATTGCTGAGCAGGCATCATGGGGAGTGTTTTGGGGGTACTGAGGGCCCAACAAAACTCACCCATCTTTTAAATACTTCAATGCACGTGAATTTTCACGTCTCTTTCCCCCCCTTCTCCCCGGTGTGAATTAAGATGCAGCCCATCTCCCCGTTGAATCTCTGCCTATCTTTTGCCGTGCTTGTGATTGCCTCTGCTTTTCACATGTCATTTTAGTCTTCACCAAAGAGATTTCTTTTAGCTTTTTGGGCAAAATTGAAGTACTGTATTAAAGCACAAGCCTTTAGGGCGTACCGTTGGTTTTTGTTTTTTTTTTCTTTTGAAAAATAAATAATAGTAAAATTTAATTACTGTACCTACTACTTAAGTAAAGTTTTCGTTCCTCAATCCAAAGTCCAATTTCCTACTTTGTGGTTAAAGCTCCGGTATGTTTTGAGGGCAGTGTACTGTTACATGCCTGAATTCAGCAAAGGAAAATAGGAAATAATTCACTCTGGCTTGAAAAGGGTGGGGATTTCTTTGTTTCTTTTTATATTTATTCAGGAAAAGCTGACAATCGTCCCACATTAATGAACAACACCATCAATCAAAGTGCTGACAATGAGCGGAAAAGCGAGGTAGATGTCAGACTGACGGCATATTGCTTTTTTCAGCGAGGCCAGGGCTGTTTATAGCACTTTTCACTGGCAAAACTCTGGCTGCAGCTCGACAGGAATAGAAAGCAGAATCAGAAATTGTGTGTAGAAAGTGGCTCCTGTGCTTTATAATTTGAAATCAGCGTTTAAATCCAGTCACCACTGCGTCATTTTCACGGGTTTGCTTTACAAGGTGGCAGAGTTTTTCCTGGTGGAGTGGTAGTGGACCTTGCAGTAGACAAGACACAGCTCAGCCAAGGGCTGCAGCACCTTGTGAATAGAGCAGAGATTGTAACATAACCTGGATTATAATCCAGCCTCGCCCTGGAGTGCCCTGCTCTGTGAGAGCAGCAAACCCTCCCTGGGGGTACCTTTTTCTTGCCTTTCTTTTCTTTCTGGGCCATTTGCTCGCAGCGAGGAGAAGCTGCCAGGTTCCCTCTCCTGCTGGCCAGTCGTGCTCGACAGGGCTGCTGGTACCACACAGTTTTCTGCCCTGCCTGGCTGTGTGAGAACGGTGATGGGCCACCCAACTGCTGGAGGATGGAGGGCTGTGAATGCCCAAAGCTGCGTGGCTACACATCACAGGACCTGGGCCTCAGTGGAAATAACAGTTCTGACACAGCAGAAAAAGAGTATTTTGCCCAACCTGTCAATTCTTCATCCTCACTTCTTCCTGGAAGATGTGGGTTGCATCCATCACCCCTGAAACACCCACCTAAAGGCTTATTTGAGGAGTCTCCCTCTTTTATTCAGGATCTGTAGTTTAAAACACGTGTTTCCATTCCCTCTCCCCTCCCTCCTCAGCTGAACCAAGGCCAGCTTTTGCTGAAACCCTTGGCCTGACACAGCAGCCTGTAACTCCTCCGTGCTGTCAGGACCGTGTTATTCCCCACAGCAGCAGCAGTGCAGGGCAGGGAATCGTTTCTTTAAAGCCTTTTCAGGAACAAATGTGTTGTTGGAAACCACTTGAGTCACTGCCCCAGTGCCCGACCTCAGGCAAGTCATTTCCCCTCCCTGAGCCACCATTTCAGCCCTCACCCCGCATTTGTCTGGTCGCTATAAAGTGTAAGATCATCAGGGCAGGGCTCTGACACTCACAGAGATGCACACAAGTATGAAAGCAAGATAAAGCAGGGGACTTCTGGCTCAAAAAATGGGGGAGGGAGTGGTGAACACAAACCCCAGGAATGTTTTGGTCATTTCTGCTTTGAGAATTTAATAAGGAAACAGTTTTCCCTACTTCTCTGGAGATGTGTGGGAAAACTTTTATTAAACTTTTTTTCATATTTGAAACATCTGAGAGTTTTGAGTTTCCCTTAATTGTCTCTTTCCCACCCTCACTCAACACAGAGAAAGGGGAGGAAAATGGGGGAAAAATGATTAAACTGAAAAATAATGTCGGAGGGCGTTAGAACTTAAATGTTTCCTTTTAATGCTTTGGAACTTTCCAAAGACGAGGAAGTCATGAAAGGTTGGAGCAGCAATTAAAAACAAATTAAAAAAAAAAAAAAAAAAGGATCCCATACAAGGGATTTCATAGTAGGCTCTGAAGCTTCAGGAGCTTTAAGTAGGAGATTTTTACAGCTGTTTCCCTTCCTCTGCTTTTTCAGTGGAAGGACGAACCTCGGGGTAGGAGGTGCCTCCTGTGACCAGAGAGAATCCCAGCAGGATTGGCATGGTCCAGATGGGGCTAAAACCCTCCTCTCTCTGTAACTAAATCCTGTAGGTCTCAGGTGCACACTCTGATCTCCTCAGCCATGGGAGAGGATCATCCTGGGCTGCTGTTTAGGATTATGGAACACAGCAGATTTGTGTATAAACAGAAAGGGCTGGTTATGTGTTAGGAAGAACCTCCCAACACAGGTTTCAGTGGGTGAATCCCAAAAAAACAGCCTGGCACAACCTTGTCTGGGTCTTGAGGGGCTAGGCTAACCCCCCTCCTCTGCTGCAGTGTCCTGGGCACATCCCTGATGGTCCCTGTCACCCCAGGGGTGTCACAGCTCTCCGGAGTGGGCTTCAAGGCTGGGGACATTTGGGATGGCTGGGTGCTCAGGCAGTGCAGGAACAGAGAGTGTGGAAGGTGTCTGGGAATCACACAGTCACATCAGACAGATAGGAGCCACATGAAGAGAAGCATGTCCATTAAACTTGTAGCTTAAACTTGTCCCTTTACTCCTGTTTTTATTGCTGTCAGTAGGAATCCTAAGGCAGCCTTCACCCCCTGCAGCTGCACTCCTGGGGAACAAACCCCATCAGAAAAGTTCTCATCCCTCATAGCAGCCTCCAGTGGCCCATGGCAGAGAGTCTGAAGCAGGGAGTGGTGTTTGTGAAGGTTCTGGTGTGCAGGGAGCTCCGTGGCAGACACGGGGCACCAGCTCTGGCTGTTTCTGGGTGTCCCTGGAAGGCATTTCCCACCACACAGCCTCCTCTGGCTGCCCGTGACCTCCCAGCAGCAGCACACATGATTGAGCCCAGTGCAAATCCGTGTGGTATTTGGCTTTCCTGAGACACATAACTTTCTTTTTCCTGCTGTCCAGAGGGATCTGCCTCAGAGCAGCCCTGCAGATCACCTTCAGGATCTTGCTCCTTCTCTCTCCTGAGACACTCTGTGCTGCTTTAGCAGGGCCAGCTGCAGGTACCAGTTTACAGAGATGTGGAAGAGGTGATGTTCCAGGAGGAGGGATGTACAAACAAGATGTCTTGTACAAGGAAAAGCTCAGAGTGGGGTGGAAGTGGGTGGAAACACTGTGGAGCTGAGGGAAACAGCCTCTCTCACATCTCCTTCATCATCTGAAACAAATGAAAACCGGGCTGATAAAATTCACGATGCTGTTCCCAGCTGTTTCGTTGTTAGGAAAGTTTCCTTAAGTGGAAAGTAACTGAAAACTTGAGATGTAATTGCTGCAAAATGTAACAGTATCCAGCAAAAAATTACAGCTACTCGATAAAATATATATTTTCTCGGCATCAGCATAAAAGAAAGAACATTCTCATCCAGGAATGGTATGTAAATAAATAAACTCTAATTGGTTTGACAATGCCCCTTTTCCTGGCAGTGCCAAGAAAACTAGCATTGTAATTACACAGTTCTGGGCAGACATGTGGTTTCCATTAAGAAAGACTTGTGATTGACTGAGTTCATGAGGCATGTCAGAAAAAACACATCAATGTCTTTATAGCATGAAAAAATAGATCCAAATTTACTTCCAACTTCATGAGAAATGTGCATTTGTAGATACTCTTGAACGCAGTACAATAAATGTAAGTAAAGCAAGTCACTATGAGGAGAATTTGCCAAATTCATTCTAAAATATAACCTTAGGCAATCAAATGCACTTATTTCTTTTTGTAAGGAGAGTTTCTTGCACTTTTGGCGGGCATTTATAATGTTCCTAACCTTTTCCCTCGGTTGTTTCTGTTCAGCAGTGTAGTAATCAAAAATGTTTCCAATGCAAATGAAAACGATATTCAAAGTCTCCCACATTTTGTTTTACCTACATCACGCAAGAGCACTTAGAGCCAGGACTCAAGCTTTAGAGTAAAAAAATCTGCAGGCAGGATTTTTTTTTTTTTTTTTAATTTTTTTTTTTTTTTTTTTTTTTTTTGCTTCTGTGAAAAAGGAAAACTGGCTAGTTAGGGAAGGGAAAATTTTATCTAAGAGGATTTTAAACTAAAATTCTAATGACCCGTTTTAATCATTTAAAGTGACTAAAATGTTGGATAGTTTATTTTCTGCCTTAGCATAAATACTTCTAAAATGACAAACATTTTAGGATGCTGCCAAATACTGTCATCTCTTGGCAACCTTAACATTTTATGCTAGATGTATTTTTCTTGACAACAAAACAATTGTCTGTTTCTCCTCTTCCCCCTCTTGAAAGACAGCAGTGGCAAATACAGGGTGTTTTTAAAATGGATTATATCTGTTTTGACTTCTTCTATACATAAATACAGATTTTAAATCTACTGAGTTAAGGAAAAACCCCAACATTTGGGGTCACTGACTGTGCCCTTTAACAATTGTGTTAAATACTAACATTTCTTTCTTGACCCCTCCCAATATAAATTGAAAGAAAAATCTTAATTCTGTGACGAGAAACATTACTTTTATGGCCGGGTCACAGCACAGTGTATGTGTGTGTCCTGCTGTGACTCACTGCTCTGCCACAGGCTCCTGGCATAAACGTGGGCAAGTCATTTAAACTGTTTTATGCCTCCACCTCGTTGTTGTGAGGTTAAAATCCACTAATCACTGTGAAGTGCTTGCCTGGCTCAGCAGGGAGGGTCAGACAAGGACCTAGAGATATATGCCAAATCTGCAAAGGGTTGTGCAGTGTGGCTACAAAGTGGTTTAATACTTTTAAAACTTTTAAAAAATAATTTTTAATGCATTTTCAACTCCTGTTGAGGTAGCAGCAACGACTATTCTGTTGAGATAACGCTGGACAATGGTAACAAGAAAAAAAATGGTTTAAGTTGTTAAAATGGTACAGGGATAGGAGGTGAGCCTCATATACACATATTTCTTAAATTATTGGAAAGACTGAGATCAAGCTTTAGAACATTTAGAAACTTTGTGGGACAAAATTACTTGTAGGCATCCAAGTGCAAATATTTTGGCTTGAGAAGAGGAGCACCCTGTCACTTACAAACACCTCTGGAATGACAATGGGCTCCTTTAGCTTATTTCTTACTCCCTAGAGATAATTTGGAAGTGTGGTTTATTTAGATCATTCTCACCCCAAAAAGCCCACAGACTGGACAAAAGGGCTTCTCAGGTGCCTTTTGACCAATTAGTCCACGCTATTAAATTTGCTCACAGCAGAGAACCCCCTCTTGCACAATTCGCTTTTTCTGTGTATTTTAAGGAGCAGCAATCTTAGTTTTTAAGTAGGCAACAAACTTCTCAGAAAGAGAAATTATAGACTTTTCTCAAATGATCATGTCCCCTAAAAATTGTATTCACTTTTTGGCTGTCCCTTTTGTATGCGTGTATCAATAGCTGCTTATGTAAATTGTTAGGTAGTGTGCTTGGGAAATAACATTTTTCAGGGGATGTATGCAGATTTTAGAGATCCACAGTTGGATTTCTGCTAATGGTAGTGAATTTTTAAATCATTGCAATCTGCACAGAATATCTAAATGCGTCTGTATTGTATCACACCAACCTAAGAGGCGTTGGAGGAGCATCTTTACTCACTTTATTCCTTGGAATAGGCTCTGAGTGTTATGAAGTGTGTGGTCAACATGGAGATAGCTTGGAAAAATCCCCATCCTCACGTTGCCAGCTGAGCTCTCTCAAAGGGGAAGAACAGCACATGGGGGCCCAGAGGAGATGGGGGAGGCTTTGAGCTCTCACCGATTGCAGCACCAGTTCTCTTCATCAGAATATGATGAGCAGTTTCTGGAGCCATTGCACGTTTTAGTAAAAATGCCTTTTACAGAAAGAATATCTCACTTGTAGTTTCTCCCGGTGCAGTTTGATTGTGCTGTGCTTTCCTGCTCTCCGTGTAGTGCTGGTATTACTGATCAGCCCTATTAGCAAGGTTTCCAGAGAACAATTGTGTCTCTGTAAAGCCTTGGTAGAGCAGTTAAAAATAAACCTCCCAGACTGACTACAAAATCAGCACCATGCTGATGGCAAGAGAAATGCTCCCTTTGCTGGAGTAGCTGTGTGTTTACATTTTGCCGTGGGTCTGGTGCCTTGGTTTTTGAGTCAGAAGGATGTCAGGACATTGGACTCTGCTGAGGCAGCCTGAAATTGTGATGGGTAGTCCAGAAAGTCTAAAGCTACTTATTTTTTCCTTAAAAAATCCCAGGTTAACATAATGATTCTGAGTGAGGGGACTGGTTTAATCATCCAATTTTCTAGGTTCAGTGTAAGCTCTTGGCAGTGAGATTTGGTGTTTGGGACGGATGACAAGCACAGATGAGCACCGTGTCCCAGCAAGCACCCAGAGCACAAATTATTCCACTGAAGGCAAGGGGGGGTGAGAGAAGCAATGCGTTTTTTGGTGAAGCTCCCATGCAGGTGGCCTGCTTAGTGCTCCTGTCATTGAATGTTAGGTGCTCAGGAGACTTTATGACTTCACCTTATTGTAAAATGGTGAGGTTTTTGGTGAATATAAAGTTTGTGTTTTGGTTTGCTTGTGGAGTGCCAGGAAAGACTGAGTTGGAGTCTATCATGTTGGTGTCTGTTGGGAATGTTAGAGGTGATACAAGGTCCCACCCATTAACCAAGGGGTAGCCCAATATATAAGAATATTTGGGAATATTCTACTTATAATAGAACAGAGCTATGGGTGTGACTGTGGTTGGGAAAATGGATTGGATTGGATATCCAGCTGGGTTATCTAGCTTTGAACATTTGCTCTGTGCTCAGGAAGTTTGGGACACGTTGGTGCCAATGGTAGGGCCAGAGCCCTTTCTTTCTTCTTGCCTTCTCTGTGACCAAAGCCATGTCATGTGGATAGAGGCAGAGGAAAGGGGAATTGCCAGTGTGAAATCTGTGCACAAAACGGGGGATAACTCATAATTACCGGCAAGAATCTGTCAATCCTTGTTCTTACTCTAAGTTTCACAGGGCTTTGGGGGGACTTGGCCACCTTGGAGGCGCTGCTGTGAGAAGCAGTGCATCCCTTTGGAGTTCCTCCACATAAAAATGTGTGGAGCAGTGTAGAGTTGATCCAGGATTTCCACCCTGAGGAGCTGTAGGGGCTGGTTTTGATGCCAGACAGCTGTATGGCTGCTGATCCAGCTGCACTGCATTTAGGGAGAGGAAATTCAGGAGTCACTACCACAGGGGCAGGCTTTTAGTAGCATCTTAAATTTGGGGTTGAGCTTCTCTTCTTCTTCTTCTTCTGCTTTACCAGGCAGCTACACCTCCCCTGTCCATCTGTTCCCAGCTCCAGAGATGATGGATAGGATGCTGAATGCCCTGTTTCTGAGTAACCTGATGCCAGAGTCACAAAAATACAAGGATCTTTCTGCTCTGTAGGAACCTGCTTTTCTATTGCTTTGAAAGGGAAGTTAAGCATCCAAACTGAAGTTTAGGTGTCTAAATGCTTTCATGGATCTTGGATTGAAGCGAGTCACTTAGGCAGGTTTGAATATGATATCTGTAATATATCACTTTGCTCCTTGTTTAAATATTTATGGAGAAGACTTGGGGCAAGGCAAGGGGGGTGATAAGGGTGGGTGTAAAGGGAGAAAGGACATTGGGCCCTCTCTGATGTCATTGCAGATGAGTCATTTCTCCACATTAAGGCTAATCTTACAGGGGCTTATGAGCCTTACCGGGTCAAAAAGAACACTTTGAAAATATTTTTAAAGCCTTTTAAGTGCCTGGGCAAGTTTGGGAGAAAGCTTTTTATTTGGTTACTGTTTGGCAGAGGGCTGGACATTGGAGGTTTTCATTTGTTGGTTGTACATCCAGAAACCAAAATTCCCTCATGAAAATATTTGACATCTGGTTAAATGAGAAGGATTCAGGGAATTTAAGCTGCAGGAAAACCCTCTTTGGGGGCAGATAAGAACCCCTTAAGTCTAACGGAGAAAAAACTCCATATTTGTACGACCTGAGATTCTCTGTATAAAATTCCTTTGGATCATCCAACGAGGTTCACCTTGGTGGGAGTCTCAGTCCTCCCACCTAAGTGCTGTGATCCATTTTCCTGGATGGCAGGTGCTGCTCCACGTCGCAGAAACTTGGTCATTGGCTGTGCCTTCAAAGGGCACTGAGGATGGGTAATCTTCAAACTCGCTGCTTAATTACTTCAGCTTCATCCCGTTACTCCCCTTCCGTGCAGTTGGAATCTCTCGCTGATATTGGAATCAGATACCTGATGGGATGGCCTTGGAGCAGCTGAGGTTATAGTGCAAGATTGTCTTAATAGGAATATGCAGTCAATTACACTCTCAGGAAGGCCAATAAATGATTGTACCTTCTCAGAAGGTGCATTTATATACACAAAAACTCCTTGTGTTTCCTTTTGGTTCCTTTTCTTTTCACTTAAAAAAAAAAATAAATCTTTCCATTTCCAGGAAGCATAACCAAGTGGGAGACAAAGCTTTTTCAGTGAAAATGCCAAACAGAGTGCTTGTTTCATTTAAATTCCTGCCTTGAAAAGCAATAATCTCACATTTAGAAAAAATTACAGTGGAGGATGGAGAGTAATGAAAATGCAAAGCCGAGGTCTATTTGTCCCATCTGAGGTAAAGCAGGGTTATGGAAAACCTTCTAATGAGGTGAATATGTTCTAATGCACATTTGATTTTTTTTTTTTTTTAATACTCAAGCTATTTCTGCAGACTGCTTTAAAATGTTGAATTAAGATGTGATTGTTTTCTGCCTGCTGGACTTTCCCTTCCAGCTCCAGAATGCCTTAACCTATCCCTTTTATTGTACTCTGAGAGAGTGCCAATGTCATGCCATAGCCCATCCCAAAATACCTACACATTTTTTACATGCTCAGGTGGACCTAAAAGCGAGGTAACAAATGTGCTTGTGCGGGCTGTGTGCAGGCTGTGAGGTTACAGAACAGAAATAAGGCAGTATTTAATATGGAAATAGTGATACATTTGCAGGTAGTACTTGACTTTGTTATTTTCTGAGGGGATCTGGGGGCACTGTGGTGCCTCTAACACATGTAAATTCTGACAGTAATGCGTGCTGCAGTGATAATCTCCTGTACCAAAGCAAATAACACGTATTGGAATATGGAATTCGGAATTTTTATGATTGTTAGGTAAAGTGATTTTCAAATTAGTTTTTAATGAGTTCTAATATTTTAATACAACACAAATTTTCGAGTTAGAGGTGCTTTATAGATTTTCTTTTTTTCTGTTTGTTTTAGACAATGGGATACAATATTACTTGGTGGGATAACATTTAATTAAAATATACTAATTTATGTATTTGTTTATTAGTCTTATCCCTAAAGCAGCAAAAAAAATCCGCGTAATTTTTATGAAAAATGTAAATGAGGACTTTGGCATCACTAATAAAGTGGAATTAGCATACATTTAAAAAGTGGCTTGTTTCACTCTAATAACATTTATAGCAATCACTTTAAAAGTGCTGCTTTGACTGGGAGCACAGTGAGTTTGCACTGAGGCAGTGGAAGGGGCTTCTCTTTCCCTGGGCCAGATTTGAGGCTGTGTTTTCTCCTCCAGTTCAGTCTGGTTGGACACTCCTGAGGTGCCCTTGGTTTGTCCCACCCTTGTTCCTGGTGTTGGTACCAGCAGGAATCTGGCTCCTTCAGGATGAAGGCGTCTCCAACATTGGCTTTGGCTGAGACAGAGTCAGACTGCTCTGGGAATAACCTTTCATTTTTCTAATTTCCTTTTTAGCTTTATTAGGTTTTACCTGATGAGGTCTTGTCAAAAGAGAGAAAAGTTTCCTCTCATTGCTTTCAGCATATGAAAAGTTGCAAGGCAAAAGCCCAGTCAGTCCCGAGACGGACAAAATTTCCATTGAAGTT
Source organism: Sinosuthora webbiana (assembly GCA_013397395.1). Taxonomy (NCBI): domain Eukaryota; kingdom Metazoa; phylum Chordata; class Aves; order Passeriformes; family Sylviidae; genus Sinosuthora; species Sinosuthora webbiana. Next base: position 101,553 of record VXBN01007649.1, on the reverse strand, counting down.
TATAAGAATTCTGTCTGAGAAATGGCTGTTAAGATCAGGCCCCAGATTTTTATCCTGTGATCTAATGCATCATTGCAAGACAAGCAGGGTTGCTGGCTAATGAGACTGGTTGTGTTTGAGTTTCTTTGTTGTTTTAATCCCAAGTAAGGCTTCTGTAAGATCCTGCAAGTTTGCTGTGGGCTCGCTCCGTGGTGTTGAGGGCCTGTGGTCAGCTCTGGTAAGCCACAGTTGTGGCCATCAGCGTGGCTGGACACAGAGAGAGGGGCCAGCTGGGCTGGCAGTGAGGAAGTCTTGGTGTCTTGGGCTTGTTTGGAAGTATTTGTATGCATTTATTAAAAAGAAAAAAGCAGCATCGCCTCCCTCTCCTCTCCCAGCTTCTCATCTCTCTTAATTTGTTTGTAAGAATAATCCAACAGGAAGGTAAATGGCTTCAGAAAGCTTTTGAGAGGGCAATGCCAAGCATTAATTTCTGTGTCTGAAATACAAAAAGGCTCAAAGCTGGTCCTCAAAGCCGGGGAATGGGAACACCTTCCATCTCCCTGTCTCCCCAGCACCAAGACCCCTCCTCAGTGCCCACTGTGGGGATCCCTGGCCCCTCCCCTTTGTGTGAAACATAAAGGATTGTCTTCAATGCTCCTTTGTTTAAACCTCCCAAGGGGTTCAGGTGCCCCTGAGGATCCCCATCTCCCCGGTCCCACACCTTCCACCCTGTGGAAAATACCCCCGAATGTAGCCCAGGCCCTTCCTCTCCATCTTCCCCTCCTCCTTCCCACTGTTACTTATTTGGGTTCACACTTCACTTCAAGTCCTTTGCAGGCAGCTTGTGTGGGGCTGTTTGTTAACAACCTGTCAAGAAACATACGGGTTTGGGGGAAAAATACGGAATTTTTCACGCAGGCTGCTCGGGCCAGCGAGGCAGCAGGAGCTGGGGGCCAGCTCTGCCCTGGGAGGCTGGCAGGACCTCTGAGGCCAGAGAAGGAGGGCAGAGGGCATCAGGAGAGTCTGGAGCCACCAGGAGGGGATGGCAGAATCCCTGGAACATGCTTGGGAATGTGGGCATGTGCCTTTGTGCAAAGTTTTCCCTTCCCTTCTTGGGTGCAGAGAAAGGGATGCGGGTTTGCTGCTCATCCAGAGCAAATTGGCAGAAAACAGCGGTGGTTTTTGTTGTTGTTGTTGTTTTCTCTTTCTCCTTCTCAATTTTTTTTTTTTTTTTCAATTATCCACGTCACTGAAATGTTTTAATGAGGAAATCCTGACTGCGGGAAGGTCAGGAGATGAAAAGCAGAGCTGATTTTAAAAATAATGCCCAGTTTTACTGCGCAGCCAACTCCTGATGCATTTTTGAGATGAAAGGGAAAGAAAAGCTTCACAGTATTTAAGCAATAAAAGTACTACAAGGAAAAGCTCTTTCGTGGTCTTTGGCTGGCATGGAGGGGTGGTACGAGGTATGGGGGGAAAAAAACAACTTCCTCAAAGAATAAAATGTAAAAAGTCCTTCACACAGGATCCATATTCACTGAAAAGGTGTCTGACTTGATATCACATATAGGTATGAGCAGATGTAGGGCCTGATTCTTCAGGCATTTTATGCAAATGAGAAACTTTTCTCATGAACTGTTGAGATGATCATAAATTGGACTGATTAAGCACATGGTTAAATCTGAGCAGGATTTAGTTCGCGTACTTATTCCTATATTCCTATATTCCATCAGTGTAAAAACAAATTACCCTAATGTGACATTAATATCTATTTGCTACCATCTGGGATCTTTTAAAAAGGTATTTAATTTCTTAATATTCTAAGACTTTTTTCCTTAAAAATTTCATGTATCATTAAAAAAAAAAAAGTCTAGTCTAAGTCACAAATGCATCCTTTTTCTCATGTATATTTGATACCAGGCTCCAGTCTAATCTGATAAAGTGCACTTTGCCTGTGGTGTCTTACAATAAGCTGGCTGCATTAGTGCCGGGAAAAATCAATACCGATTTATAATTTACCATCGCAAAAACCTATCACTTTTTATGACCCTCCATCCTGGCTCATTAATATTACATTAAAACACACACACACACCCCACTGCAACAGGGTGAAATTGTAAGCTTGTCAGGTTTGTAGTCATAAAGAAAGCTTTAATTGATCTTAATTTGGGAATTCAGCATTAGGTTTTGTTTATTTGTGGGACGAATATTTTTTAAAAAATCTTCCTTGCTTTTGGTGGATTTCTAAAATGCATCCTGGTAATGCATCAATCTCTCAGCCAACACCTCCTTACAGTTTTCTTTTTTTTTTTTTTTCCTCTCTGCACGAAGATATGGTTTTCAAATAAAGCCTCTCTCTAAAATTTCAGCCAGGTTAGGTAAATCACTTGGAGGCATTCCTTGTTTGGGATTTGCACTCTTGATGGAGGTGGTGAAGTATAATGGGGCCTGTCCATGGTTAACAGTTATGGTTCTAATTGTGGTTCGATTTGTGTTCGTTTACTTTTCATCAGGGTTCTGGAAGACTGTTTTTGGGGCAAAATATGTAAATGGAATCACTGTATGCTATATTGCTTATCTTTCTGTTGTAAAATGCCTTTGTTTCCTGAGCTGCAGAGGGATCAGTTGGATGTTGTTGGCCCAATCCTGCAGGATAACAAACGGCTCAGTGCAGTTTATAGAGCACCAACATCTCCAGCTGATTTCAGTGAGCCTAATAATTTCCTTTCTTCACTGAGCACAGAAGATGACAAGAACTATGAAGTGTAGACCCAGTCATGAATTCAGTTGCTTTCTTACATATTTTAAAAACTAAGTTAAAAAATCAAAACAAACCAAAACAATACTTCACCCCCTGCAACGAAAATTAAAACAGTTTCATACTCACATGTTTTTAGACTCTAGAAGTCCTTATATCTAAATTCTTTCCAGATAATGTCAAAAATAATGATGTCAGTGTTTATATTGGCAACGGAAAGGTGCTCTTTATTTATTTCATACTATTCCCAGAGAGTTTCCAGGGATTTTATTATTTTTTTTTTTCTCTTAGTTAATACTGTGGAGATTCCACCCTAACATTCGCTTTCCTGCCGCACGAAAGGTTTAAGGAACAACTAGGTAAATGGCGTGTTAACACAGTAGTTTAAATTTAAAAAAAAAAATAAATAAAAAAAATTAAATAAATAAAAAACCCCGGGAAATCCAGTGTGTTCTCAAGTGTGCAGCGGATCCGCACCGTGCAGCAAGTGCATGTCGTGATTGGGTTTTTAAGAGACGTTCGCCTCCCCACTGACTGACAGGGCCTATTGATTTTTTAGGTTTCTGCCGTCATCAGTTTTCAGCCTCACAGCGGCCATATGTCGAGGTCAGGGCGCGCGGGGGCTCGGGCAGGCAGCCCTCGCCACAGCCAAAAGTGAAGGGCCGCTGAAAGAAAATCAATCATGTCATAAGTGGGAAGCATCAAAAATTTTCCCCCTGTATGGCCAGGGCCCATCAGGCTGTCTCCACTCCCGGCGAAGGTTAGGCATCTGTCAAGGCGGGCTAGGTGAAAAGTATTAGAAATGCCAGTTAACCCGTGGTACGGCTGAGCGGAGCCGCGCCGCCTTTGTCTGCCCGGGGAATATGACAAGGTTAGCGCTTGCACTTAATTTTTGAGACAGGGGAGCTCCCTCTGCTCCCCTGGTCGATCTGCAGCAGGTGCTGGAGTGACCCAGGTTTTGGTGAAAGGTGCCGTGTGCTCGTGGATGAGTCTAAAACTCTTCCCTGCTCGTGTGGATGTGGTACTTCCTTTGGGAAGTCAGCACAGGGTGTTCATGAGGTCCCCAAAGCCGGTTCTGGAATGAAGCAGCACCACAGGAATGTGGCTTTTTGGGTAGAATGTGTAAGTTTTCGATGTTTTGGGTTGTTTGGGTTTTTTTTCCCCCATCAGCGATGAAAATTATTTGCTCCTGCCCTGTGCAGATCTGGATGTTGTTCGGCTCTTGTTTCGGAATATCTTCACTGGATTGACAGTAAATATTTCCATTGTTCCGCTAATTGGGGAAAATCTATTTCATGCACTCTGTGAAAGTATACTGCTGTGCTGTATGATTTTAATCTTTCTCCTCCTGTTCCATTTAAAATCCATACAATTAGATTGTGCAATTATGCTAAATAATCGATCTTCTGTATCTTGTTTGCCACTTACATGATGCCTCTTGTGGAGAGGAAAACATATCTGAGTATGTCCACTAAATTTGAAATACTGATTTGGTAATACACTGGGATATTTAAGATTATGTTGGCCATCTTTCAAGCTTTCTGATTGCTGATCATGTGCCCTGAGGAATATTGCAGTAGGCTATGGATAACAGACTGTGTGTGGATTTATTGTTAAGCAATTAGGCAAAAAGAGAAAACAAATTTATCAGGACAAGAATGGGGGCATAGCCTCTTCTAGTTGTTCTTTTTTTTTTTTACCCTTACTTCTAGATGAAAAAAATTGCTGCTGTCAGTGAGGGCAAATTTCTTTATTTACTTTTGAAAAAGCCCCCAAACATGTGTTTTCCATACTTGAATCTGATTTGTATCCCATCTCCATGTGTTGTTGACTTAGCCAGATACAAATCCCTGTACCTTGAGTGACGCTGCCCATTGAAGCTCCTGAGGGGGATCTTCCTGTGAATGTTTTTCAGAGGGGCAGGGCAGGAGCAGAACTCACTCCAAAGCTTGTCCTGTGTGCAGCAGATGACCCCCAGGAGATGATGGGATGGGATCTGTGATTTAGACTCCAAGCTGGGCTGCAGCTCACTGCTTGAACGTGGCCTGTCACCGCCTGACCCAAGCTGTATACTTCCTAATAAATATTTTAGCTCTCTACACTCCAGTGATTATGCTCTCCATTGAATACAGATAAAAAGACAAAATGTTTCTTTAATCAGTACTGTGATGTGAGACCGTTAAGGTAATAGTGCTTGAAACTATTAGAATCTTGAAGATATTGACTGGCTTGCTTTTGGCATTGCAATTATAATTGTGTTTTTAGGCTGTGTTATATGGTTTTATAGTAGATATTCTAACACAGAAAGTTTCCCTGGCCTGTCTGAACTGTAGGGAGATACAGAGGGGGAGGGATTTTGCAGTCCTGAGCTGCAGGTGCAGCTAGCAGATGACCTAATTGGGACTGATATAATTTGGTTTTAGAATGTGCAAGGAAATCCAGGTCATCCCTCTGGAATCCACGGTGAATAAGCGTAGACAGATTTGAGGGGAAAAAACTGTTTGAAACCTTCCTCAAACTATATTTTAAGCTCTTGAAGTGTTATGGGGAAGACTGGTGACAAAAGTTATCCTTTGTGAGTTTAAGGCAGATCAGTGCCAGTGGCCAAAGAAGTCTCCTCTCCACAGACTTGTATCCCCCATTCCCTGAGGAGTGAGGGCCTCCAGGTGCAGAGCTCTCCCAGCTTCACCACTGACACCAGTTATCCTGACCTGTAGGTGCAGGGAATTGCAGTCCAAAGAGAGCAGAGGTGATGGAGTCTGAGCTTCTGCTTGACACCCACCAGGGAAAATCACCCCATTCATTGCTACATCCAGCCTGTAACTGGGAGGCTCTCCTGGGAGCACAAGCTGGACTCCTCCTCTGAACACGCGTTTTACTGACTCCAGCAGGGTCGTTTTACCAGTGTAGGCTTCCTTCTCACCTGTGGCAATGCATGGACATCAAAAGAGGATCAGACACAAAAATTCTTGATACAGTGAGTTATGGATATCTAACTCAGAAGGTACCATTTATTGCATAAAAAAGTTCAAGAACTGTCATTTCTAAATCTCTTTTAGACATAGATTAAAGTGATTTAAATGTGTTGCATTAGGCATTTGTTTAGTTAAATTAATGCTCTCTGCAGTATCAGCAGACATTGTGATTTGATGATGTATTTACATGACTCAGGACAAACCCTGTTTGCTGGCTTTTAGTTAGTACTTATTTCCAATTATTAAGGAAAAATAAGCAAGGATGGCTGCTAACATTTTAGAATTTCCCTAGAGCTGGTTCAGAGGCTGCTCTAGCCACAGACAGTTGTGGGCATTTGCCATCTGCTGCTCCAGGATTACCTCGGTGTGGCTGGGTAGTGGAGTTCTGCGTGGTGCGAGCCAGCAGCACCTGGGAGTTCTGATTTCTGACTTTTCTAACAGAGCAAAGCTGATTTTGCCACTGAAAGGCTGCATTGAATGAGGATTTTTTCAAGTAGTCTGATACACCTGTACCAAAATAGTTGGCTCCTGGTCCCAGAGAGGCATTCCAGGTACAGTATTCTCTTCTCAAGTGAGAATTCAAGTGCTGGGATAACAAAAACCAAAAGTAATGACTCAGAGTCATCTGGTAGCCATGACTGTGGCTCCTGGAAATGGTGATGTGTGTGTATGTGCTGGTGTGTTTGTGCTCACGTGTAGAACTCGCTATTTGCTGTGGGTTGTTTTGTGCAGCCACAGCTGGTTGTTCTTTGAGGGTCTTTATCCCCTTCCTAATCCCCTCCTGAGGGTTTGCCTTGGTAGATGGATTGGTTCATGTCTCTGGCACCGCTCTGTGAGGCACCATGGAAGTGGCTGTGTTAAAATTGTTCTTTATCAGCTGGAGGATGTTTCTGGAGAGTGGGAAGCAGACCCTTCCCCCTGACACAGGCTGCCTTGGCTCTCCACCCACCTGCTGTGGCTCTGAGGTGGCTTCTGATGGTTTTGCTCGGGCACAAGAGGGATGTTGGCCATGCTGCTTCACTCGGGCTGTTCCCATTTCTCCTCTCACATCATTCCTCTGCAGCCAGGACCAGTGTGTGGGCTGGGTTTGGGCACTCAGGAGCAGACTCTGTGAACAGCCCGTGCTGTTGAGCCCAAGGATGCTGCTGTAGAAGCATTTTACAATATTTACCTGGGGTTGCTGTCAGCTCTGCAGCTCCTGCTCACCCAAATCAATGTTTCCTTTCTTTCACTTTATTTCCTCCAGAGCTGGCACATTGCAGTGCTGCAGTCAGTGGGAGCAGTGCTTTCCCTAGAGCTGAGAAATACTTTGTCCCCCCGATTTCCTGGGAATTCTGGACCTCCCCATCACTGCATCTGCTACAATTACTGTGGTTCTTCTGTGCCTTAGCATCTTAGCTGTGTAGGCAGTCTTCCTTCCCCTGTCTCCCTCTTCCATTTCCTTTCCTCCTTCTTCTTCTACTGCCTTTTTTTCCCTTTTTCCTCTTTCTCATTTTTTTTTTCTGAAAAACATTGCTGCTGTATGTGCACGTTCCAAACTTCATTTCAGCCCTATTAAAACAATAAATCCTGATAGTTCCATAGAAGCTGTTCAAGATCTCTTGGGCCAAAAAAAAAAAAAAAACCAAAAAACTTTTTAACAAAAAAAGTCCCTGAATACAGATTTACAAAGTACATTTCAGAACCATTATGGTCCTCTGGGTAAATAATTTTCATTTTAAAAAAATCTTTATAACACATATTTTAGAAGTGTTTTAAATATTATTTTTTTAATAGTAGACCATGATGGGTTCTAAAGAGCCATTATGGTTTATCAGGGAAATCATATACTTCTTAAAAAAAATTGTCTTTTAAATACTCATTCTTGCTTGAATTGTTGCAGCTGTGATGCACTTCTAGCATAGGAGATTTTGTTTTTCCCTGGGCTATTTCCCCTTCCTATTATAAAAGAAATGAACATTTTTACATGCCTGTCTCTTTTTGAAACAGAATGTGATAGTCTGGCTTAAATGATACATGGATTGGAAGCTCCACCTTCAGTATGAAATATGCTTTTCTAAAACCATCCACTCTCTGTTTGAGACAGCCCTGTCACATTCCATGACATTACCTACCTTGCAAGGGCTTGGTGCAGCAGGTGATGACATAGGCAACATCTCCAGAGTATTTTTGGCATCCATTGAGTGGAAGAGGCTGAGTAGGGACTTCTCTGCATTGACAAATTATTCCCTCATATGACAGGGTGTGGAGAGCCCCTGTAACTTTTTCCAGAGTTCAGATGTTCACCTGGGGGACTGTCCCAGCAGTTCCTTGGTGTATGCAGACCGTGTTCTTCTTGTACTCTGAAATCCAGGAAGATTCAGGGAATGACTGGAGGGTGCCTCTTCTCCAGCAGCCCGTTGTGAAGATCAAAGCAGGGATGGATATGTCTTCTGACTGAACCAGAAAATGTGATTTGAATGCAGATTCTAGGTGTTGCTTTCATTAGTCAGTGTGTCTGGGGAGGGACTGGGATGAGCTGAGGGGAAATGCTCCCAGGCAGTGGGGAGAGGAGGAAGCTCCTGCCGAGGACTATGTGAGGTGTCCTCAATTATACAGACACCTTCAGGGCAGCCACTTCCCTCCCAGTCCTCCCCATTCTCCTGTGTGAGCACCCTGGTTTTCTGGAAGGTCAGACATGGATCTTTGACCATTTTCTTTCCTCCATCAGCTGGCTGAGGTTAGAGGGTAACCCAGTGTCTCACCAGCCCTCTTGAATCTGTGTCACATCCTCATTATCTATTTCAGTGAGGAAACAAAGATCAAAGGAACTGTCAGTTTGGAACAAGTCCTTGCAGAGCTGGAGGGAAGGGGTGCTAATGCTTCCAGATTTTGCTGGAATGAAGTGGAATTTTCAAAGAAGTTGGAGAAAGTGAAATATTTGTTCTGTGGTCGCACTTGGGAGCCCAGATGAGCACTGAGGTCCCAGTGTGGCAGATGCTTTCCATGCAGATGCTGCAGGTGTCCTGGCACTGGTGGCTGCTGCATCTCCCCTGGTGCCACAACGAGGACTGCAAAGTTTAAGATCAACACACACAAAATAATACAGAGAAACCCCATAATCCATACAAGAATAACTCATGGGAAAACCACATTACCTTAGTTTACAAGCAACTGTCTGTGAAACGAGATGATTGCCCGTTATGTAATAGATCTGTGCAATAAAGCTAAGGAAGGTGCATTTGAAAGTTCATAAATGGACTCATTGCAGACTGAGATGTTGATGATATAACAGATAACTGCATTAAGGGGGAGTTGTTCTGAGAAGACAACTAGTTTTTTTTTTTCTAGTTTTTTTTTTCAAGGCTGTTGCAAATTTGCAAAACTACAGAATATTATTCTTTCCAAATGCAAGTGTTAGCAGGACTGAAAAGAACTGATGGATGATTAATTAAGGATGCAGGCACCAAAATATTATGAGTATAGAAAGGCTTAATTAAAAATTAGATATAGTTTTTCAATCAGTGTAGAAGTAATCTCAAAACAACAGAAAAAAAAGTCTGACATAATTTAAGAGCAGCATTTATGCAAGTTACTTGAACTGACTGCTGTCAGCTTTAAAAGGACCTGTTCACAGCCATTTAGGAAACACGAGGAGGAGGAGGATGATGTAGGCTCTGAGTTTTTATGGAATTAGAAGGGAGTTTCTAAAAAGAAGTTCTGTAGATACATCAACCGGTGCAAGGTGGGAACAGTTAGTTCGTTTTTGGAAAGCTAAACTGAACTGTTGTGCAGCACAGTGAGTTAACTTCGAAATAATCAGTTGTCGAGGTGGATTTCCAGGTAAATTAGCAGCCGATAATCTACAGTTCATGAATGTCTTATTTATTTCAGTAGGTTCCTTTGGCAGATTTGGTGAGGGATGCAGAGCTCAAGCTTCGACTTTCATATTGGTCAGCTGAAAATTCAGTCTGTGTTGCCAGGTGGTTAATCTGGAGACAACTGCTTTGGTGGTGCTATCTAAGGATTCTTTGGGGATCCTGGTAGAGCTGTGGAGCTGCAGAGAAGCTGCAGTAATGTGTGAGCCCGTGTTTCTGTGGGCACATGGGAAATTGAAAAGAAGGCACAGTGTGGTAAAGAACACTCAAAGAGGACTCTCGTGGTAGGTGGGCACGGGCAGAGAAAGCATCTGGCAAACTTCCTACAGTAACAGCCACAGCATTTGCTCTGTGGCCCAGCACCCTGACCTCATCTTGGCATCAGCCCAATGCCAACCAGACTGAGCAGGAGGCTGTTGAGTCTGGCTTGGGACCCACAAACAAAGCCTGGTAGCGTTTTTCAGGCAGTGGAGGGGAAGAAGCCGGGTATGCCAGCAGATTTCCTCTGCAGAAGGGTCAATTCCACTGTGTTCCCCACTGAACATCATAAAACCAGTTATGCTGAGTGGGGTTTGTTTCAGCCCATGCCAGCTCTGTTCCCTGGAGCTCTGGGAGTCATTTTAACTGGTATCAAGGGCTGTAAAGGGTGGGGAATGGCATCCCTGTGAGGTCTAAGGATCAGTAGCAGCAGCACTTCTCATGGTTCTTGGACCCCAAAACGCCTTCCACCGGGAATGGGCAACCTGGATTTCACTGGCTGCATTCTCCCTTCCCATGGGACCTCTCCGAGGGAGGCAGCAGAGAAACCACAAAGCTTTTTATGGACCTGACAGAGTTTCCATCGTGCCAACCCATCTGGGAAATGCTCATGAAAGAAACTTCCTATAACACTGCCCGCGTCATCGGCAGCAACCGCGGCAGCTGAGACGCAGAGCAGCCACACTCCAAAGGGTTTTTTATGAGCTACTCCTGCCTCTGCAGACTAAACTATCACAATAAAATGTAAGGCAGGTAATTAATAATTGTGCCAGTGACCTTGAAAATTAATATTGTTTGTTATTCCTGTAAACAAACTGAGTTTCCTTTCCTTATTATATTTTGTATGGTAATTTGGCATAAACACTCCTTTTCACATAATTTCCCCAGTTGACTTTTGTCTCCTTGGTAATTTCCGGCTTTAATAAAGAAAACCTAATTAAGAAGGAGCTGTTGATTGGTTTCCTAGTGTAATTAACACAGGTGATGCTAATGAGTTTCAATGAAACCAATAGTTTATAGGGGAAAAATAAAGAGTTGTGCTGCATATGGTGTGAGTGATATCTGCACTTTGGGAAGATACTATTGTGATTTTCAGGCCTCATGTGAACATGGGCGGGGGAGATAAAATGTTTTATAAGATTCATTAGTGGTGTTAGGCCAAGTTGAATAAGCTTCATGGCTTGGGTATATTAAAAATCATTTTTTTTTCTGACCCCATTAATAGCATGGAAAGTTTTATCTTCCCGTGGGAAAGAAGAAATGTCAACTTTCTGTTTTGTCTGTGGTAAATCTGCAGTACAACTGCTGCAGTGTGTGTTGGGTGCTGTCTTGGGGGGGGCTGAGCAGGTCACCAGCCCCCTGAGAGCTGGGGTGTCCGAAAGGAGCCCCACTGCCCCTCTTATCTCCCTACACAAAATAGAAAAGGCTGGGGATAAGGCTGTGCAAGAAATCTTTTTCTGATTTCCTTGTTGTCACCTCAGGCAGTTTCTCTCAATTATTATTTTTTTTTTCCTCCTGACAATGAGAGCAGGATTTTGCCCCACGTATTGAAGTCAATGCAAAATGTGAAATCTTTGTTAGCGTGGGTAAGTGAGATATTCTGATTTTCCGCTAGAGATACAAATGCTGCAACATCATGCTGCTGCTGTTTTTGTGTGGCAATTTCTTCGGGAGGAAACATTTACTTTTGTAATAACACTGACAACATTTTATAGTTGGTTGATGTTTCAAAGAGGCATTTGTTGATCCCTAATTTACATAGCTTTTTGTTCTGCAAGGTGAAATAGAGTTATGTTTTATATTCCAAAGCTATGCTCTTTTGTTCATTCCAGCCCTGCCTTTACATCTCCCTTTTATTTGGCTTTCCTTTTTTTCCCCCCTCTTTTTCTTTTCATTTTCCTCTCATTTTTCACCATGATGTAGTTAATTCTTTTTTTTTCAGCTCATGCTACACTTTGTCTTGTCTATTGCTATGTGACAGAAAAGCCAGAGACATTCCATGTCTGGCAGTACACCTCCAGGGACATCTTTTGAACTCTCATAATTTGTATTTATTGCCACCCACTTTGTAAGTTCACAGTTTAATTTGCCAGCAGTGGCAGTGTTAGGCCGACACAGTAAAACAAGATAACGTTAAAATGTCAGAACGAGAGGGGGCATGAATGATGCATTACTCACTGCTAGAACTTGCACTTGTCATGCCTTTCCACCAAAGTGATGTTAACTACCTTTTGAGAGCCTTATCTGACTGGTATTACTCAGAAATAGGATCATTAGTTCACTGCTCTGATTAGAAGGTTGCTATGGTTGATTAACTCTTCTGGAACTGGGATCACGGTGGGAACGTAACATGAATCACCCTGGATTATGCATCTAGAACTAATTTTGTAATTTATTTTTTTTTTTGCATTTTTATAGTTGTTTACAGATGTATTTCCTTAATTCACCCGTGGGCTGACAGAAGTGAGAGCAGAGGGGAAAAATGGAGCACATTTTAATGGAAACATTCAAGGTAGATTTCGGCTGAGCTGTTTCTCCTTCAGCACAGTGTGCTAACAGTGACCTATTATGCAAATTGGAATAAAATCAGGAAAAACTGCAATTTGATGTGGTTTCTAGAGTTGCACAGATAGTGTTAGTTAAAGCCTCAGCAGAGAGTGACAGCCACAATCAGATCCTCGTGTCAGATGCAGAGAATGCATTTGCTGCAGAAAAGCCAGCCAGGGTGAGCATAGGGGAATATCTGTAAGAGGAATATCTGTAAGAGGAATGTCACAGGGACCATCTGAGGGCTGAGGCTGCTCTTCCTAAGTGCTTCTGAAGTGCTGCCTTGTATACAATTTCCCAAATTTGCAAAATGAGCAAAAATTAATGCACTTAAAAAATAAATTAAATAATAATAAAAACATTTTGCCACAGCAATATTCTCATAACCAGTGCAGGAGTTTATTTCTGAATGTTCTTTTTGCTCCTTCACTGTAGGGATTCCTTGGCCATTATGACTTCTCATACCATAATGGACAACTAACATTAGTGTTATGGTAAAAAAAATAAAAATATCCTTGTGATGTGGACATTAGCAAAGGTGCATTAGTAAGAATAATGTCTCCTAGCCCAGCAAGTACCTGATCACAAGACAGCTCTTTATAATTTCAGTGCTTCCTTCTGTATGCAAAGAGTTCTCTGCATCAGCCTATCTCGAGCAGGCAATTTCAGACTGAGTTCAGGCGATACACCTGAACACCTGACTGAAATACCAAATCCTCTGCTGGCTTTATGCAAAATGGCTGTGATCCAATCGTCTCTGTAGTCAAGGAGAGCTGGATCAGATCCTAAAAGATGAAGGGCCAAGAAGGATACAATTTAATTGAGTGAGTAGCATGACTGATTCCTACAGTTACATATCTGAGTAAAACAAGGAGGCTTTGGACAGCAATTAGCTGAAAAATGTGATTTGGAAAATACAATCACACTGTTGACAGTGACTTTGGAGGGTAGATTTTGGCTGCTGAGGAAGAGGTTTTGTTTCAATGATAAGAAATAAAGATTCCTTGTGGCAGAAACATGTTTTAATGAAGTTCAGACATCTCGAAGCAGAATTGAGTTGCTTTCTACCACAGACTGTGTGTGGGCACATTAGGGGTAAGTCCAAATTTTATATCCCTTACTCAGTTCATCCTCAGACAATGATGAAAGAATTACTCAGACTTTGGTCGTGACTTCGTGGGGACTGTTTACCAGAGGACAGGGCTCAGAAATGGATCATGGTTGGCAGTTAACTTTTTCACAGATAAGTATCCACCACTACCCTTTTCTTGCTGGGTTTAAAATACAGCCTTGATCTGAATTGCGAGTCACTGGCTCTTTTTTGGCCACTCCAAAATCAATCCCAGTGTAAATCAATGTTGTGTGTCTGCAAAGGAGCTGCTGTTCTGTAGGGTTTGTCTTACTAACACAAGCTCGAGAGAGGGAAAAGCAGATGAAACTTCTACCTGTTGCTAAGCAGAAAGCCACAATTAAGGGGTGGTGCAGCCCATATTTTTAAGTGCTGTACTGAGAGTAGAGATGGAGGATGGTCCTGGGTTATAACCCTGGCACTTCTAGTTTGAAGATACTATTAGGAGCTTTTTCAGTCCATTTGAGCCGGAGTATCTACACCAGCTTGCATGGAACTGAGCCCATATAATGCAGTTTGAAAGTATTTTTTGTCTTTATTCCTTTTTTTCCCCCTATAAATAAATACAATAGGTTCTATTTGGCTTTAAAAATATCCAGTCTGCCTTTTGGAAACGATGAAGTTGGCATGATCTGAAAAGACCTCTATTATTATTAAAATTAAATGAATTTCTGAATGACAGTCTCACATTTTAGATGTGTTTTAAATAAGTGTTGAGAAAAGGCTCTAAGGGCAGAGCTGATCTGTTAGGCTGACAAGGCAGACCTGAAACTTTTTCTCATCATGACAGAAGGTTTTTCAGGGACCAGAAGACCTCTGTACCCTTGCAAAACAATTATTGCACCTGAATTACCACACTGCTCGGCAGCCCCTCTCTCCCAGCTGCCTCTTGCTGCACTTTCTGCATTGCCCAAGAATTCTCATGTCTTGAGTCATACGGAAAATGAAAGAGAACAAAAAAGAAAGTATCACCAGTTTTTGCCTACCTTTTTTTGCTGTGAGCCAAGGCTTTTGCAGCACCATTAGGATGTAGATTATCATATTTAAAACCTGTGATGACACCATTGTACCCATCTGAATGATTAATCTGCTCATTAAAAGAGTGCCGATGGGCTAGTCTAATTGGAACATGGATCTTCTTAAAGGACGTTGCAGGGTCGGGAATAGGAAATATTACTCATAACATAAAGTAGGGATTAATTATGCTACTAAATACTACTGTGTGAAATTTACATATGGGTCTGGCCATTGGTGAGGGGTTAGGAAAAGTGTAAGCATCCCATTTTTATAGCCTTAAAAATGTAGGTGGTGCGTTCGTGGCAAATCTTAACCCCTTGTTGTGCAAGGCGTGCTCGGCTGCCATGGGAGGGGCAGGAGCACAGCTTCAGGTCAATTAATCACCACTGCTTGAGCTGAAATCCTTTCCAACATGGTTGCAGCAGCACCTGATGCAGTTGGATGGTATCTAACTGTAGCTTCCTCTGAAATGCAGCCCTTCCCCTGCTCTCTCCAAGGGCCGTGGGCACGGTGGTCTCCACACGGAGCCCCTCTGGAATTGCATGGGCCATGTCGGTGCTCTGGCTCTAGTCTCAGCTTGGAAGTGGGACTAATCATTTAATGACAGGAAACAGGCATTGTTGCTGGTCTGTGATGGTAAATGTTGCCTCTTTTTGAGTAGTACTTGGCAACAGTTGGGTAGAATTGCTCAGTTGCGTGATGGCTTTTCCTGAGTGTTTCTGTCTTTACATGGTTGCTGTTGGGAGGCTGCTTTAGCTGGACTAGAAAAGGCAACTGGAGCTCTGCTATTCCTGAACTATCCTAGGCCAAGGTATTACCCTGTTCAGGGTCAGCAGTCTCTCACAGTAGTGGCAGCCTTCATGCTCTTTCTGAATAAGCACATGTCTTTATCCTATAGTTGCACTGCCAAGATGATTTTTTAATACCAGTCTAGGAAGAGATTTAGGAATTGATGGAGTTTGGACAGGCTGCAAACCAGAAAAAGAAAGAGTATCATGGATGAAACCCCTGTTATTTCAAGTCTACCTGAGATATTTTAATGGATTTTGTCCCCTCTGAAGTAATGATGTGCTGTTTTCTTGAGATTTTACAGGAGAGATGAAAACAATTCTCCAAAGAGGTCTGGGAGAATTTAAGCTGGGGAATCTTTTCTACATCCCGTATCTTCTAAATCACTGTGCAGTTCCCTATCCACTAGATTTTCCTCTCTGGATATTAACACTGCAGCCAGTCCTTTGGAAATTTTTTCCAAGTTGTTATTTCTTAAATCTCTCAGGATCATTCTGTAAGAATGGTCATGAATATATAATAACAACTTCATATGCATCTGAAAAAAGGGAGGCAAACCAATATGGTTTGTTTCATTAGTGAAAAGGCCCTTGAATTGAAGTTAAGGAACTAATTCCTCTGAACTTAGATCTGAGCCACGTCGTGGCATCCTGAACATTGACAGAACTTTTGTGTTTCCCATTAGTAAAAGCATGATAGAATTTTTTTTGCCCTTGCAAATTTTAACCATGATACTCAATCAAGAGTTAAAGATCTAGAAAACCTTTGCTTAGAGGGGAAATTTCAATGAAGTTCAAAGAATCTATTCAGTGTGTTGTGTGGAAGATCTGGATGTATGTAGTTAAATTCACAAGCACCTCTGTGTAAATCATCACCTCAATATCTGGCACTGAATAAACATCCTATATATATAAGACAGTGTTCTCAAGGATGAAACTCGGGATGAGTTTCCCAGCTTTACAGCTGGAGGGAATGAAACCTGGCAGGGCAGGGCTCAAATCCCTTGTCCGAGGTTACAGATGAGCCCGTGGCAGAGCTGTGGAAAGTGACTCTGGCTATCAAGCATCTGTGCATATTTGGTGAGCTGCCTTCCCTCTCTAGAGCCACATGAGCATTTAAGTGTTTTGTTGGATAGGGGCCTAGATGCTTTTAGGGTTTGTTTTGAAAGCTGTTGTTTATTTTAAAGCACTTTCCCCAGCTAATTTACAGGTCTCTTCTTGAGGTCTGCTATGGCGAGTCCCACCTTATGGAAAGGGCTTCTGTATATTACGAGATGCTGGAGGACCTTTGGGATCCACTTTCTGATAAAAGCTCTTGAGGATGGAGCAGAGGAATGGGCCACTTGTCAATCAGCACAGGCAGCCTAGCCCCTAAAATGCTCCTTGCCTGTACCCAGATCCTCCAGGGGCTGGTTCTGCCTGAATATATGAATCCTGGAGCAGGGATCTAGCCAGCTCACCAGATGGCCAGGAGTCACTGAGCATGTTTGTGGTGCAGAGCCTCCAAAGTCTCTGGCAGCCTGCCAGTGGAGATATATATATATATAGCAATTTACTTAGGGGATGGAGACGGGGGAATACCAAACTGCTTATTGGCCATCAGAGTGGGAGCTGTTAAAAGTATTGGATCCGTAATTGCATTTGGCCTCCCCAGTGACCAGGGCTGAAATCCCTGTGGAAGCTGTTTTCAGTTTTGAATTTTTTTTTCTTCAATAGAAGAGCCATTAGAAGAAAAATATGATAGTTTTTCTTTAAAAATAGAGTCTGCTGGGATGCTGTAAGTGATCGTTGGCAGAGCAATCCTTGTATGCCGGGATTCTTCTGTAAGTAATGAGATCACTTGGATCAGCATGAGAAAATGGGATAATCCACTTCTATAGAAAGTGAAAGCTCTGATACAAAGCATGAGTGAGCTTGTGAAGCATGTCACTGTATGTTTAGCCTCTGTGTCTGTAATAACCTTGTACTTGCTTCCTAATAGTTGTAAAGAATACAGTAATGCTAAAAACAAGTGTTGCTGACACATTTGTCAGTGTTTCAGTGAACCCTGATGCTGTATGTCATTGATTGGTGGCTACAGACAAAGAAACTTTTTTCCTTTTTTTCCCCTTGTCTGCCTGCCTTCCTTTCTGATTTTCTATATTATTATATATTTTTTTAATTTTAGTAATGACTGTGTGAGATAGAGGCTGCATTTATTGATGGGCTATGTTGTTGACAACGTTGTTTACTTATTTGGAATGACGCCGCCCCTCAAGCTGCTACAAGCTTATCAAATCACTTTAACTAACTCCCATGTTACCATCAACACTGGTCCAAATCTGTCACAACTGGCAACCTTCAGAGTTTGTTTGAAAAGATGGTTAACAGGTTTGAGCCTTGTCAGAGTTGCAAGGCGTGAGCAAATAGGATCATTGCTCAGAGTGTGTTGGATTGATCACATAGGGCATGGATTAAATTCTTGGAATGTTTTAGCATTAATTGTACTCCCATGTGCTTTTGGGTTTTCAGGAAAACGGGGTTCACAACTTTCTGATTGGAAAGAAGTGTATGTGGATAACAGAAATAACTAACACGTTTTCCCAGTGTAAATGAAAATCTCCACTTTTTCAGCACTGTGAAGACAAAAGTTTCACTGCAGAAAAGGGATAAAATTAGGGATAGAATAAGTTAGGCTAGGGTTAAATAAAAAATAGTGTATCCTTGTCGAGGACCCAATTTAAAGCAAAAAGTTTAACCCCCATACTGCACCGAACCCAGACAAAATAGCTTCCATGGCCTTTGTGTGACGTGGAAGGTGAGCATAGAGCATCTTCTGTGATATTGCCCTCTTTGGCTTACAAAGTGTATTAAGTTACGTGAATGGGGAAAGTTTTGAAACAGGCCTTAGAGTTTGACATAATATCTCTCAGTTGGAACCGGTGCTTATTACAGTGAATACCTTTTTTTTTTCCCCCTCCTTTTTTTTTTTTTTTTTCATGTCCATAAAAGCGATTGGGTGACTGTTAGCGAAGCCGTGATATTGGCAGTCTGTGCCTTGACCTGGGATCTGATACTCTTCCCAGGGGTTCTAGCTTAGGAATGCTTACAGCAGCAATGCTGCTAATCACAAACGAGGAGGCAAAACACCACCGCCTTTTGTCTCCATGTTAATCAAAAAGTAGTCTGGAGGGCTGCGTGGACTGCCTCGTCCCAGAATGGTGGGGAAGTCATCTGTCGTGGCATTAAAAATGTTGGCAACATGAAGGTGATCTGAACTCCGTGTGATGTAGCCATCATCCCGTAGCTGATCTCTGAATTTAAAGGTGTGGCAAAGCAATCGGCGCCACAAATTAGAGTCATCCGATTTGCATAGATTAACGAGGGAAGGTCGTAGCCTGGTGACAGGTCAGGGGTGCCCCCAGGGATTTGAAGAAAAACTTTGATTCTTCCTTTTTTTCCTTTCCATGAAGTAATCGTGCTGTTCTATTGTAAAAGGAGCTCTGTTACTTATAAAGGAAAGCTTGTCATTTAAATTCATCCAAGTTAGGACACCACTGAGCACTGTCAGATGTCAATCACAATACAGCAGGGAAATGTTTTTCAACAGATTTTTACCTTCATTTTTCCATAACACAGAGAGGTGGCATAAAGGGGGTCTCTGAATGTACTTCTTAAGGTTAGATTTTATTTCTTTTCATCTGCAAAGGACTGTTTTTGAAGGTATGTAGTAAAGAATCATGGTCATTTCTGTGACAGGGAGGGAGGAGAGTGAGGTGAATGTTGTTTATAATATCTTTTCCATTTGGGAGATGTTAGTGGAAGGTTTTTTTGTGTGTGCTGAAGCCGACATTCTTTCTCACTGGAATTGTTGATTGTGTCTTCTCAGCAGAAGTTGCTTTGAAATATTTTGGCTGGAGACTTGGGATCTGTTCTTTTCACCAAACCTCTTTCACCTCTGTGCTGCTGTCCTACATTTATGTCCAAGCCTTGTGGAGATTGAATGTTCGCCCTACCTGACATCTGCTCAGGAATGAGATTTTGTACTCTGGCCAGTTCTGGCAGAAGCATCAATTTGATGCCCTTGTCATCAGTTTCATAGACAAGCTGGGGACTGCGTGACTTTTAGCACTGAGCTGCAGTTCCCTGCCAACCCTAACTGGTGGTGTACGGGTCAGGTGGATTTGGGAGCAGAGGATTTAAGGGATGAGAACAGAATGATTGCTTCTTTTTGCCCTCTTCACTTTTGCATATCCTCAGTAAGTTTATTTCGATCTGGCTTCTCTGCATGTCTGTAATCACACAAAATCACAACAATATTTACCGAGGGAAATTTCTCTTTGGGCTGCCACATGCTCTAAAAAAATTGTTATCATGGTTTGCCAAGCCTGCTGTTCCTTAAGATCCTGGTTTGTCTGATGGCCACTGTGTAGGTCAGGGCTTTTTCTCTTGGAAGTGACATAAGACCACGCTGGCATCTGCCCCCGGGAATGAGAGAGGAGGACTGTGTCCATACGGCTCCCAGTCACGTTAAGCAAAGAACAGATGCTGGACTTGTGAGCAGCTTGGTGGCTGAAGACCAACTCCAGGGGAGCTCCTGGCAGCTCCTGGGGCCGGCGGTGCCAGTGGGCGTCACTGCTGTCAGTCAATGGCCCTTTCTGCAGGGCTCCACCATTCACTGGTGGCACTCTCTGCTCCAAGAGTCCCTCAGAGAAACCCTTTCCTGGTAAAGGAGTAAATAGAGATACACATAAACGTAACCCGTTGTTTAAAATAATATCACAAGCTTATGTGTGTTCTTTTTAAAATTAGCATTTTTTTTAACCCAGCTGATTCCTTCAAGATCCTGCCCGAATACTTTCTTTTTTTTTTTTTTTTTTTTTGGCCTTGAGTAAACCTATGTGTTTATTTAGATATGGGAGGATTTTAGGCTTGCAAGGCTTGGAATCAACTGTGCATTGATCGAAACATTTAGTGAGTAGCAGGCAGTTGGATACAGAATACCCTGAGAAAATGATGTTTAATCATGTGGAAAATTTTGCCATTTGCATCAGCACAATGATACGTAGATAAGTGTGCTTTCAGTTCCTCAAACAAACTCAATGCTGTAACTAAATGCTTTATGAAGTTGAACATCATATTGTACACAACTTCGCTGTAAAGCCATTACAAAAAACCACTGTGAAAATCCCCTATTATGCAAAAAGGTGCATGCAGTATTTCCTGAGTAAAATGAGATACAGTAAGAGGTATAACTTTATGGCTCTTTTTTTTTTTCCTCCATTAGCTTTTTGTTTACAGAAATTAGGTGAAGTACCCAAGCATAAATCTGCTTGGAAATGAAGGAGCACTTGGAGTCAATATATGTAAGCAGGGATCTAAAGTTTAAGCAGGTGAGTGGTCTCCTTGGCTCACGAGGTGTGTCTTAATAATTGTGTGTCCAACATTACAATTCAAGCCCTGTTATCCAAACCAGTGCAATCCAAGCTCTTTTGCAACTTTTTTGTGGTGGGCCGATAGCTTTTAATGTATTTTATTTCAGGGACCAACTTCTAAAAGAAAAGTTTATGAAAAGATGAAGAATCACATTTGCATGCTGTAATAGTAGCTTGGGAACACTGGGAAGAGATTTGTTTTTCCAGAGTATCTTTGTAGGGACAAATTCTGCTCCATGGAGAAAACCTGCTTTGACACTGTCAGAGAAAAGTGCTGTCTCTATTAAAATAATAGTGTTGAATCAGTGTTAGGAAGAGTAGCATTGAGTCATAAAAACTAATTATCACTGTTCAAAACATTCTCAAATACACTTAAGTGGAGGTTTGTTGCATAAACATACAATTAAAGAAAGAATTTGTGATGGATGCAGGGATCCGCGGCGCACAGGCTCCCTGTTTACTGGTGCAGTTAACAGATGGGTAGGCCAACTGATTCACAGATGTGCAGCTTATAAATATAAACTAACGTCTTACTACTGATGTATATCTGCAAGTGGCAACAAATTACTTTCTCTTTAGCTCTTGGCTGTATAGTGGGGTAGATTTTAATAATAAAGTAACTGTCATTAGAGCCGGTGACAAATGATCAACAAAAATACACTGCACTTGCTCAGACTTGGGGTTCACTGCTGCAGAGTGCTGGCAGGATTAGTTTTCAGCATTTTTTGGGTTTTTGTTTGTTTGATTTTTTTTTTTTCAGGAAATGTACAAATCTTGTGTTTTGAAGCACATCTCGGATACTTTAACTCGTAGATTCCAAGCAATCCTAAAAAGGACTACATAATTTTTTGTCTTCAGGTTCTTTTGAGGGGGTGAGTGCAGAGAAACAGGAAGGGGAAGTGGAATCTTTTCGTGTTCCAAAATATAATTTTTCTCTTAGTTAACAATCCCCAATTCATCTCCAAACCAATGCACTGATGAAAATACAGAGTTAAGGAAAGGGGGGAGCTGCATGCCATTGTTATATTTGCTCTTTAAATAATTTAGTTGCAAAAAAATCTGAAGGCTGTTTTAGCAGTAATTAATTATTCATTAATGACATGCTAATTGCATGGTACCTTTGAATATTTAACAAAATGCAAAAACAAGCACTGTAGTTATGTTTTTAATGTAGGAAGAGAATTTTTTACTATATTACCTCTTTTGTGGAAAAAAATAGACCTCTTTTTCGATGGACTAGGGAAAGTCATAGTAGTGGCCTACTTTCTATTCACTATCTTCAGTCACTCTTTGTACAGTGGAATATAATGTCCTTATCTAGACTTAACAATTGACAGGGTGGCAATCCCTTGACTTTTGTCCAAATGATTTCTCAACAAAAATGGGTTAATTATCGCTCTCCGTAGCTTTTTGAATAACAAAAGGCCACGGTTCCTTTTCTTCTTTTCTTTCCTATTTACTGTATGGAAGCCTTTGAAATGCGATAGTTTAATCGGTGACACCTTCTAACCGGGGATTTCTGAGTGCTGGAGCTCTCTGCAATGAGCTCATATTGCTGTGTGTGAACATTACCATGATTAGGAGATATGACCTTTATTATGCCAAAGCCACCCTGGACTTTAAGGATGAAAATAAAACCTCTCCAAACCACTCCATGCACTGAAGTAGGTTTGGATTGTTTCACCACATAAAAGCCAAGCAGTGTGCTAACAATGCCCTTTTAATACACAGACTCACTGAGCTACACTCTCTTGACCAGCTTGTTAAAAATATTAATTGTTAGCTACACCTTGCAACAGTTCTCTGCCGAGTGTGTTTAAGTGAGCCAGATTAGGACTTTTCAAGTCTTCCTCTCGGTTTGAGGACTAGCTTAGAGATTTTTGTGATTATGCAATAGGCTTTAATAACCTGGCTGGATATTTCCCTTCGAGTATTTTGTTTTGTTGTGGGTTCCAGGGTGTAAAATGTAAGGCAAATAATCAACAGAATTTAGAGTCACTGTCCTTGAATATTGCTCTACTCTGTAATTCCTCAGCGGGAAGATAAGTGACACAGCCACTACTCTAATTTGCATCCTATAGCCTAGATTTTGTTCTCCTTTCTAATTAGTTGGTAACTCCCATTAACGTTAATAGTACTTACAAATATGCATCAGTGAGAGAATAGATCCCAGTAAATCTGAGCATTATTAGGGCAATACAAAATTAGCATGTAGTATACTTCAAGCTCATGCTGAATTTTATAGCTTGGCAGGCTATAAAGGAGTAGAAATGCATTCAGTGACAAGATGAGGGAAAAGCAGGAGTACTTAACTAGAAGAAATAGGAATGCTTGTGCATCCCACATGTGATTGTCTTCCCAAGTACTCCTTCAATTGAAGTAATGTAATTGTTTCAGAACTGGCTCAGGTCCCTCTCTCTCTTTGTTCTGCAGCTTAGAGAATTCTTCTGGCATTCTTCAGTAGCAAAACTTGTAACTGCAGACAAGGCTGGGCTTAGACTGTGTAAACCTGACTCTGAACTTGGTTTTGTACTCCTTCTATGGAGAAGAAGAGGCCAGGCAGACTCTTCTCATGTGTTCTTTTTGCATTTCTGAGATTGCATCCAATGGCAGAGAAGTAAAATAGTTACTTGGGTATTCTTTATTCAGTCTTCTGGGCAAAGCATTTGTCCTGTGCATGCCTGAAAGCACGTGGATTAAAGTCAGGAGATACATGGCAAAGAGATGGGGAGGAAAGTTTGATTGTGTTTGGGAACTTTGACAGGTACCATGGGTACCACCTGCAGCATCTGCTCTGCAGTTGGGGTGATGTGATTCAGTGAAACATTAACTTGAGATCCAAACCTTGCAAGATGTCCTTGCCCAGCTCCTGCTGCTTGATGCGAACGACTGGTCCCTTATTTTAGTGCAACAATAGAGGCATCAGACCCCAACATGCCACTCATAACATAGAAGCAAGATACAGAGTTTTAATTTGAAAATAACTGAGAATTTACCTATCTGTGAAGATCTGCATGCAAAAGTATCAGAGGAAGGACCGTTCACTTGCCTAAGATTTGCTTGCTGCAAGACATGAGCCTTTCATGGAGTAACAAGTACAATCAGGCCTCTGGATTCTCCACCTGGGATGGAATGTAGATCCAGTCAAAAGGCCAGATGTGTTTTGAGGAGTAGTTTCCTGTTCTTTATTTTTTAATTAGAGATACCTAATTTTGGCTGCAGAAAACCAGCTCCTATGTCATATTTCTTCACCCTGTGGTTAGTGGTCAAAATGTTAGCATAATGCATATAAAACATGTTGGAAATTTATGCAGATGAATTAGGGTCATGGTAGAGAGAGCATGGATGCATGATCCCAGACAAAGTATTCCCAATCTGCCCTATTGTTATTATTTATTATTTGACATCACCAGAGATAAAATTTTTATGCTGTTTGGGCACTTCACAATGCAGATAAGGACACGATCCCTGCTTGAGATGGAGGAGAACAAATTAATTTCAGACAAGACAAAGTGAGAGGAGGAAGGCTGCATGAGGGGGAGAGGGATAAGTGTTAGAAGTGGTCCGAAGGGCATGAACAGTGGGGTGTTTAACATGGAATATTGTACAGGGCAGAACTGGGGATAGTGTGGAGGGCAGCAGTGTCCTTTAGGGCCAGTGAAGGATGGTCCACGTTTCCACCACCAGCTCCAAGGTTTGAGGCCAAGGAGTGTTTTGGTTGCATAGGGGTGAAGGAAAAGGGAACTTGGTCAACTTTACCTTGTAAGGACACTTGTTGCAAATGTGACTTTTAATACCAAATGGAAATTAAATGCCAGGTTTGCGTTCCTGACTGCAATTAGCGTTTGGATTATAAATTCATATTTGAGACACTCTTCAGCATTAAATATACTAAATTAAGTGAGGGGAAGGAGAAGAAAACGAGGGGGAAAAAGGTCCTCCTGAAACATAGTCAGACATGACATTTCCTTATGTCGATAACCATCAAGGGCTTTGCTTCTCCATCCATAAAGACAAGAATGCCACCTGTCAATCAAAGGGAGAGTCGCAACAAAAGATCAAGAAAGAACAAAACAAAAAAGTCTTCTTCCTTTGGAAAAGCATTGACTGCTTTTTTTTTCTTCTGATAATATTTATAATATGAGCACAAGGTATATATAGATGGTAGTTTATATTACAATGCTTCATTTCCTTTTAAAATTGTGTTCACTCAGAAGGAGAAATTATACAAATAAGGCATTTCAAGCTACTAAAGCACGACCTGTAATTGTAAGAACTATTTTAAAATGTTAGGCTCTTACTATTGGTGCCCTCTGTCAGAGAGAGTGCCTTTAGTCTGTATTGAATGTTCAGTTTAAAATAAAATCTACTTTTTGTAAACCGCAAAGAAGGTGCTTGGTTGCAGTGTTACCTTATTTATAAAAGAGAGTTTCTATTCCTTATAGTTCAGAAAAAAAAATTGGAAATTGTTATTTAATATTAGAAGAGTCTTCTGCAAGCTTTCCCTGGTTTTTAAAACCACCTTATTATGGAGTGTTTGCACAGTACATTTGGAACCTGAAGTGTGGGGATTGGTAACACAACAGCATTAAGTAGATAATCAATACAACCTATTAATACATTTTTTTCTTGGCCTTACATATAGTAAGGTTAATATAAGTGGCAATTGTTGAACATAATATAAGTGCAATACAGTTCTTTAAGTTTGAATTGACTGCTAAAGAAGAATAAAGAAGAATAAAACATGTATACTATGCATAATAACATCCGTTTCATATTTGAAAACTTTTCCCATCTAGTGTATTTTGAATTTTTTGTGTTGCTGTCCTTTAATAGTCAGATTAAATCCTACATTCCTGGCCTGTGGACTGACTTTTCCAACATGGAAACCAAATGCAAGAGAGGGATGAACAGCATCTTGTCTAATAAGCTTCAGCTTTGCATGTCAGCCCAGTGATGATAATGGCAAAATAGTGTCCAACAATGTAACTTTTACAGTTCAGTAAAAATCTCCTGGTAGTTTGTGAATGCAAATGGCATCCTGTCTTTTGCAAGCTGAGAACACATGGCAGGAAGCCGAGAGAAAATAAATCGTGAAAGTGAAGAACAGGAAATCAAGACATGAAGCAATTAAATGGGAGCCAGGCATGTGCTTGTGTGTCCTGGGACTGCATTGGGACATTGTCTGGATGGGCGGCTCTGGGCAGCAAAAAAGACTCACTGGTCATGCCTGGCACCACAGTCTTTTGAAAGCTGTGTGGTTTTGAGCCTATCTCTGATACTGTAGGCTTCTGGGAGTGGGGTCATAAGAGTTTCAACAGGAATTGGGGAATTGTTGGTTCCAGAGATCCTTGGGAAGCTGAACCCTGCTGTGAGGGCTCAGTAGTGCTGAGTGAAAACCAAGAATTCCAGTCTGCAAAAAATGTGATGCTTTCCCATTTAATTTTCTAGTCTTTGCAATATCTAAGATCAAGGATTTGAGTCCAGGTTTTAAATATTTTGGACCAGAGTCCTTGATCCGGTAGCTCACTTAGGGTCCTCTTTTTTGCTTTGAAGTTCTACTTTCTGTTGAAGGTGCAAAAAAAAATTTGTAGAAATATTTATAAGAAGGGACACTGCAGAGAAACTTTCATTTGTCAGTGTAAAATGTGCTGCTGAAAACCTATCACTGATCACTTGAGACTCTGTCCCTGACCTGCATTTTGAGTATCTGGAGCGTGTTGAATGAGTGCTGGCAGTCACCTGACTTCAGCAGGACTGTGGCTCAACTGTGAGGCAATTCTGTGCCCTGCCTGGGTTTCTGTGTTCATAGCACAGATATTTTCTATGTGTAGGTCAGAATAAAACCTCAACATTCATTGATTTCCTATGGGCAAGGGGAGAAGAGGCAGCAGAATTCCTCTACAGGTCTTTAATCTTGAGGACTGAGCGACAAGGAATGTGGGCTACATCTTGCCACAGCTGGGATGTGGGCAGTGTCCATCCTGAGAGCAAGGCTGCAGGATGTGTCAGCTCTGCAGGGCTGCACAACCACCGAACTGCAGTCAGAGATGATAAGGATAAACAGATTGCAGCCTTTCTCTGAGAATTTCTCTGTACAGCTCCACCACTGCCTAAGAGTTCATGTATTGATTCCACCATCCTCTTGAAACTGCTGCTTTATGGTTGTGTTTTATTTTTTTAATTGTAAAAGAAGTCTAAAAATTCAATTATTATCACCAGAAAATAAATGCATGCCTACAAATCCGTGGCTTATCTGGTACTTTACTTTATCTTTTTTTCCCTTGAATGTCACTGAAAATTTTTGTCACTTTTCTCTTATCTCCCTTTAATTTGCCAATATTTCTTGTCTAATCTTGCTGTCTGGAAAACACAGTGCTGTAGGTGCATCCCCACCAGTGCCATTTGATCATCACAAGCCACCTTCGTACATCTGGCTCCAGCTCACTGATCATTTTGCAGCTGTGTCACATGTTTAATTTGCTGTCCACCGGCCGTACAGTGATCTTATGGCATCTCAGAAGTTCTCTGGAAGTCATCACATTGACAGTCATTCTGGGTAGGGATGTCTGGGTGCACACATGCATCAACTGCCTTTCAGAAATGTCATTACGCCTCACATCTGGGATGTATTTACTGGCTGCTATCAAGTGCTGCCACAGAAAGCCTCTAGTTACTGGTATCCTGGGCTGTGATTCTCTTTGTGGTATTTACTTTTCCACGTCCACCTCAGTGTTGTTGTTTGGAAATGTTGCTAATACAAATCAGGTACTTTTCAGGAGGGTGCAGGCATGGATTGGGACGGAGTGGGTGCTGAGAATTTGTATTGAGCCTCTTCCCATGGTTGTCATCATTTCTTGTGTTACTGCACATGGTGTAAGGTTGCATTTGAGACTGCTACTGGTCAAATAGAAACTAAGGAAAGAATAGAATCAGAATTGGTGGTCTGTGACTTTTGCCGCAGAGGTGGATCCACTCATATGAGCACAGTGATATGCTGGAAGTCAGCTACAAATGACTAAACTTCTGCCTTTGAAAATGTGGTTTGGACACCCCAGTGATGCTGCTTCTAGTGGTGCTTTCCTTCCTGTAGTGACTAAACAGAGCGTCATTTTTCTCAGAGAATCTCAATGTGCCTGTAATCACATGGGAAAAAAAAAAAACCCGTAGGGCATTTTCTTGGTCCACGTCTCGTGTTTGCATTCAGGCTGAAATCCTTCCTCAATGACCCACGGTTACTCTGTGTGTGGGCGAGGAGCTAACCATGGTGAAGGCAGCTCTGTGAAAGTGATGCTTTCCTCCTTTCTCAGTACAGCAGAGGCAGGGCTGGAGGGAGCTCAGCCCTTCAGAGGCAATGAAACTCTCTGAGTGTTTGTGGATGTCAACTATACCTTTGCCTCCACCAGGTTTTGTGCCAGGGGGATCCCTTCTCTGGACTTTACCTGAGAGGTTGAACATACGATTTTAATAAAATAAAGAAGTTTACATCACAGGGTTTTAAAAACACTTTAGTGACTTGGAGATGTCCTTGAAGCATAATCAGTGAAGAATATTGTCCCCATTGCTTCTATCACAAGCATATTCCAGTGGAGCAACTCAGTGCCTGTTATGAGGAAGGGCATGGTTTGGACTGAGCAGGCATCAAAGGGTTTGCCTGAAATATTTCATCTTGTCATCTTGTCCTCTGTTCAAGAGTCTGGGTCTTTCCCCCTTGCAAAGGTTCTCTACCTGGAAGGCTGGGCTCATCAATAATGTTTATGGCAGGGAGGCCACATGTGTTTGTGGAGGTGGAGGGAAGTTGCTGAGAGCTGTAAAGGTGCTGAAGGCCACTTGAGAAATTCTTCCTCAAAGTCCTGGTTTGCCAGAGTAACTTATTTTACAAAGTTTCTTTGGGCCTCAGCTTCTTATCAGTAAAAAGGGAAGAGTAGCTCTTCTTTACTCCTTCCAATCTATTAAAATTGGCAAGGCTTGCGTGAAAATTTTTAATACTGGGGATAGAGCAGGTGGGTACATCTTTCAGCTTTCCGGAAAAATATGTCAGAGCTCAGATATAAAGGTATTTGTTCCCCTGAGGATATCTTCAGTCTTTATCTGTAGAGGATACACTAGAGGATATAGTAGTCCTCTCCCACTTGAAAGACTGACACTGGGATGAGCCCCTTCAGATGACAGAAGGACAAGGCAGCTCCATGCTTCGGTCACTGATAGGAGACAACATTTTGTGAAGCTGGTAGAAACCTTCTGGAGATGCAAACCGTCAGTTTCTACATACAGCTCCTCCCCTGGCCCTTTGTACTACTTGGAATGAAGTTTTATGCCAATCTTTTTATTTCTAGAGAAGCTGGGCTTTTGGATGACAAGGTGCCTGTGATTTCAGACAAAATATAGATCCTCAAGTGGCTAATCTGCAGAAAGAAACTAATGCCTGCTTTAAAAAGCTACAATTTAGGCAACCCAAGCTATTGACCTTCTAACTTTGGACTGCCAAGACTGCTTGCTCAGTACATCTGTTTCTCTATGGTTTTGCCTGTAATTATGTTGTCCTCTGCAGTTACGATAGTGGTTTATCCTGCTTCGGAAATGTTATGTTTTGAGGTTAACTTTCCCAGGGGGTATGTTTCTTTCTTTCTATTTTCCCTTTCTTCTTTTTGTCAAAGCAAACAAAACACAAAATCCCACTCAAGATACAGGAGTCAGGAAGAAACCTATTAGAAAGAGTTAAAGTACCTTGTACTGTGGGGACACGTCTGTCAATGGGAAGTACTGTATAATGGGGTTACTTGAAAATGGCAAATAGTCCTGCATCTTATTGAATGAAAAAGGACAAATGTCACAGAGCTTGATGGAAAAATAAAGATAAGGTTAGGGGTCATGTGACCCAGACGTGTCCCCTGCTGTCCACATGAAGGGCGGCTCTCCCTGCATCTTCCTGTGATTCCTGCTTTTTGCTTGGTGTGGACAAAATGATGATTTATGGCTCCTGCCATGGGGATGGGTGGGTGAGTTTGCAGGCAATTTCTAATTCCCTGCTCCTGACTGTAAAGCAAAAATTCTTTTCATGTCTTATCCAGCCATCACAGCTTGTTTGTGGTGCCACTGTGACTATTATTTGTAAAAATCACTTTGGGAACTGTTTATTTCTCATTAGAGATCCAGCTCTGCCCCACTGAAATTGATAGGAGTTTTGCCACTGACTTCAGGGAGGAAGGATGAGACTCTTTTATCTCCAGTACATTCTGATGTGTCCCTGCAGCGTTAGCAACTGCAAGGGGTGACAGCTGGGGGAAATGAGTGGCTTTGCACTGTAAAACACAATTCATATTACCAGAATGGAGCATCTCTTTGCAATATCATGGAATACTGTGTGTTCTTTGGGTTCTCCAGAGGGCTGGACCGACAAATCCAGATGTCCCTGGCCATTTTTGTCATGGACCAAAGGACAAGGTGAATTTGGTGGCTTTACATTGTTTGAGTTGGAGATCGTTCTCCCTCCAGCCAGATGGAAAACCATGCAGGATGGGCCAGGTGTTTAAAACAGGATCTAAGACCAAAGCTTTGAAAGGCAGCTCTAAATCTGAACTGTAAGTAAAGATTTCCAGTATTAAGCCCGCATATGCCATGTTGTATTTCACTTAGCAATTGAGCAGTGTCCAAATGCTATTTATTGGAAACACTGGACTTTTGCCACTGAAAAATATTTGTGGTGCTTTGGCATTCTGAATAACTTGTAGTTTTTTTTTTTGGTTTTGCCTCATCTGACTTAAAAAAAAAAAAAATACTGGAAAGAAACAGAGTTTTAAAAAATTAATTTTCATGTAAACCAAAACAAATTATTGCCTCCATTCTTCTGGGAAGGAAAGGGAGACTTTTCCCATAGAGCATATTTCTCTAGTTTTTTTAGTTTCATGTTATTCTAAATAAGGAAAACTTCAGAATCTCAGAACTGTAGTAGTTTAAAAAATACAGTTAAAATGTGAACTGTACTCTCCTTAGTGTTCACACGTACCTAGTTCCTTATTTTTTTTTGCATATAAGGGCTGAAAAGCAACATTTTGACGTTCTTAATCATATGAGTGAAATTTTGGGGTTGAAGTGGGTTGTCAGGAAGTACCGTGGGCTGTATTATGTTCTGAGTTAAGCTGAATGTCCATGGTGTATTAATTTTTTTAAAATTCTCAAATGTATTTGTCAAGGAGTCAAACAATTTGAGGATTGATCAGACCAGGTGCTACATTGATACAAACATTTTTTCTCCAACAAGGACTGTCTTGTCCCAAACATTTGGGATCCTTTGTGGAATTTTAGCCCCATTCATGCCGAATATATAGACATGAACATATCTCTTCATTAGCTCTGCTTGCAGGATTTCTGGGCTTGGTGTGTGTGTGTTTGGAGGAGCCATAGATTACAAAACATCTCTAAGGTTTTTATTCCTGTGCAATTGTGGGGGCCAAACAAAGGTTATTTCCATGTGGTCAAATCCCCAGCAAGGGACAGAGCAGCAGAGACTCATAAATGCTCATAACTACTCCTGATTCAGATTTGAAGAGTGTGTTTCTTCCACCACATTCAGCTGGTCTACGAGATGATAACCTCTCCTTACAAAACATGTCTTGCATCTTCATCTTGCATCTACATCTTCAGCCTATCATGATTTCTTTGTTTTTCAAAACCTTGGTATTCTTCGTGTCACTACTCTACAGCTTTTTTGCAAACTGGAAATGATCCATTCAAACTGATTAGGACTTGCAAAACAGGCTACAGCCAGGAGAATTTCGAGATGTGCTTGTGAATGGGTCGGCAGCTCTAAAAGCAGGGCTCCAATGATCACACCCAAGCAGGTTGCTCACAGCTTAGCTATTGCTAAACAAAAAGCCCCTTACAACTACAGCTCATGCTACATTTCCTTTTCAAGGGATAGTTTTAGATGCAAATTCATTTACAGAGGTAGATGAGATGAAATGTGCAACAGACACACCTGACTAACTCGCATTTTGTATCTCTAACACTCAAAAGTACAATGCTTATGGTAATGAATTTTATCTATTACAAGGGAAAACAATCACCTTTGATGACATTATAGAATAAACACATTTAACAGCATGCTGAATTGCTGAAGTATCATTTTCAACGACCTCATTAGTGTCACTTAATTAAAACTTCCTGCTCTTGACTTTGATGCTGGTGCAGGCAAAAACACAGAGAGAATTGAACAAACAACAAAAAGGGGAGGGGTATCTTCTAGTGATAAATAGCAGTAGTTGCTAATGAAACCAAATTATGTACCTTTTTCCTGCAACTCAGATAAAATAATATGAAACACACAGCAACTTTGCATCAAACAAATTAATCAGCCGTCAGCAGATTCGCCTGATAATAATCTCCTGCCCTTATTGATAATTTAAGGAAAAAAAAAGTTGTTTTTTTCTGTACACAATCATTAGGTCGGTGATAATTAAAGCTTCAGCTTCAGAAATGCCATAATAACCGTTAATTAGCAGGATGCTATTTTCAACATAATTTGCTAATTAGGGAGGGAGCTTATATAGTGTACGTTCCTAATTATGAAAGGGTCTTGTGCTGTAGACTCATGTGACTGGAGTGTAAATGACACCATTATGGGGGTCCTGGAAAATTTTAATTATTATTTTAAAGTATATTTTACTCTGAAATATTTAGCCAATGCAGAAATATTAAGCATGCAAAATAACTGCTTTCCCTCCAAATCCCATTCCCTACACTGGCACATTTTGTCTATCAAATGCAAGATGCCAAATATTTTGTTGGATAAGCTCCACTAATTTCAATAAAATTAAGCTGGCAGCAAATTTAGCTCAATATATTTCTTTCATGTGGTTGGAGGACAGAGGCCAAATATTGCACTGATTGCTGTGTTCTGATGTTCTAATTTCAGGGCAGAAATTGGGTACCTGCTGTTTGAGAAGGATAAATTTCTGTTTCTCTCCCAGACTCGGTTTTTAGTACACGACAAAAACAATACCCACCCTTTCTATACCCATTTAACTAAGGTGCTTGAGGGCCAGGTGCAAGTCTTTCTTTTTTTATTGAAAAGAAATAAAATACAATATATTTTCTGAACTAGAACTTGGTTAAATACATTATTTAAAAGACTGGACTGCTAGTATATGAAAAAGGATGCTAAGGTAACAGGCATATATATACCCTTAAAACTAAGCCTATGTTTAGTTTTGGGACTTAGGCTAGTAAATGTTTCACATAAATTTAATCTGTACCTTCATTTCTAGTTTTCTATATATCTTTTTCCATATTTGTATACATACATATACATAAACCATATATTTTTGTATTTCTACTATAAGTACATATATAATTTTTTAATTTATCATTACAGCAATAGAAAAGCAAAATGCCACTGTCACCCACTGATATATATTCTTACTTCCGAAATTGTAATACTTGATTCCTTTGAACTGTTTTACCTTGTTTCGAATAAAACTATATTTCTCTTTCCCTTTAAAAGAAATGAAAACTTAATTCAATAATAAATGAGCTCCAGCTCGGCATAAGAGTCACTTAACTTAAATCTTTTTGTAGAGGTTCCCACTTAAGCAGCTTGAAAGACAGTAAATCACGTTGGGGAACGGACATCCCAGCTTCATTGCCACACTGTGGAGCGCTGAATTAATGGCCACCTCTTTAGAATGTATGGATGTGCCTCCCAGCTGCTGGGCCTGACAGTGTTATAGCTCAATTAATGTGATTTTGATGTAATTGCAGATAGGGAACATAGCGCCTAAAAATTATATTTTGCCATAAGAATTATATTTTATCATCCAGATGTGGGGATGAATATTTTAAGTAATGGGGTTTCTTTCTATTTTTTTATTTTCTGGTAACTTGTTTAATGGAGAATTATGTGGTTTATTTGCTGCCAGTGGCAACTGCTTGAAGGTCTTCATAGGAGGCAAAACATTGTTCTGGTCTGCTTGTGGCAAGTGTCAAGTGATTTTGTGTTAAATTTTGTGCTCATCAGATGCTATAGAAATGTCTCCTCGTCTTAGAACAAGCAGGTAGAGGTAGAGGGTGGTTTTGTTCTACATGCAAGGATTAATTACTGGCATTCTGCAGCATTCACTTGTTGACCACAACAAGTCTTTCCTTCCCTTTGAATCCCTGAAAAGGAAGACAGGGAAGCACTTGAGGTTATTTCTTAAAGCATGCGTGGCAAAGAGATGGAGGAGGAAGATGCAGAAAGGGTTACTGTGATGAGGTTATGTGGGACAAAGCTTTTTAGACTTTGAGCCCTGTGGGGCAGAGGTTATCTTTGCTGTGCCCAGACAGGAAGGTTACAGGAAGTTACAGGGATAAGTGATAGTTGATTCCTGCATCACCCTATTCCTCTGGAGGTAGAGGAAAGGTAAAGTGAATTTGTAATCACAGAAATCTAGTTCAGTGTTTTTGTTTGAGTTTTTATTTTATTTTTTTTTTTTAATTTTTAGCATTTCGTCATTTAGAAAAGAAATTACTTATATAAATAAAACAAACAACAAACCAACACATAAACATATTCATTTGCACTGAGGAGATAGAGCACACACAGAACAAACACAGGAATGGGTAAAATCTAGACTGAATGGCAGGCGTTATAACAGATTTACAAAAGTAAATGATAATACAATTCAGGCTTTAGCCTTCAGGTGAGTTCTGAGCTGATCAGTAATGCTCCTGCTGCTTGGTTATGAAGGCTGCTCTAGATGCATGTCACCCTCTCTGACCTCAGTAAAATAACTACAAAGATCTCCTTATCCTTTTATTATGAAGTGAAATAACACAGACTCAGGCAGGTATGAAAACTAATGGAAGTTGACCTGTTGGGTGTTTCCTCCTCTTCCATATTTCCTCTGCTATTTGGTTGATTTGCTGTAATTTCTGACGGTGTCATTAACGTTGTACTTGAGGGCAGCCCTGGTACTCTGTGTCTCAGGCACCGTTCACACGTCAGCACGCGGAGATTTGCAGAGCACCTACAATTTGTTGTCGGTAACTGTTGGGACTGTAAATCCCTGGGCTCTGATCAGCCACTCTGGTGCCTCAGCTCCTATAGGCGCCAGGACTTTGATTTCTTGTGATGTCTACAGCAAATGCCTTGAAAGGGCTGGCTTCTCATCCATCTCAGCAAAGACAAATCCCCTGATGTACCCTTGAAACACGATTTTCAAGGTACTTAACCACCTAGTACCTTCAGAAGGTTTCATTTTAGATGGGTTCTGTGCTTAACAGAAGTAGAGACTTAGAGTGTGTCTGATATTGCACCGAGCTTTCATGGGAGATGGACCAAGCTTTCACTTTCCCATTTCTTGGTGCGCTGCTTTCACATGCTGTAGTGGAAGCAGAGTTAAAAAAGATATTTTTTGGGGAAAAAAAAAAGGTGCTTTTGGGGAGGGAAAAAAACCCACTTAAAAGGAATGTGATTGTGAAACTTTAAAAGTTGGCGAGGAGTGAGACGGTAAATCCCAAAGTCTTGTTTCATGTGTGCACTCTTAAGCTGACTGGATTGCAAATCGCCTAGGTCCTTTTCCTTTCTGATTTGCCCAACATAAATTAACAGGGAGAAAACCTGCCCGCTCACATCCCAACCCCTGGGCAGCTTTTAATGGATGGTGCCCGGTTTCCAATGCATTTATTAAGAGATTAACAATAACGCGGCAATATTTTACCTCATTAACGCCGCCACCACGTGTTATTAGCCTTGGGCCTCGCACCGCCAGGCCTCATGGCTGGACGTGTGTGAGAGAACTGGTGCCCACCCACCTTAGTGGGGTTTCCCCGCGGGGGGGGTGACAAAAATTAGATTTTTTGGGGGGGAGTGAAGACAAAAATTACGTGTTTTTGAGCGACAAAAATGAGGGGGTTTTTGGAAGAGCTGAGGGGTGGGTGCAGTGCGCGGCGGCGGCCGCCAGGTGGCAGCGGCGCGCGGGCCGGCGCCGCGCGTGCCCCATTGGCCGCGGCGCCATGTTGTGGCGGCCCCTCAGCGCTGCGGGCCTGCTCCTCCTTGGGTTTGTGCCCCTTCCCCTCCCCGCCTTGTGCCCTTTAATCCCTCGGAATAAAACACAAACACCCAGCAGAGCCCACAGCCCAAGGCAGGGCCGAGGGAAGCTGCCTGGCACGGGGCGCAGGCAGGGCTGGCAGCCAATGCACCCCGGCGTGCCGTCACCTGTTGCGGGTGGACTCGCTCAAAAGTCAATTCATAAAATTCCTCACTTGGGCGAGCACAGATGATGCCGAGGGGAGGTATCAGGTGTAAACCACAACAGTGGTGTGCTGCTGGCGTTGAGTTTCAGAACCTGGCTGGGTCGTTCAGGAAAAAATAAATCTGAGAGCTTGCACAGCTGCTGTGAAACGTGTCAGGTTGTCCTTGGCTGGGCTGTCTTGGCAAGTGGGTTTGGGTAACCAGGTAGAATGTACCTGCCAAGGTGCTGTTGTCACCTGAGCATCCCCAGCTGGCCCAATCCATGGCTTTTTGGCCATGTTTTTGTTGCCTGAACGCAAGGAGTTGCCATGTTGGAACTACAAGCTGGATCCGGCAGGAGCTCTCTCTCTGGGGCTTTTCCTGGCTACTGCACTCTGACAACAGCAGAGAGATTTCATGTTGTGTTAATGCTGTGGGTAAAGAAATTGATCCTGGTGGAGTTTAGTAGAGTGAGCCATGGCCATAAATTGAAGCAGAGCCTACAAATTCAGATTTGATACTCCATCAGCACATGTTGTCCTTTTCCCGTCCTATTTTTTAAAAAAAAGTTGGTGTGAGAATGTTTGAGATTTCATTTAGTTTAGCTTGGTTTAGCCCAAAGAGTAAAGCAACACATAAGGACTAAACTCTATTATAATTTAAGGACTTGTGCAGTCATTTCTGTCACAACAGCATCAACAAAAAGGTGGTTGTTTATTTGCCATTCCTCCTACCACAGACTTTTAAAGATTCTGAGTTTTCTCAAATCTGATTGGATTTTCTTCAAATAGTTCTTTGGAATGAAAAAATGGCATGACATGTTTTAACCTAAGGCTGTTTTGGGACAGTTGTAAGTCACAGAAAATACAGTCTCGCATGAGCACTGCTTAAGCCTACATTACACACAGTGCTTCCAGTTACACTGTGGGCTCTGCCAGATGAAATATTTAAATGGACAAAAGTCAGAAAATGGCCATTTCAGAAGTTTTCATTTCTGAGCTATTAGCAATTTGCATAGGATGACAGGAAAAAAAAATGATACCTATCATGAAAACAAAACTAGGTCATCTCCAGAGACTTTGATACATTTCATGATTTACTCAGCTGCAGGTTTTCTCTTTTTCTCCACCACTTTCCATAGGCACATGCCACCCAACTTCACATTTCTCGACCTTCTTCTCTGACTGGTTGTTGTACCTAGTGTAATATATGCATGCAAATAATTTTCGAACTTTAGTAATTTTCGTAGCTCCTTCCATCCCTTTCTGTTTCAAGAGCAGTATTTTAGCATGAGCCTTTTATTAAGAGATGTTGAAGCTCCTATTTGTTGTTGTGTGATAATATTTGTCATTATTATACCTCTTGTGTGGCATATATTTAGAAGAGCCCAAACTGTGGGCTCTGTGTCTGTTTCCTTAATAACTGAAGAGGTGATCCATTTTCTGTAAAAGTGGTTCAAAGTGTTTTTTTGACAGGGAACTGGATGAAAACTTGTTTTTTGGGGGAATTCCAGCAAAGAGTTGATTGTGACCTCTGATGCTCTGTAGTGTCAAGGACAGATGGGAAGATGGTATGAATCAATATATGTCAACTGCACAGATGGTACAGTCATGCCGTGTCCATATCCTGATCTCCTATCCCTTTGAAACAGAAATTAATAATCCCTTCATTATAGGCAATAGCTGCCAACCAGCTGAAAGATCAGACTGTGACTTGGGGTGAAATTCTCTGCAAGGTTTCTGTGCAGCAAGGAGACTTGACTGAATGTTGATTTTTAAAGGGTGGCCTTGGGTTTGGTATTGACCTATCTTGGGGCACAGAGGGACCCTAAATGTAGCAGGGGTGCAGGGCAGGCGGCTGTGAGGAATGTGGGGAACAGCACCAGCCATGGAGCACCAGTGCAGGGGGAGATCTGGGGCATGGAACCCTGTGGGGAAAAACATGAGAGAAACCCCTCTTCTGCCCCTGGAGGGATCCTCAGGCCTGAGGAGCGAGGCTCTCCCATCTGCAGTGCAGATGATAGTGACACAAAACTTTTGGAAATAAAATCTGGGAAACTTGGGACATTTGTCTGATAACCAGATTGTCTCTGAAAGATGTTAGTAGTGCTCTGGCTTCATTGTGCTTTTCTAAAAGGCCCTGCTTTTGTAGACACGAGGTCACTAGAGAATTGCAGTTAATTACTGCTTATGCCTGTCTGTTTTAAAAGCTTGTAATCCCCACAGCTATGGAGAAAACCAACCAACCAGCTGACAACAAAAAAAAATTAAATATATCAGAACTACTCTTTAGGCTCAGATAAGCAGGAGACAACTAAGCCCAGTTTCCAAAGTTTCCACTTATCTTCTGACTTGAGTACAATCCAGCAATGGTGTTGGTTGTGGCTGTACTGAATGGCAGTGTCTGGGATGCAGAACCCAAATGAATGAGCTGAGGTGGCTCCTTGCATGCTTGGAGAATTCCTGATGTGTAAGTTTTCTGTGTTGCAGTGTTCAGAGTGAGAGTGTTGGTTTGTCCTTGCCTTTGCTTTTAGCAGGAAACAAGGCCTGATATTAAAGGCCACAGTTTGAAGGAGAATATGTAATATAATCAGCTACTGCAACCCACCAAAACGAGTATTGGCACGCCTGCACAGGCTTCACTGGTAATGATGAATTCCGTATTCACCACATGGACTAATTAATGCACTAGAACATCTCCCAGTGCAATTTGCAAGTCACAGATTGCATTAGGTGATACAAATGACTCATTTGTGAACCTGAAGGATGACCTTTGGCAGGACTAACTTTTGACCTCAGAAATATTAAAGAAAGGTTATTTCACCTTGCCATTGTCTCCAAATGCCAAAATAGCCCAATTAAAAACCTTGACATGGAACCATAGGAGCAGATGCGAGTCCTAAAGGGCATTAATTATTTTCAGTGTCAGCTGGTTGTATAACTGAGGCCAAATGAGAGTTTGGAAAGCTATTAAGCCCCTGTCTTACATGGATTGGGTCTAAGGTTTGAATTGAAAATAGTGTGTGGTTTGCATTTCGGTAAGAAACACTGGTTGTTCAGGTTGTCAGGGCAGGTTGTCCCAGGGAGAGGTGTGAGCCACCTTCCTATACAATAACTGTTAGCTGATCTATTAAAATATACCCCTTCAGTAACAAGAATCCATCCCAGCCTCAGTATTTATGAAATAATCATTAGTCACCATGCTGCGAGGTCGAAATCCTGTGCATATGTTCAGCATTGTTTCCTTGTGTGCTGTTCTCACCCTCCCTCCCTGGCCACTGATCTTGTGTGTGCGCTTTTTTCCCAAATGCGGTGACAGATGAAGATATTGCACCAAAACTAAGTTCCCATATGGCTAATTTCTACGTTTGTTTTAACAACACACAGATTTAAAACAAATGAAAACACAAAGACTTGAGCAGTCTTGGCGTTCTTTCCAGTGCTCTGTAATTTCTTCCTCCAGGTGGGCTTTTATTGACACAGACTGAAATGCCTTGATGTGTCTTAAAAAAGAAACTAGTTAGACCATAATTCACTCAAAGATTTTCATTTGTTTGGGGCAAGGCCTTGTATAACACTCACCCTCTTCCAGCCTTCCCTTCCTAACCTCAACAGTTTGAAAATAATTTATTTTCTTAGCTCAGCAAACTGAAAAAAAAAAATTATATATATATGTATATATTTAAGGAGCATGAATAAATAAGCTTGTTATTTACATCCATATCCAGAAGGGTTTTTGCTGCTAAAATCTACATTGGAGTTATTTCTTTATTTACTTTCTATTTCCTCTTGCCATGGTTGTTTCAGCATTTGTCACCAAGAAGAGCAAATGATAATGGCTCTTGGATGCCATGATCATAGGAATAAGATAAGAATAGATACGTTCTATTCAATTGAATGGTTGGTGATATCACCCAAGGGAAGGACTTCCAAATTCTGGTTATTTTCCCAACAGATACTTTTTCTCAGCTGCTGGGGATTGCCCTTTGCCTTCATAGTCCTGAGGTTCTGCCAGGGGAATAGAATATTTATGTTTCCCATTCACATGACAGAGAATTAAATAAAGGCATTTTTCTGTCCAACATCTTGGTGTGTCCTTCAGCTGCCTCTCCAGTGTTGTTTGTTATTTAGTGGATGGTTCAGTCTTACCCTGGTATGGAGCTTACTTGCAACTCTCCTGTGTTGTGTGGCTGAATGAAATAAGAGATTTCACCAGAACTTTTAGCTGTGCTTTATCTGAAGTGTTTCCTCAGTAAGACAGGTCATTATCACTCCTATGGAACCCTAAAGAATTCACTGTCATGATATGTAGAAACAGATACCACAAATTCAGAACAGGAGATTTTCCCAATTGTTTTGTTTTGGCTATATTTGCTTATCTGGTTCAGCATATATGTGTTCAAATGGATAATGCTAGTTGATCCCTTGCTATAGAATAGTAGATTTCTGCAGGAAAGGGAAGTACAGTCTCATGGTTTATTCACTGGACTTCTTAACTTTGCATTGTAGAGTTAATCTTTCTGTAGTTGCATGGTGAATTAGAGGCATCTTACTGCCCCACTTATCCTGTTCCTAAATTCAGGTAATAATGCTCTGTAAAATGTTTGCTGGATTCTTCAAGGACATTTCTTCTTAAGAAAATTGGGGCAAATGTTTATGAAAGTTTAAAGGTAGTGAGAAGGTGCATGACAGAATTGCACATAATTCCCACATTCTATTAATGAGTGAAATCAGAACATAGACATAACCTTTCTTATGTTCATGTGTGACTAATAATTTAGTGTTTTCTTAAGCAGGTCTTCTGATGTTTTTCTGCTTGTAGAAGATGCTTTTCCATAGCCATAGTGAAAGCAGCAATAAAAAAATCAGTAGTTGAAAAGGGCAGTAAAGGAAAGGGAAACACAGAGATACCAAAAAAAGTATAGCTTTGTTAAAGAGTTTGTTCCATGAGCAGTGAAACTAATGAAACTAAATCCTGTTTTTCCACAGATTTGTATTGTTTCCTGTGCTCCTTTATCACAATAACTCCATTCATCATGTCTGCTTGTCACCATAATGTTCTTTGATCACTGACATAACCTTTATAGCCCTCACTCCAATATTCTCAGTACTTTCCTATGAACCTGAGTTCCGCTGCAAACATCCAGTGCTCTCCTGCCTTCCTTTGGAACTGTCCCTTAACTGTGGTCCTCGTGTCCTGTGCTCCCTTCCACTTGGGCTGCACATGCAGGTTGTATTTGCTCCTTGCCTGGCTGAGTTGTACCTGTCTACCCTTTTGTGGCAGAACTTTTTTTTTCTGTCAAGGTATTTACGTGAAAATATCAAAACTTTACTTCTTTTGAGACTTACTTAGGGAATGGACAAAGGGTTAAAACTGTTAGGGGGAGAGACTCATGAGCAGACAATGTGATCTCGCAGATCCTGGTTTCCTTAGGAAATGAGACTAAAAAAAAAAGCCTGATTGCCTCAGGGGAAGAAGACAGGAAACTGCCCCACTGGCCAATTATGGCATTGTTTTCTTGTAATGTGGTTTATTTGCCATACTGATGAGCGCTATACCAA
Organism: Sinosuthora webbiana; assembly: GCA_013397395.1. Lineage (NCBI taxonomy): Eukaryota > Metazoa > Chordata > Aves > Passeriformes > Sylviidae > Sinosuthora > Sinosuthora webbiana. The sequence continues at coordinate 60,059 of VXBN01007649.1, read as the reverse complement.
GATCTGAGCTCAGAAGTGTTTGGGTGTCTCTGATGCTGCTCACTGTTGCAGTAACTACATTTTCTTGTGGAAACAAGCTAAAATGGCTACATAAGAATATAGGGCAGGGTTACTGAAGTGAACTGATTTCTGGCTTTGCAAATTCTAGTAATGTCTACCTATAACAACACACCTGTGCTTTGGAGCATTTCAGTTCCAAAAAGACTTGTCCAGATGCTTGTACTTTAGACAAACGTTGCCTCCTGCGTTGAAATGTTCTGCATTAGGCAAGACGTGAACATTATCAGAATGATTGATTTAAAAATGAGGTATTGTTCTTGCATCTGTGAATGCTTACATCCTACTCAAAGTTGTGGCCTTCCTGTAGGTAGTGCCGATGGCTTGGCGCTCAGGGTGTCTGAACCTGAAATTCAGCAGAGATTTGGTCCCTGGGTTGCAGAAGTGTCTTTCAGTGATTAGTTGAAAATCTGGTTTGAGTTCTCAGTGCTCTAATGGTTTTAAAACCTTGCTCATGCACCCTGGCTTTTGTTATATAATAGCAGGCTTTTCCAAACGATCTCCCAGCATCCCCTGGCTCTGTGCCTGCGCTCAGCCGAAGGGGAGGCTCGTTCAGCAGGCGATTTTGCCATTTTCAACTTGTTGTTTGCAAAATTTAAAAGGCCGGATTGCATTGGATTCCATTTATACTGTGTGGGTGTATCCAGGATGTGCTTTATCAGGATGTTTGGAAAGAGATCTCACTCTGAAGTTGCATTCAGAATTGTTCTGTTGGTTGTGTGATGGCGATATGGGATAATTGCATGTGCTAAATGCCATGTGCAATGTATAAAGTATGACATAGTTTCATAAGAGAGGTGAATGATGTGTATGGAGTCAAGCATGGTTTTAGAGGAATGTCTTTGTAAGAAGACACACTGAGTGGAAAAGAAAAACAATAAATCCTTCTAATTTCACCAGATTCCATTTTGCGGCAGGATAACATATCCAGCTGAACTTTTCATTCAAAAACTAAACTGATTTGGGAAACGTAATATCCTGAGACATTGCTATGGATTTGATATTTTTACTAAGGTTCACGTATATTACGCTCATTAGGTAGATTATCAGAATTGCAGCCTGTGTGTGCTGATGGCTGTACTGATTTAAAATGCCATTACTGGCAACTTTTGCATTGGATTACATCCTCCCTGACCCCCGAAGTTAATGGAATTACAGAGGGAGTGGTGTATTAGCCCAGAGGTTTGGCCTACAGTCATCTTTCCCATTTGTGGCAGAATGGCATTGTTAGGGAACACGTGGGTTGAGGGAAATGGTGAGCTCAGAGTTGGGGCTTTTCTTGGGTGTGTAGTGGCTGGTTTTCAAAATTGCTTTTCTTATAAGACTGAAACTGTTACATTAACATTCCCCTGTTTTCAATTAGCAAAAGCTCCTTTTGAAAAAAAATATTGCTGGCCTATTGAGTGGTAGATGATAGGAAGAAAAAAGCATGGAAAACCAGGTGTAATGAGTGCCAGTTCTTAACCAATGGAAATACAACATAAAATAGTGGCTGTAGTACATTATATAAACTGTGTTCCACCTGGCTTGCATTGTCCCTTCCTTACATTTATAGTGTGAACGTTTTTTCCCTCTCTGCAAGCAGCTGGGAAGTGTAAATTTCAGGTTTAAGTAGGTGTTTGTTGTTGCCTGTGGATCTTTTTTTCTTTTTTTTTTCTCCTATGAGAGTGAGTAATGTCACAACTGTATTTTGGAGAAGGCTATCATGACCAAACCAGCCCTTACCACCCCACTGCACTGTCCCTTTAAATAAAGCATGCAGAGTTCACTTTCTGAAGTTCATTAGCTTGTGTTATCAATAATTTAGGATAATATTCCAGTGGTGCCTAAGTGCCTGGACCACCTTATTTTCCCTGTCAGCTTTCTCATACCCTAGCAGTCCAGTGAACTTGATAAGTGTCCCATCATCCTGTTAATCAAATTACTTATGAACCAAAATTGACAGTTTTCATTAATTATACAAGATTATTCTAATTGCAATTCAAATTTATTCATTTAGAACAGACGGCATTCAGTAATATTTCAGGAAATTTGCATATTAAATGGAGAGGGTCGTCCATTAAGTATGGTAATGTATGCATATTTCCTTATTTTTAACTTCTGGGCCATATGCACTGCTGCTACTTCAGCAGGTGAAAAACCAGAACGTGCTTAATTTGTTCAACAAACACAGGGGCCATCGCACATCTTTTGGCACTAACCACCATTGTCCTTCCTCCTTTTTATTCCTCCCTCTCTTGCTCCCAAAATAACTTGTATCCTTCGAAGAAACTTCTGATAAGCCTGTTTTTAAATAAATACGTCTTTTTTTTAAATTTATATTTTTTAAATGGTAGGCACAGCTGGTTGGGGTTGATTGAAATGTTTTGCCATCGAAGCTGTGTTCATTAATTTCTTCAAGATGCTGAAGCAGGCATTAAGGATGCCTGCTGGAGTCCTTCCCCGTGTCATGTGGAACAGCGAGGGGGCTAATCGTCAGCCTTGTAACATCAACTGGTTACCCCCCTCGTGCGAGATGAACCTTTCCCCTCCAGTGAAAAATGAACCTGTCTCAGACAAAAGCACAAACTATGCATGCAATGAGACAATGTCATTATTCAAACCTATATAAGGCTCTGCTCCCACATCATTAAGAATCATATCTTCATGATATTAATAAGCACCTACCTTAAATCTGTTGCTAAAGTTACACCCAGGTATATTTATATCTGTCCCTTTATTGATGGCGTTCCAGATTGGGGATAGGAAGGCTGGGGCACAGGATGTTCACATGATTGACTTTCAAACTGGTAAACTGCTTCTGCACCTAATGTGAAAACTGTGTTGTCATGCATCACATGATCCAGCTAGCAGTGGGTTAGTCAACATACCCAGAAATTATTGCCATCTTGCCTTAATGGTTTTAGTAAAACATCTGTCAACTCATTCATCTTAGAAAAAAAAACAAACCCAAAACAAGCAAACAAAAAAACTTTTCTTGGAAAAATACATTACTCATTTAAGTTGTTTTTAAGCAGGTTTCTTTAATTTTCTAGAATGAAATGAAACTCTTTGGTGTTTCTATTTGCAAATATTTTGGTTTTGTTGGATTCATTTGCTCCAGGCTGTTTATGTATCATGCTAAATAATTTTTTAAACTGTCATATTGATTGAAAGTTACTCAGAATAGCAGTGTGCAAACTACAATTGGGTTTTTTGAGCAGGAAGTGAAATTCAAATGAAAGGAATGTGTACTGCAAATGTTAATTATCTTTTGTTGCCCTTCTTCTGCACTTCTAAGTGGAGTCAGGAAAAGCACAATGTAGCAGTGCTTCTTGAGCACTTCTAGAACAAAGTTTAAGGCACATGCTTAAATACTTTACTGTACTGGAATCACAGGCAGGAAATGAAAATAGTATTGAGAAACTATTAACTTTGATTTTCTACATGAACTCTGAAACTCACAAGTGACTGTATTGTGTAAAGAGCTCTTTCTTAGTGGTGAGGTATCTGACAGAGGTGTTTTCAGGGGTTCTGGATAAAAAGAGAAATGGAAAAAAACCCTGCAACGCATTTGGGAGCTTTCAAGCTACAAGCAGAGTGTATGGACTTGACTCCTTGTTTCTGGAGAATTTTGGCCATCCTGTGAAGTATTCCTGAGTGTTGGCCAGTTGCCTTTTGTCAGATTAAGGTTTCTTTAAACAAATATTAGATTTGGTTCCCACTTTTATGCCCTGAATTTTCTATAGCACAGGGAGGAAACGTCTTCAGCTTTCGGATGAGAATTTCTGGAAGAAGGAGTGCAGTGAAACAAAGTGTCTTGAACTCAGGGGTAGAGGTTATTCTTTACAATGTGTACATGGGCCAGTGCTTCACCATATGGGAAATTCATATGCCCCATTCGTTTTTTCCTGATTGTTATGTGGCTGTTGTTGGTGCTCCTTGGTAAAGGCCACACCTTCCCTGGGTTCAGCCGTGTGTGACAAGTTCAGCACACAAGGGGCACAGTTTGTACACAGGGCAGCTTCACTGCACGATCAGCAGTTGCAGCGTGTTGGTCCTGCTGAACTTAGACCTGGCCATGAGCTGTTTGTCTGTCCCGGAGCCTCTGATTGCAACACTGACAGTCTTGGCCTTATCCACAGTTCTCTAGGCCAAATGCTCCTTCTGATCACTTCATGTCAGGCCTGATTTGCCTTTTCTGAATGCACAAAGGATGTGGCATCAGCATTGTGCAACTCTCGTCTCTGCTCGAGTTTTGTGCTCGCTGGGTCTTTCTTGGGTTAAGTGCAATTTCCCAGCTGTACATGTCCATAAAAACACCCAGGAAAAAAAAAAATCTTTAGACTGGCATGGCAAGCTTCCACTGACAAAAAGAACTTTAAAATGTAGTAGATTTCTTCAAAGTTCTCAATTTATTTAATCTGAAAATCAGTGAAAAACCCCATCCCTGATGAGCATTTGTGAATCTTCAACTGAATTGTCATCATTGTTGACGGTTGACTGTTTTGCAAGTAACAGATCTGTTAAAAATATTCCCTTCCTTTCTGTTTGTGTTCTGATTTCACTCTTTGATATTTGCTAATGTATTCACGATTATTAGAACTTAATTTAATTGAAAGTCTGCAGGCCTGGGAAGCACACAGTCCTAGCATTTGTCCTCCGGCTTGCCAGTTTTTCTCTGCGTGTAGGAGACATTTGTAAATTGTCCCTGGTCTTTACACTTTCCAGCCCAGAGGTGGATTTCCATATTCACTCAGGGGAAAAAAGAAATAAAAATATCTGAATTGTGCAGTAACCTCGAGGCAAAATGGACTTCTTGTGTTATTTACATGTATTCTTCTCTTCATCCCCTGCTTCTCTTCATGTATATGCTCTTTTTTGTTTGCATGGCATGTATATAAAACTTGTTAAAGTGGCAGGAGGTAGGTGTCCTGCTACAAGTATAGCAAGAAGGATGGAATAAGGCAGGAGAATTTGGTATTCACGTTGTTTCATTTTCTCAGACAGTGAAAATCTTGTATGCTGCAAACCTCTGCATTTAGGGGTCAAACTTCTCATAGTTTTTTTATTATCTAAATTTTTAAAAGTCAGGAGAGTATGTAAAATTTAATTGTAATGAAAAGGGTTTTTTCCAATCAGCTGTATTTAGGCAGCCATAATCTGCCCCCCAGAGCATCCAGGATTCACAGGCTATGCCACAAGCTGGCTTAGGCTTTTCATTGAAAGAGCAGATGTTTACTGAAAGGAATATGTAAATCTTTGCTGATGTACACCTCTTCCAGAAACCGGGTTTTTGGCCTTGCAACCAAGACACATCTTACTCTGAACAGCTTATAGAGACCAGAAAGATTTTGATACTCCCTTTTGGTGCAGTAGACTTCTGCATTATGTATGTCCCTGTGTGCATCTCGTGAGCAGACCCTGCAGGGGAAGAGGGGCTGTGTCCATGCCTAGTCGTGCATGTAAGTTGTGGGCTTAGCAGAGTGTCAGGAGAGGTGCAAATGATGATAGGGCTCCACCACTGTTCTGGCATGTTGGAATTTTAGAAGAGCTCAGTAAGGTACAAAATCAATATGTGCAGCTGGTGAAAATCTGTGCCTCATTTTTCCGTAAGAATTAGAGTTTCTCTGATTAGTGTCTGAAAAGAAACCTCCTGTGTGCTCAGCTCTTGGTTTTCCATAGATTATAAAAGGGGCATTAAATGAACAGATCTTGAGAAATCAAATTTGGAATCTCAAATGAGGAACAGGGTCATGCTCACACTCATACACCTGTGCACATGGCACGTGAGAAGACCCAAGATCATTTGTTCTAAGAAATATTTAAAGATACAGGAAAATTACCAGGTATTGCTGAGATTAGTCAGAAAGTACATATTAATACATTTTTTATTATGAAAAGGAAATCATAGTTGAATAAAATATATGGTTTTGAAAAAGTCATATCTGCCTCAGTGATTAAACATATATGTCTTTACTCTTCTGATTTCATCAAGGTAGTTGAAGCTCACATGACTTTTGAGACTGGTGTTAGGAAGCAGAGACAGCAAGTTTTTCATTTTGCCTTTCCTTTTCTTCCTATTTTCCTCCTGCCCCTTCTTCCCTTCTCTTCCTCTTCTCTTAATTTCTCTTTTATTTCATGGTTTTTTATTTTTGGGGGGGGGATAAATTACTGGCATTGCATGCAAAACCCACATCTGAACAAAATATGTGTGGGTAATATTTTGAATCTTTAATGAACACATTTATGACATAGTAAATTCTGTGTTCCTTATTCAGACCTTGAATCTATGTATCTATATATAGTCTTATGTATTGCTGACATCAATGCATATGAAACTGGAAGAAAGATTATAGAAATCACATATATGTGTATTTGCTTCCTTCAAATATTCTGCCAAACCGAAGCTCTGCCTGTGGGATTTGTGGGGAAAATCCTTGCTTACCTGTGTGGCAATCTGATTATTCCCTGAAGCTTAGGCTGTTTGTTCCTATTTTTAGCATGAAGCATCACAACTGATTTTGTGAGTCGTTAAAATGAGCCAACCCTTTCTAAAATCTCGGGTTGGGGCTTCGTGCTGCTTTGTGGCACACAGACATTTATTGAAATGATTTTGCCAGCTCTGTCAGTGTAGAGGATTTTGGTGAGGAAGAACCATGTGGTGTGGATGGAGCCTCAGGCAAGTCCCGTGCTCAGGCATAGGTTTCTTGAGCATTTTTGGAGAAGCCATTTTGCATCTCTCAGTTCTGATTCTTAATGCCCCACACGTAGGCTGTGTCTCTCTCCATCCTGCACCCTGACTATCTCTGTTAAGCCCTTTTAGGCAGGAATTGTCTGAATTTGTGTTTTTGCACAATACTGAGATTTTACTGTTTGCAGTGACTGTAGCTTCTCCTGTATCACCCTTAGCAGGACCAGCCCCATCTGAGGCACCACTCCTTGGCTGTTGCCTTGGTGCAGCAGAGCAGGTGGCACATTAGAGGGCACAACTTTTTGGGTATGTTTAAGTGTTCAGTGTCATGTATGACGAGAAGCATCATGTTTCACTCTGTCGTTTGGTTTGCTGCTACTGATGAGTTTTCTTTCCTAATGTGGCATAATATTAATGTTTCTGCCTGACAACTTCCAAGCCTGGGGGTCAGAGCTCATGTTTCAGCACACGAGACACTCAGCTATAAATCTTTTTAAATAATACAGAAGGCAAGATGGGGTCAGTGCAGAAAAAGCCAGCCAGTCTGAACGAAGTGGCATTGATGCATGGAAGAAAGTGTGTGGATTTGGTTGGCATTGCATAGGCACCCTTCTGAAGTTTTTCTTACGGAAAAATGTTTTTCTGCTGAAACATTTCTAGTCTTAATTCCGGTCTGTTACAAAGTTTATTAAGTCAGCCTGACTGTGCCTTTGTTATTTTTTTGTGTGTGTTCAGAATATTGCAGGTATCCTGGTGCAGGATATACATGTATAATGCCCGCTGTATGTAATTGCTGAGAGTAAGCAATTGATTACTGGCAGCTGAAAATAAATTCGTGGAGTAACTGCATGTTGTGTTTCTAATAGGAAAATCCAAAGGGAAAAATCAGCATCCATTGCATTAGTAAATATGGCAGAAGCTAATCCCATACAGTGTCTGAAGATGCAAAACTGTCACAGATTGGATCCCCTGTTTGTGCAGCAGTTTCAGGATTTGCAGCATGGAATGACATTAGATCTGTATTTTTCTCACTTCCCTCTACTTGTATTAATGCTGCTTCTTATCTTTGCAAGATGGATGTAATATGTACCTGTCCTTAATATCATCTGAGCAGCACATGGCAGATTTTGCTACTTTAGATATTTCCTTATAGGATCCCCACAAGACCATGTGGACCAAGCAAGGCATAAAACCACCAATGCACTTTAAAATTTTTATTTGTCAGACAGTAGCTTTATTATGGTATATTCTCTAAGTTAAATGGAAATTGTTGATTCCTCTTGTATGGTGATAACAAGAAAAACAACCATCTTTTCATGGCATTATTGCCATTATTCATGGCATATTCCACATGTATGGAACAGGATGAAAGAACAGAACCACGTTCTTTAAGAGAAGCCACTGCACTGGATGCTGAGGATGTCATGGACGTTCTGCCTTTTGTCCTCTCTTAAGGAAAGCTGTAATACTTACAACTAATGACTGAGTTATGGGAGTTTTCCAGGCAAGTGGCAATTAAAACTTACAGGGTGAAACTGCCTGTTCCGCTCCTATATGCGCACACATCATTGAATTTAATTCCCCTTCTTTGTGTGTGCTTTTGTCCTCTGCAATTTTCTGCAAGTGACTGGGTGCAGGAGTCAATCTTCTAGGTTTAGCTGACAGTGCTCCATGGGAAACACCCTGCAGTATCTGCTGTTTTGTTGTCTGGATGACCATCAGCCAACCTGTGCCTTTTTTCCTGATGGGTGCAACAAACACCAGGTAACTGCCCCCTGTAAAAAGTCTTTAATGAAGAGAAATTCATTGACAGGAGGAAACAGCTTATGAGGCAGCATGGTGGTAAGAACATGGTGGCTTAAAGGACAATATTTGTTTTATAAAAGGGGAACTAGGATGGAGCACAAATATAAATCTATTTAGACTGATAGCCAGCAGCTTTAGTTAATTGTTACTGTAATCAGTTTTGCTTAATAGGTGAGGAGAGGTGCTGTTCTGTCATCTTCAACTGTGGCTAAGGAAAGTGTGACATCCTAATTTTGGGACAAATCAAGCAAGGAAAAAAGGGCTGTCAAGCTGAGGTACAGCAGGGGAGAATGGTAGAGAGCACTTGGTAATTCTTGCTCTGTTAGCCTGGGATCTGAAAGCAGGATTGCTCAGGCAGCTACATAAAGTAGGTGCTGAGGATAAAAGGGAACCCAAACCATGTCTTTGTTCAAAAACTCAAAAGCACTTAGATTTATTTTAATGCCTCTTTTCCTATCATTTCTTGCCTCTTCTCTCTGTTTTTCATGGGAGGTGACTGCCTCTTCAGGAGCAGGCCCTCAGCTTGGTTGTTGGTGGTTTGGGTCTTGACCCTGTAATCTTTTCCTGCACAGAATGCTGTGTGTCCCAGCAGCATTTCAGAGCAAAACCAGGTTGAGAGTCCCATGTTTGTCCATGGATGCACTTTGGATGACGAGGGGATGCAGAGCTCTGGCCTTTGCTTTGGATTTTTGGTCTCTTTCTGGTTAATATCTCACTTAGAATATAAATCACAATAGTTCTGCATGTAAAATAAGTATTTGCATAATCCTTCCCATGGAAAACAACCCTTAAAACCTCGGTATTTATTATTATGATCAGCTCTTGGTCTGACATATTTCTGAAGATGAAATGAGAAACTTTCATAAAAGCAGCTCCTATCCCCCTTACCCCATTTGTTCAAATTAATTAACATTATGACAATGCTGTTTTCTGCCTACGCACTTAATAACCTCTGGAGAATAGATTAGTCTAATATTATTTGCTTACAAAGATCAGTTTTGATAGGATTTTAAGTGCAAACACTCTTGCTTGTAATCAACAATTCCTGCTACTCCGAATTTTTGCATCTTCAACTAAAACATCTATTACACAGGCCACCTGTGGTGATAAGTGAATCTTGTCTGTGAAATTATTTTAAACACTCTCAATTCACTAAAAATGTGTATTTATTCTCTGCATTTGTAAGCTGCACACATCATTCCTCCTTCCCCCATACTTGGTTGCTCTGTAATACCAAATTACTCTTAAACCACTTGTGTATGAAATGTCTGCTTTAGAAAAAGAGGTTCATACTTGGCAGTCACCTTTTTTGTATTTCCTTTTCTCCATCTCTTTTTCCCCCGTTCCTGTACAGCACTTTTATGTATTTCATAGTGCAGGTGGTGGTAAGCACCAGGCAGGTGTACAGCTCCTAGGATATGTTGTAGCTGGGGTAGTGAAGATCTCACTTATGGTCTGAAATAAAGCACAAAAGAGCTCTTGGTGGGGGGAAGTGGTGCTTAGAGATGTGGCTACTGAAAAGTAAAACACTGTAATCTTCAGTGACGTGGCAAATCTGGATGCCATGGGTTATAAACTGTGCATTTCTGCTGGTGTGGGAGGGGGTTTTTGCCAGGAGGTGCAGTCAGTGATGCTCCTGCGTGTTGCTGTGTTGGGGAGTGTGGGTGTGGTAAATCCTCCTGAAATGTGCAGGCTCTGTGCTCAGCCTGTGCCGTGCCCTTCTGGAGCCGGATCTTGTTGGCTGGGCTGGCAAGACAAACCCGTTGCAGCCAGAGGTGTTACCTGAGCTAAGAATTCAGGGTGGGAAAACCTGATTGTTGTGGGAATGTAGAAGACAGCTGAGCAGGGCGATTCTATTTGCTTGTTTCTTAGGGCTTGTCTCCCTGTTCTCCCAGCTGGAAAGGTTTGGTCCAAACATCCCCTCTGGTCTTGCAGTCCTGTCTGTGTTCACGTGGTGGTGGTGGGTGCTGAAAGATGACACTTGCTGTGTGCAGGCAGCCCTCCAGAAGGCCAATGTGTGTGTGTGGCAGTGGCCTGGCCTGTTTCCGTACCAAGTGAAAAAAATGGGTTTATAGTTGTTTAATAAAGCAGGAGACAAATGTTGCCCCTGTGCAGAGAGGCTGAATTACGTACTTCATGAACCAAATTAGGATCACAATGCTTTGCTTTGTTCAAGAGGTGATATGCATTTACGGGCCCATTTTTCAGCAAGATAAATATGACATACGCCAAGACTTCCCTGAAGTAAATAGTGTAAATAATAAAAGACTCTGCCAGGGAGAGCTGAGAAATGACTTAATCCTCACCCATTTATACTGTAATGCCAAAGTGCCACTGACCAAATTGTAGAACAAACTGCCCATTTAATCAGCTCTCTCTAATGTTACAGAGCACGTTGTCTTCCTTTCTAATGATTCTCAGTGTTCTTTCGTTTGGTTATTAAGCCTTTGAATTTAAGCATTTATCCAGACTGGACCATTTGATATCATTGGAGTACTGCTTTATTTCTAGCTGGTTTTTGACTATTGGTTTTCTTTGGGGGGTTAAAAATGTGAATTATTTCACCCTTTAATTTATTAAAGGAGGTGTTTTACCTTAGATACTATTTTTCCTTATTTTTATTTCTGCTTTGTTAAATCCTTTTCTTCTTTCTCCGGCACCCAGGGCCTGCCAGCCTGGACAGAAATGATTAAAAGACTGTGTAAACATGTAGGATGGGATTTTCAAAAGTGTTCAATATTGCCCTAGCTGGGGAGCATTGCCATTGAACAGTTGTGTGAATGCTGAGTGCTTTTGAAAATCCCACTCTTAAAGTATCAGTGTTTTAACAGAGAACCTCTTTTGACACGGTTGCTCATCACAGGGCACACTCTGCATGTGTGACATCTTTAGTTACTGACAGTCAAGCCTATAACAATGAGACATGGTCTTTGTTGGAACCCCACTGTGGTTTGCTTTTAAAATAGTCTAATAAGGGGATTGGAAAGCTGAATGTGGGGAACTTTAGATGGCAATTTGGGATTTAATCGGGAGAAGGGTGATTGCCTTTGGTTTCCAGACACTAACTTTTGTGGCTTGAGTTAAGCCTTCAGAGGTTGGGGAAAGACAGCCAAGAGAAGGCAGCCAGCTCTTTTTAGGATTGGAGCATGAGCTCTGACCAGAATAGGAATAATTTGCTTCCCAGGAAGAGTTGTAATTTAAACTATGTCCAGAAAATCAGAAATACCTCAGAAAACTGTTTGCTCACATGCAGTGGAAATGTTCTTATTGATATGAATTTACCTGATGGAAGAGTTGGGGAATTAAATTTGTAATCCTATCAAAGTGTCAATATAACCCATACTTCTCAACTAATGGATTATTTTCTTGGAAACATCTCATGGTGCACTCACAGAGCTCTGGAGAGGCCCAGTGCCAGCTGACAGAGACAGCTCAGTTCACGGGGGTGATTTAGTCACAATAAAACAGCCTCAATCTCTGTGTGTGCCACTGAGGACCACACACAGGGGCAAGAAGAAGATGTGCTTGCTCCTAATGTCTTGTGGTGTCAATGAACAGAAGTGATAGGGAGGCCAGGGGTGGTATAAATCTGTATAAGAACAGAAATGGGCTTAGTCATGGATCAGATGAAGAAAAACCAAACCAGTCCTTTAGTACCCAGAAGTATAAAAAGCCCCCAAACCTGAATTTGGGGATGGGTTCTGTTTCTGGTCTTTGGAAAGGAAGGAAAGGCCATTTGCACTATCAGCATGTGCTGAACTGAGGGCTCAATGCTGCTGTGAGGAGAATGGTGTTCTCACCTCAGCATCTGATTGCTGAGGTCTTCTCCTGTGAAGAGTGGTTAATTTATTTATTCCCCCCCCCAACTGAATTTTTTTCTGCAGACTGAAGTAAATGGAAATAAGAACTTATGATATACCAGCAGAACAAGCAATCTTAATAGATGCTTATGGTATGGAAATTTCTCTCTGAATCCTCTTATCTTCTGTTTGTAAACAGGGATGAACATGGTTCTGTGCAAACATTCACAGTAGGTGCCCTCTGACAGCTTCACAATTTTCCTAACCTGATGAATAAATCACTGTTCCACTTGGTATAATTCAAGGATGTAAATTTTGTTTGTTATTGTAGATAACAGGCTTGTGCTGGGGAAAACACGATTAAGTGCAGTCCTTTCCCTGGAAAGCTTTTACCTGAGTTCTATGTTCCTATGTTGGGATCCTTATACTGATGCTCAAGAATTCCAGTTTGAATGGAATTCAAATTCTGGCAGTATCACACTGCCAGATCAGGGCCCAGGACCTGCAAGACAAAACCAGGTATGGGGAAAAAAAAAAAAAAAAAAGGAGTTCTTTTGTTGCCTCGCCTTTGTGTTCACACCTTTCCTTATAAATTTGGTCTGCAGTCTTGAGGATCCAGGAAAAGTGGAGCAACACACTATTCCCCCTCTCCCAGTCCAGAAGCCCTGCTTTGTGTCACAGTAATATGGATGAGGGATGCTCCATGCTGTAATGTGTCTGGAAAAAGGGCAAAGTGCTTGTGCTTATTTTGTACCTTCAGTGTTCTGTCTAACAACACTCTGACAATCCGTGCTGATAGTTGCAATTGGATTTTCATCAGTGATGAAACATCTGTAGCACTGAGGGTGATAAGTTCTGTGTTGTCTCTGGGTCGAAAAGTAGGAGAAATGCAAAAAATGCTACAGGGATGCAGATGCTTTTACCTACATGGCAGGGATTAGGACCTCATGGTAATAAAATTCCAGTGAATTCTGTGTTGGCAGTGTTTGCACAAAATATTTGTTGGATGTGGGGTACTTGTTCATGTTAAAATAGTTGTCAGAGTGCCTGCCTGTGCTCCTGGAGGCAAACCGTGCTCGCTGCATTGCCAGCCAAATTCATAGACTTGACCTGAGATCTCTGCAGGGGGGTGGTTTTGGGGAGAGCTGTTCTAGACCGGAAAGTTGAGGTGCAGAATCTGTGCCGTGCCTAAAGGAGCTTTGTCCAGTGAACACAGAAATCACCAGGATTCCAGTGGCCTTGGATTTGCCTGAATTTCAGTGGAATCAGCTAGAACCCAAGGAATATATAGATTTTTCTGAGATCCTTCCTTGATAAACAGAGCTCTTTCATTTGATAGAATGGAAAAAAATATTTTTTTTTTTGCACACAGAGATGTACAGACATGCTCATTCATATGCAAATTTTTAGGAATACAGGCTAAGATAACTTTTCTGCCTCATTTTTCTGCTTTCTTTCTCACTGTACCTCTTAGGGAATTTGTAGCACTGTTCATTCCACCACAAAACCCAATAAATTAAACAAACCCCCCTGAAAAGAAAGAGACAACATAAAACATCTGTACATTGGTTTTCTGGAAATCCAAATGTGATCATCAACATAAAATGTTAATAAGTTTCATAGCAATATTTTGGTCATTTTCCTAATTTCACATCCAGATATCCTTGAGTCTATTTATAATGAACATATTTTCTTGGGTTTTTGTTGGGTTTTTTTTGGTTTTTTTTTTTGTAGTGACACATGCCTCCAATCACAGGAGATGTGTTAGCAGAACTCTGAAGGACACACAATGTCTGTAACATTTCTCAGATAATATTGTCATATCCTTGGAGCAGCAGGCCCATTTTGAAACAGTAATTTGGTCCCTAAAGAGCTCTTTAGCCTCTGCCTTGCCTGCCCACCCTGGCCAAGCTGTCGAAGAGAGCAGCCCAAGATAGATGGTCTGGATTTGTGTAGAGTAATTTAAAGCATCCTGCTTTTTTTTTTCCTGCTTCGTTTTCTTTCCTGGTGGAGAATTTACTTGGGAATACACTTTATCTGCAGGATTGCTTGCTTATGCAGGCATACACAGCTCCTTCATTTTTTTGTTTTGTCTTACTTTTGCTAAAACCTTTATTAGAATGCAGATGAACCCTGACCTCAGCCGAGGATTAAGTGAACAGATTCTTTAAGTAATAAATCTAAAGGCATATTACAAGCAAGAAAAAGGGATTTCCCTTGTGTTTTTAGATTTATAAGTGCCAGAGGCTAAACAACTTACAAGGGCTCTAAGATTGCTCCTTTTTTCTAACCTGGGACATGTTCTAATATTGTGACATAGCGAAGAATTAAGCTGGCTTACTAAGTAGAAAACATGTAGAGTAATTGAAAATGCATCATACAGACAGGAATGCTCAATGCAACGATGTCCTGTTACAAAGATTACACTGATTTATAGGGGATGTCTTAACTCCTAATCCCAGGGACACAAGATCACATCGACCATGTATTCTTTCATAAGCAGCAAAATAAAAAAGGTGGTTAATAATATATATGCTAGAGATGGAAAATGAGGGAGAGGGGGCTGGGGCAGTGTTGACTTTCACGTTAGAAGAATTTAACAGTGCCGATGTTTTCATTTGGGTTTTTGCGTTTGTCTCATTAGGGAAGTGCAGCTATTTTGCGTTTTGTAGCTGAGAGAAGTGACCAAATGGAGCAAGAATGAATTAGGGCGAAATATTGTTTGGTATAAGCTGTTCTGAAGAGCTCAGGGAGGAAATGGCTGGGAGTGGGGGGAGGGAGGAAAGGTCACATGGACCGTGGATGTAAAGCAGGGTGTGGAAACAGCTGGAGCCGAATCACCGTGTCTTGAAATTAAAAGAGAAGATGGTGAAAACAGTTATTTTTCTTTTGACCGTCCAGAGGGGAAGACCTCAGGGAGAACAATGGTGCTGCTTTGCAGAGCTCACGTCACCCATGGTGACCTCACCCCACACAAGTTCAAGGACCTCTTCTCCCCCATTAGCCGTGCACAAAATAATCACACGTACTCTTTCCTGGTCTGTTCATTTTCTCCCAGCTGTTGGTTCCTGCTCTGATCAGTCTTTTGTCTTCTCTTTTGGTAACACCTCTCCGAAGGTCTGCTGGAAACTTGAAGAGCTGTTTCTCCTTGGAGTCATCCTCTTTCCTTCCTGCTTCTTATTCTCCACTGTAGTTTGGGTTGTTTCATCGAGTTCATGTTTTCAGTTGCTTCAGCTCTGCCAAAAGAATGCAAATCTATTATTTCAGTCTTACCTTCTCTAGGCTGAAATTTTCTGCCTCCTGTGTCCCTTGTGATTGGATTTCCCAGGTTGGAGAATATCCTCCGTTCACATTTTCCACAGTCACTAGTTCTCAAATTAGTCGGGACAACTCTTACGTCTCTGTGTGAGTAGAAAGGGGTGCAAAGCATTTTTGGTGGAGTTTGCCAGGAGTTTGAAACAAAAGTTTCTGGAAGTTTGTCCTATTTAGCTCAACTCTTGACTCAACCCCTAGAGATGGCATCGTGACTGGCAGTGTTGTTTATGTTTTGCTGCTTGTCATTGGAAAAGAAGCTTTGTATTTCATTTCACACAACTTCAAGCCCTCTCCTCTGCTTTCCTGGTTGTGGCAAGCTTTGCTGCAGCTTCTCCTGGTACAAATACTTTCTTCCCATGCCAAAAACTCTGGCCTGTGAGGAATGGAAAGTTTATGGACAGCAGGAAATACATGGAACTTCAATGGCAAAGCAGTTGACAGAAAACCTTTTTGTGTTACAAGTATTAAAATCCTTGCTATGGTTTCAGTTTTATCTGAGATTTTTGGGGGTGGTTTTTTTGTTGCTTCACAGATTACCCTGCCACCTTCTGACTTTGTTACATCATACTAAAGCCTGGTGTGAGAGAAAATTAGAGGAAATAATTTCCGAGTGTTGACATTATGCAAAGAATTTGTTTTGGAGTGCAGGATACTTGGATAGTTGTGTTATCTGAGTAGAGAGGGCATAATGCTACGTTGAACATTTATAAATTTGGGGGAAAAAATACAATGTTTGAAGATGCATAATAGGGAGACTCTTGAGTAACAGGAACTAACACTTTAGTTTAATGCCTGCAAAAATGTATGGCCCATTCAGGGAGGGTCCTGTGGGTTTTGTCCCCATCTTGTGGCTGTCCAGATGTGGCAATTGTTTTTGAGTCAACCTGTGCAAGGTCTGCTGTCAGCCAAAGAGGAATTATTTGTGCATGCTCCTGTTTAATCAATAGACTAAGCATAAAAAAGGCAGTAGAAATAAGCAAGAGAATTAAAAGTCCAATAAGAAAACCTGA
The DNA here is from genome assembly GCA_013397395.1 of Sinosuthora webbiana. NCBI lineage: Eukaryota > Metazoa > Chordata > Aves > Passeriformes > Sylviidae > Sinosuthora > Sinosuthora webbiana. The sequence continues at coordinate 43,398 of VXBN01007649.1, read as the reverse complement.
AGGCTGCAAAGTGGCAGCTGAGACTGCAGAATGAACTAGGGGGAAGTTTTGAAATGGTATGAGCATGACTGGTAGAGAAACTTTCTGTATAGAAAATCCCCCAAAGCCCCCCACAGTCAGAAATATTTCACATCCAAAAGAAGAAACTTCTAAGGAGGAAGCAGGATCCTCTGATAGATGACAAGGAATTTCTTGACAGGAGAGGAAGAGGTTGCTATAAAGCATTCAAAGATCTCTTTGCCCCTTGCAGTTGACAAAAGAAAGTCCTGGAGAGATGCCATTGACTGATATGCTTCTACTATACATATAGTAACAAAAATAGGAAGGACTTTTACGAGTCATGGAAAGAGTAGGTGAAGCTTTGGACAAGTCAAATGTTGTCCCTGAACTCTGAAAGGTAGAAAATGCTGTGAAGTTGCTCATTTATCACAATCCAGGAAAAGGAGCTCCAGGTGACGGCACCCGGCCAGCTCTGAAATCTGCAGCAGGGAAATGCTCACAGTGGTCTCCAGGGGGAAAAAATGAAAACTGAGTTGGAGTCTGAAGAAAGAAGCAGAGGGACACATTAGGGGACAGCTATGAATTTCACTGGAGCAGGCCAAAGACCTGTAGCTCAGAGACAGTGCTTGGATTCTCTTCCCCATTTGCTCCGGGTGAGACGATATCAGTTCAAAAAGCTCAAGGAAATAAAAGGAGCACCACTTATTGTATTGCAGGAGGGAAATGGAAAGTAACCAAGATGTGAAACATTTTATTCTTCAGATTCTTAAAAAATAAAATCTTACAGAAACAAATAAAAAAAATGAGTAATACAAAGAGTTGTGTGAACAAAGCATTTACCAATGTGATTCCTCCAGCTTCTGCTTTTTCACTTCCAAGCATCTTAATCAGAACACAAGTGAAGGAAGTTGGTATCTTTGGGGGCTGGGGATGGGTTAAGAGGTGGGAAGAGGTGTAGTAAGGATTGTGGAATGATATATGAGAAGAGATTGTAGACACTTGAAATCTTCAGGGTGAAAGATGAGTGAAAAAAGGTACGATCAAGACTATGAAATTATCAAAGGGAATATGGAATGAATATTCACAATTCCCAATACAAGGAGTAAAAATTTCACTGTTAAATGGTCAGATAGCAGATTTAACACAAACAAAGGAAGTACTTTTTCACACAATGCATAATTAAATTGTGGAACCCATTGCAACAGGATGTTGTGGAGGTCAGAACTGTAAATGAGTTCAAAGAGAGACAAGTTCAAGGAGGATAGAGCTGACAAAGCCTATTAAATATGAGGGCTCAGATACAATCTCTGGGCTTGGAGAGCCCTGAAACTTTCATTGCTGGAAGCTGGGAGAGTACAGTCGGACACACTTTCCATGTTCCTATTTTCTCCTTTCACACAGCTTGTATTGGCCACTGTCAGAGAGATACTTGGCTCAGTGTCTGCCTTTATGGAAGACATTATTGGTATTTTACTTTGGAAGACTTCCATTTGCCTTTGGAATCAGTTTGTTCCAGAGCTGAAATCTTTTCTGTCTCCTTGGGACTTTGTTTCTCTCAGGTTGGGGGTGTGTCAACCCAAGGTGCTCCAACACTACTTCCCTCCGGAATATGAGATTGAACAAGAAATGAGATTCTTAAATACAGCAGTACTAGTTTCTCAGGCTTTGGAGTCTTGTATGATGGCGAACAAAGGGTTGACTTTGTAGTTTATGAATTTTCTGGTTTTTCTGTGAAAACCAGAAATCAACCTCCACTAAGAAACTAGCATGATAAAATCCTCATAAAAATCTCGGGTAAATGAGACATTATTGTGTGAATTTCAATAATGCTAGTCAGGATTAGAAGTAATACTTTGGATGGGTGTTGGAAACAAATGGGGAGCCAGGGCAGGCTCAATTTACTCTTCCTAAGTCAGCTCATAAAAACTGTTCAGTATCAGTGAACTGCTCCTGTGAGGGGATGGCTCCCAAAATGCCCAGTGTGCCAGCTGGGATTGAATAGTGGTACACAAACAGATACATGGACCGGCATGTTGTTATTACTTAACTGTGAAGTAGCTTTAGCAAAAGTCAGGATGCTAAATAACATCTTCTATACACAGCAGAAACCAATCCCTGTTCTCAGACATCCTGACTGCACATAAGTAGCCAAAGATGGGCAGCAGCAGGGAAGGGAGAACAGGGAGGCACAACGGGATAAAGCGATTAGCCCAAACTCACACAAAAGATCAGTGGCAAAGCCAAAAAACAAGCCCAGGGTTTCTGGGGCAGAGCTGACGGGATCACATGCTGCACAAATCCATTACGGAGAGATGTAGTAGCTTTGTGGTCTGAGCTGTAAGTTCAATGTTCATCCACTCCAAAAATGTAATGTATGGAGAGTTGAGTGTATTTTTAAGAGTTGTTCCTTTATCCTCACAGCAACTGTAAAGGATGGCAGCCTGCCCTGAAATAGTAACTATCAATATATGATGCCTTTTGCAGCTTTCCTTCCTGATCAAATAAATAATTTGTAAGGTTTTGATGACAAAAGGATGTATCCTCTGCTCAGCTATCACCTGCCAGCACTACTCTGTGCAATCTGATTTAGAGATTTAAGCATAGAAATCGTCCTTTCTGCTGTTTCCCCTGGAAACAGGGAGCCCAGCGGAGAGGTTAATCATTTGGGTTTGCAATTCAGAGTCGGCAAAATCCAAAATAATTCCCCCGTCTTCTGAGTTTTAAAAGATGCTGCTAGACTTCAAACTTTCAAAGGCAGTGGTGTTGCCTGCTCCTTGATATTGTTTAAAAATAAGTAATGTAGACAATGATATACACCCAGAAGGGTTTACATTAGAGTGAAGCTCCCTTTGCTTTGCTGTGGTACAGTCATGCATGGGAGAGAGCAGAAACAACCCACAGCTTCCCCTTGAGTTTGTGGAATATTCTGTATAGCAACAGCTGTGCCAGCTTCCCAGTCCAGGGAATATATCCCAGCAGAAGTGAATTCATTGTGGGTGGAGGCTGAGCTGGGAACTGACATCACTGGAGCTCTGGAGGAGAGGAGCCCTGGCCAATGCTCCTGTCCTAGGGGCTGCTGTCAACCCCCTTGTTTGTGGGGTGGGTGGGTAAAGCACAGCCCTGTTTGCAGGGACATGAGAAACCTGGGCCGTGCAGGGTCACTCTGCAGTGATCTCATCACAAAGGGTCTGCTGTGTGCCAGGTGAAGTGGGAAGAGGAGAAGAGAGGGAGCAAGGGAGGGAAATTGGAAGTTGGGGAGGAAGCTGTGAAGTGGTGAGTAGCAGAGGAGAAAACCAGCTCTGTGTTGGTTTCGTAGAGTTAATGCTGCTGGAGTGTCTTCTCCCCATATGAGCAACAGCTGGAGCTCAGACTGCAGGGGGTGGTTTGCATGTTCTTCATTGAGAATGATCACCTCAACCCTGCACACCGTGCAGAGTTTCCTTGGATCCTAAGGGTAGGAAATATTCTTTGTCTCTCCACTTTTCTACCAGCCTATTGCAACATCTGCTGTATGGGATGTGCAAGGGCATGAACTGGTAGTGTCCAGGCATGAGGATAAGTCACAGCTTTAGTTCAACTTCTCTGTGCCTTGGCTGTGTGGGATTAAGTAAAGCCAATCATGAAGTATTGGTGCTGCATGCTGCATTTCCTGCTTGAAAAAGCTCTTGAAAAAAATCTTTAAAACAATGATAAAAACAGAGGGTTAAGAGGGAAAAAAAAAGAAAAAAAAGAAAAAACCTTTCTCTGATGTCTTGACCATTGGGGTCAAAACCCAGTAGGCTGAACTGGAGACATTATAATTTCCATTATTAGGCTTCTGAGGGAGCCATGACTATAAGCACATTTTCTTGGGCTTTCAGTAGTGTTCAAATATATTGTAATGTTTCCTGCAGGAAAATAGGGGTAATTGCTGTCACTATACTCTGGGGGCTAACATTCTCAAAAGATATAACTAGTCACTGCAGAGGAGTTGTACCTGAAATGAATTTGACCCATAATATATTGCAAAAATGCTGTATGCATCTCGGGATCTCAGCACTCTGTGTGCTTTGGAGGTGGGTCAATTAAAAGGCTGTAATTTAGGGTGTTCATGAAAGTCTTTGGGAACAGGGAAGCCTGAATTCCATAATGAAAATCCATAGGGTTATTTTCGCTGTATTGGTGCGTTTGTATCTCTAGTCTGTGTGGAGATAAAAACATATTATCTGATTTGTGTGAGATGTGTAAAAGTTAGATAAAAATATGCACATAAACAGTGTGTGCACAGGCATGTACATGCACGGAGAACATCCATGTGCACATGTGCACACACCCCCTGCCCCCCACACCTCTGTGTTAATGAGCTTTTCCTCTGGAGAGGACAAGTCGAAAGGAGCCAGTCCTTCCAGCCAAAAAAATCAATTGCTTCTTCATGAATTATTGAGATGTTTGCCATCAGTTTCTTTAAAAAAAAAAAAAAAAAAAAATCCAGTCATTGTTCGATGTTTCCTCCCCCAGCACACCCTTTGCTTTTACTTGTGACACCACGATATGAAGACACAAATTCTCAGATATTAAAAGTTTTCATTCTTTTAATGACGCAAATATTGCAGTACTTGGGTATCTTTTTCTTCTCTCCAGTTCTAGCTGTGTTTGTGCACATAGACACTTCTCACATATAGCAACTGTCATCTTCCTCCCAGCACTTAGCTAAGGAAGGGACCCTGCAAGTAAAAAAAAAAAGAAAAAAAAAAGGAA
>VXBN01007649.1:0-38651 GCA_013397395.1 Sinosuthora webbiana | reverse complement strand
AAAAAAAAAAAAAGAAAAGAAAGGAAAAAAAAAGATTTCATAGCAGAAATACTAATATTTCCTCTCTGCCAAGTGCAGTATTGATGTACTGAAGCTCAGACACTGAATCAGGGCTCTTACGTGGAACTGAGACACCACTAAACGAAGACTTTTGCCTCCTGTGTAAATAGAGAGATTAATGATGTTAAGTGAAAGCCAAGCTGCTGAAATGTTACCTTCCTTATGGTGCTTTGAATTTCCCTTATTTTTGATAAATGAACCAATCTGGCAATAAAATCCTTGCACAGTAGGTTAATAATGTCATAGCTGTACTGCAAAATAGTTATGTTTGTACTGTCTCTTTGCAAACAATAATCCTTTGAAGCCTGATGAATCTATTTTCAACCAGCTTGTCTGATCACTGGTACACAGAGCTTCCCTTTTGAAAAAACAGCTTAGAAGATATTTAAAGCCCAGGAGACAATAGACTAAGGAAGAGGGACAGTGGTTTAAAGGGCAGAAATTGGGTGAACTCCTCTTTTTCACTTCACTTTCTTCTCCATGTCTCCTTTAATAGTTTTCTGAGCATTTTAAGAAAGATTTCCTTGCTGCTTTTTCTAGCCCCAGACTACTGCCCCATGTGTTTGCTGCAACATTCAGTTATCACTTACAGAAGTAGCTTTTCCCCTCAATCACTTGTGAAGAGAACTGGAAAAGCAGGGGCTGAGTGTAATCAGAAACTTTGCTTGCTAAATCAGGTCTGGGATTGAGCTGTCTTTGGAGGGTGACTTTCTCCTGGTGACACTGGTTTTGTTCTTGTGCCCTGGGAGGGGCTCCTATTTATATTTATGTGGAGTTTATCGTATTTTTATATCAACCAGAATACTAATACTCCCAGCAAACTAATTTCCCAGCAGGAGTTTTTGTTACAGCTTTACAAGACACTTCAGATGTGGACACGTGAACGTACTGGCTTTGTGTACTTGCTCTTGGGGAGGTTTAGGAGGTAAAAGGAAGCTGCAGAAGCTGTGAGAACAAGCAAGTTAATTGAGCAAAATGGGAAGGGAGCTGTGCAGGCAGCAGCAGATCCTCTGCCCGGAGAGCACTTGTCACTGTTGATATTCAGCGAGGAGCTCTTGGCACTTCCCTCAGCGAACAGAGGTGTCACAGCAGTCCTCAAGATTCCTGTCACCTGACCCTGCAGAGGTCTGACCCTCCTCATTGCGCTGAAACACAGACCTTGCACAGTGGCCACACACCCACTTGCCATTCAAGAGAGAAGCTCTGATAGCGGGGAGGGGATTGTAGGAAAGACACAGGGCAGGCGTGGAGCAGGACAGTGGGGTCCTTTCTTAAACATCCTCCTAGGCCTGGGATCTCCTGCTTACACACCTTTCCCCCATCCTCTCTGCTATCTCCTGGAAGATCAGCTTCCCAAGGACTTGCCTGAGTAAAGGTGGTGTTCACTGCACAAGGAGGAGAAGCTGCACCTTGCATTTTAGGTGATCAACCGAGTTGGCCCAGTTCAGCACAGAACTTTCACTCCCTCTCTCAGCAGATCATTGACCTCTGAAGGGAGTCTGTTCACCAGCAGAAAGACCAACTTGATTGCAGCAAATGATTCTGTTGTCTCCAGGGCTCATAAGTGCATAGGGATGTGAGCAGCAGTAGATTTGGTGCTCTAAGGAGCATAATGGACTGGCAGCAACTGGGAGAGGAAAGGAATCCTGTAAAACCAAAGTCTTCCATCAGATGGTTAGCAAAGAGCCAATTGTTCTATTTACAAGAGCTCTCCTGCCTGGAGGAGAGGCAAAAAAAAAAGAAAAAAAAAAAGAAAGAAAAAAAAAGTATCAAGACAAGCATTTCCTCCCTGTAATGATAAGGAGCTGTTGCCTGCAGCATTCAGACTACACGGTTTCACAGATGTTTTAAAAAAACCCCAGCCAACAGTCTCACTCTACCTTAACTAGAGCAGCAGCACAATTGTCTGTCAGTCTTTGTACAAAGCAGAGTGGAAATATTGCCCTCCTGTTTCTTTAAGTCCCAGGGACTTAGTAAAATTAACACTAAATGTTTTAAAAGAAACCCTATCAAAAATCACTGATGATTTCAAGTTATTATTGAGCATGGGTGTCTGAGTAGCTTGGGGCAGTGCACATAAACTTGACAAACAGGGTACTTTAGTGCTGCCTGCCCAGATCCACATAATAGGGCAATGAAGCTTTTATTCATTCAAAGAAAGGTTGAGTTTGATTGGCAGGTCAGCCTGCCTGAACACCACAGTCTCTTTTCCCCAACACTTCACTGCTATCAATTACAGTTTTGAATGTGAATTGTTTCTAATGTAAAATAATGCCAACCTCTGCCTCTAACCTCAGGCCAGAAAGCTCTCCTGTGTTATTCTTTTTATTCATATTCGCTGACTGCCTGAGGAATCTGTATCTGCTTTTTGTTTTCTCAGTCTCTCACCAAAGTGCTGCCATCAGAAGCCAGATTCATGCACAGCACATTATTTTCATTGTATTAATATAATTGGTGAGCAAAATTAAAGAGTGATTTGTCCCCCCTTCCCCCTTCGGTGCCACAGTAGAAATGTTTGTTCTTTTAAACATGCAGGTTCAGAGACATAATTCATAATAAAGTTATAATCCATTACAAGCAAGCATGACTCTGAAATTGCTTGATTTTTATCTGGCAGTTGACTTAAATCTGTTTGCAAAACTTGCCGGATTGAAGCGAATGCAGATCTTATTTAAATCAGGTGATTTGGTTTAGCTGCCATCTGTTGGCCAGTTCATTATTATGATTTTGTGGTTACAGTAGTTACCTGTCTTCATTTATTTCAGTGAAACAGAAATTACATTTAGTAAATAGTGGGGTGTTACGTAACGTCTCTGTACCCCAGGGAACTGGGTTTACGTGTACACATGTGTAACTTTGACACAAAATCTCCTTTCTGTGCTGGATGGCCATTTATGGTGCAAGATGCATTTCCTGTTCTTTGTGACAGACCTCAAAAATGAGTTCCTCTGCTGACTTACAAAAATGCCACGTGTGTTCTGTTGTGAAAGCTTAGAAGGGCCCTACAGGATGGCATTTTTAATGGGCTCCCAGAGTGGGAAATCTGGGGTAAGGACTCTCTGAATGGTGGAGTCAGTTGTAGGTATTTCTTTTGACTCAGATGCTGTTGGCTTGTTTCTGCTCCTGCATATGATTCATGTTCCCTTACTGAGTACTCAGCTGTGTCCATTTATCCAGTTTAACAAAAGCTTCTGTTCCAACTGAATTTCCATTTCACTGTTGTTTACCTGACTTTCATCAGGATTTTCCCTCTCTTGTGTTCATGGCTTGTCTCTCCATTATGGAACCCCTGTAGCACCGTGTGCACTCTGCCTCCAGTGACATCACTTCAGGCTTCCTCCCATCACATCCATTATTATCTTGATGGGGATATACAGGAAAGACCTACCTTTGCTCTTTCATCTCTCTTGAGACAGCCACTCTGCAGAATAACCTAGAAACAAGCCAACCCTCCTGGATGTAATTGCTTACAAAAAATACCAGTTTCAAGGATAAAGCAGTGCTTGTGATAACAGCTTTTTTATCAAATACATCCTTACATGGGTTTAGCATATATTTAATTTTATGGTGTGATATTTTACTCGCAGTTTGTGGTGGGAAAGGATCTCTTACTTTAGAAAAATAAGTGGATAAAAATGTTATATATGCTACTTTGTATGACATAGCTGGAGACACCTCCTGCTCCTGGAGGTTTTATGTTTTCCTTGTGGGCTCCTTCCTGCTATCTGAGATTTCTTCATTAGCTCCAAGGACAGGGTGGGCTGAGAATTTGAAGCAGGAAAACGTGAGGTCTGTTTTTTTTTTGCTGTTATCAAGTTTCACTTGGCCATGGTATATATCACAGTGTCCAGCAGACTGTCTGAGGAAATTAGAGACTTCTCACCATGCTGTGTATTTCTGTCATGCCATACATTAGGTGATTCCAGGTATGATTTCTAGTTTTTCATAGTGTGCTGTTCTTCTATTTTGATTTTGGATGAAAATAAGCGTCAACATGTCAGGCTTCCAATTCAGACAAAAATTCCAAATTTTGACCCATTTGACATTCAGCAAAACTCAGAACATGGTCTGGTAGCCTAGTCTTGGTCAAATGGCAATTTTTATTGCCACTTTGCCTTTTGGGCAGTGGAGGTAAAGTGGCACATGGTCTGATTTCTGTGTCACACCAGATTTGGAGCAGAGTAACTCCACGTTTTGCATATGGAATTCCTGATTTACAAGCTCAGGCTAACAGACCACTTTCACAGCAAGCACGTTATGTATTTTTGGTGCAAATAAATGTGCGCTCCTCAGTAACTGCCTTGTGAGGCTCAGACCTTTGGAGTCTGAATGCAGCGTGTGTGGAAAGGAAGCTATGAGTGATGCCACCTACTCCAACTCGTCCTCCACTTTCCAAACAAACATGGCACAAACACATTGTAAATAAAGATGACTTCAGACACAGCTCTTTTCATGGGTGAATGAGTTACACTGGGCGTTTTACTGGCAAGCGAAAATGTTCCCTGGATTCCACGTTTGAATACTCGATCTGTTAGCATTGCTGGATTCTTTCGTTCCTGTGTATTGATTTAAAGTCTCTACTGCAAACAAGCCCTCAGCTCGCTGGAAGGCAGCATTTGGGGGAGATGCTGCTGCCCAGGGGAGAGGCTGGGTGTGCTGCAGTCAGGGTTGTGTTCTCCAAGGCTCCAGGACAGTGTTTGTGGATCATCTCACTCTGCCAACAGTCCCCAGAAACCATCATTTCTGGCAGTTTGGCAGTGCCTGTGCTCTCGGGGCTGTGGTAGTGCACTGGCATCACCCAGCCTGATGAGGAGGATCATGTTCACCTTCACTGGAGTATGAAGTGGTTAAGGCTGTAATTCAAGAAAGCAATTGAGCATTTAATGTAAATCCACGCTTGTTCTGCACATGCCGAAGCATTTGTTAAACTTTGACTTTAATGAGACTTGACCCAGTGTTTGAAGGTCTATATGTACTTAAGATCAGCTGATATTGTGAAGACTTTTTAGCTGGACTTCATGCACAATATGGGTGTTGTGGTTTAGTATCAGATGAAACAAGTCCTAATAAGAATGTTTTTTGGCAGATCAGGCTTTCGACTTTTTTTTCATGAAATCTGTTGCAGTTCATAATGCATCCTCTTTTTCTTTTTATTTTTTTCTTTTAAAGAACACGTGAGGAATTGAATAATGTAGCTTATAATTTTGTGAGGCACAAAAATTTTTGAACAGTCAGCAGAATCCTTCCTCAGTTGTTTGGAAGCTTAAGGGGTTTAGAAAGTTCTTCCTTAGAGATAAATAAGCTGTCAATTCATGATGAAGAAAATCAAACTTGTGCTGTTGATTTTGGCTGTGGTATTTGCAAAAGTATGAGAGAAATTTTTGCAGTCGTAGAGCGCTCCATGTGTTAGCATTTAGCTTTCCAATGCCACATTGTGCCTCTGATAGCATTTCTAAAAGGTAAACAGAAATGTCAAAATAATGAAAATAAAAGATTAACCATTCCGATTTTTGAGAGTTAGAAATCAAATCTGTATTGCAAATTAATAGAAAGGCAGCTCAAGTTTCAAAAGCTGCTTATTGCACCATTGCCTGGCTTTTTTTTTCCTCCCTTCTTCTGAAGGCCTTTTTCAGACTCCACCAGATTTAGATTGTGAAATGTCTAAACAGAGGTTCTAAACAGAAACCTGGGAGGTATAGAAAGTATGCCAAGAGCAAATTAGTTTACTTAGTTCATGACTTTAATACACCCTTGCAATTAGCAGAGTATTTCCTTTGGACTGTGGTCTCAAGGTATGTGTTTCTGTTCATGATAGTTTTTTTTTTTTTTTTTTTTTTGCTGCCTTTAAATGAGAAAAAACAAACTCCAGAGTTCTGCCTTGCTGGGTCCACATGTACCAGGAGTTTGGTCATGTTTGTGTCACAGTTTAACTCACAATTCAGCATTTGCAAAGGCATGGGCAGGTGGGAGAAAAAAGGCTGAGTTAGGACCTGGTTACAAACAAAGCAGAATTAGGGTGTAAAACCCCCATGCCAAACCTCTCCTTGATACACCAGTTTCTCATGGGTGTGTGCCGTGAGGGATGTGTTGTTTTCCATGTGTTGTCTTCCGCTGGAGAAAATGCACCTTTTTGGCTGAGTCAAATATTAAACTCACGGCAGTAAACATCGCTGAAGGCAACAATCCCTTTGGAGCTGCATCTTCCCCTACAGATTTCCTGAACCATAACAGCTCCTGGATGCTTTGTGTCTCTGCCATCTCCCTGTTTCCATCAAATAAATTCACTTTCGAACTGCCAAACCTTCTAGAAACATCTTCAGTTCTACCTGGATCTTCCTGAGCCACCAGCATGGTCATCTCTTCCCTCCCTGGAAAACAACAGCAACCCACCTCGGGCTGCCAAATTGGCACCCACAATTCCAGAGTCCTGAGCCAGCGTGACACAACCCCTCTCCCTCAGATACTGATCCTGCCCACAAACCCCCCACAATGGCAGCTTGACCCTGGCTGACACAATTGCCCCTTGTGTTTGCCAAACCCACAAAATTATAGGGGTCGTGCAGGAGAGGGCCGTGAGGTGGGTGAGTTCGTGCTCCCTGTGCTGTCTGTGACACTGTGACCCTATTCATGGGCACATCCTTGCAGGAGGGCCCGGCAGCCTGTCTGCAAGGCATTGCTTTAAATTGTAGCCTTAAAAGAGCCTTTTTTAGATGCAAATGAAAGGTCCAATAGGAGCTTAAAAAATAAAAATAAAAAAAAGCCCAGAAATATATTAGGATTACTAAGAAATGTCTGATGCTGCTTCTGCAGTCCTATAATTTTTCTGTTTTCAGTCTTAATCTTTATTTCTCATGCATGCATGTAGACTGCCATGCACCCAAAACCAGTCTCATCATTTATATTTGTACATGAGAAATCTTCAAGCTATCAGAGATATGTTTATATTTGGCATACAAGAGCTATCTAATGGTCATTTAGGTCCCAGCCCAGTTTCTTTTAATAGCTGGTGGTGTTTTAACTTTGTATTCCAGTTCTACCAGTGGGAGAATGGGAGAAATTATACATCCTCATTTCCAGGAGGTGATCCGTGGACTAATCAGACAGTGTTTATAACACATGTTCTAAAATGTAAATTCATATAAATAAAAGTATGTGTATTTATGTATGCTATATTTATGTATAGTATAAATACATGTAAAGCGTGTATGTGTGTACATGCATGTGACTATGTACATGATAGACATGCAAAAGATTATTTTATTGGTTTTTTTTTTTTTTTCCTAGTGTGTTATTGATTTACTCATGTGCCTCTGAGTGCCCTGGCTTGGGAGGAGGGTCTGGGGATCTCTGCTCCCAGATGTGTTTCTCTGCAGGCCCCTGGCTGTGTGCTGGGGCAGGATGCAGCAGTGCCCTGCTCCTTACAGGGAGGTTTTCTCTGGGCTTGCTAATACAGGGAAATTTACTGGCATAATTATACCCATATAATTATGCTGGAGTAGTTATACTGCTGTAACTCCCCTGTGAATGCTCTTGTGCTGCAATAATAGTGTCCATATGGGGAGTTACACCAGTATATCTCTACTGGAAAATATCTCCATGTGGGCAAGTCCTTCTCTAGGGGCAGATTTTGCAGACCAAGGTGCTGCACAGCCCTTGTAGACCCTTGGTTTGTACGCTGTGGTTGGCTTTTGGCAGCCACGTTTTGTGCACAGGAAAAAGTTGTTTAGAATTCCTACCAGAATCTTTGAAAGGAAACAAACATTTTCTTTCACCAATGTAACATTTTTTTTTTCTCTTCTGCAGTCGCTTTATTTATTTTTTTAAATATCTCTTAATATCTAAAAATACAGATATAACTTCTGACTTTTGGGTTCAGGAATTTTCTTTTTGGATGTACTGAGGATCAGATATAAGCCATGTCTGGAAGCAATACTTGGCCAACAGCTGAGTGTGTGTGTATGTGTGTGTGTTCATCTATCCATGATTCATTCTGAGGGCTGTTTTAGCCTTCATAAAATATTCATGCTGGTTGTGCATGGTTCTATAATTGCCATCTCAGGCCTTGAATTATTTATAGGTTGTACTGTTCACATAGTCTCATTTACTGATAGAACAGATAACACTATACAAGAGGATCCCAAACACTCTAATGCCTGTTACTTTGCATTAAGTAGTGGAATTATATTACTGTAGGTGTAAAATGCTGGCCTTTTTCTCCTCTCACTTTAATATATCATTTTTGTATTTATAATATGCTAATTGTTGAGATGCTGTTAAGCCTCATAATTCCTGCCGAGTTTTGCAGAAATCAAGATGTGGTTGAAATGATTTAGCTCTTGATCCCAAAATGATTGTTCTAAATCCACCCCCCTCCCTTCCCCCGGTGTTAACACCCAGGGTAATTTATTGAAGTGATGCATGAGTACACATGCATACCTGAGCTCCTTTGTTTTACACTATTGATCAGTTTGTGTATCTTAACTGCTACAAACATTCAGAAGTCCAGCTAATGCAGACATTCTCCAGGTGTATTTTCAAGTTCATTGTTACTCAATTAAGCGCTGAGTATGAATTCATCATTGAAAAAATGATCTTATTTCCATCAAATTTCCTATTCATCTCTTCTGTGATTAATTCTGTCAGCTTTTCTGACCTACTTTTGGCTTTATTTTTTTACCGAATATGTGGAATTGCATCAGTTTAGCTTGGACATACAATGCACTTGGAGTTTTCTTTGCCTGCTCAGTTTTTGGGTTATTTGCTTTCTGAAACAAGTGCTAATTCTAGTTGGAAAATGCAGCTGAGGTAGGTTTTGTTTAAATTTTTTCAATTGTTCTGCTTTTCTAATTGAAAGAAATAATTCTTGGAGTAGGAATTCAGTCCCTAGAAGAGCCATGCACTGGAATACTTTCCCTTCTTTTACCAAAAACTCTTGCGTGTTTTTGTGAAGTCACTTATTTTCCTCCCCTCTGAAAGGAGAATATTGGCATTTCCTTAACTGGCTTCACGACAGTAGGGGCTAAGTATGTAAATAGGATAAATCATGTCCTTGCTGTGGTAAGGAAGTGCAGTAGGAGCACATGGGAAGGGAAGGCTGTTGAGGTCTGGTGGCCCTGGAATATCCCAGGATCACACACAACACCCAGCCAGGGTCTCTCTGCAGCTGCTGATGGGTGGGAAGGAAAGCCGGTTCATTTCAGTGCAGCTCATCCCGCTGCTCACACAGGGATTAGGAAGGATGTTCTTTCAGCTGGGTTTCTGTTCCCCAGTCTCCAGCACCATCCTCTGCTCCAGCTGGGGATGCTCCTGTCCTCTTGGGCCACCACTGTGTTCCCAGCAGGGATCACAGGAGATCCTCACCCTGGAATTCAGGCTTGATTCTGCCTCTGGTGCCAGAGGGTTGAGTCTGGTATTGGTGGTGCTTTGCTGCCTTGTCTCTCCAGAGGGATCCCTGAGGTTTTGGGAGAGAGGAGCCAGACAGGTGTGGTGCAAGGAGAAAGAGGTGGTTGGTGGCTTAGCAGTGATTCAGGTGCAGCATCAACTGCTCAGGGGGCATCTAGGGGCTGCAAGTGACAGAAGAGGTGACAATGGAAAGTTTACCTGTCTCAAAGCAAAGTGTGGGTGAAGGCAGCTCTAGAATGAAGCTAGAAAAAAAAATAGAGCAAAAGGAAATGTTTCAGCAAAACAAACCATTTTGGTGAACAATAAATTCTTGAGGAAAATATGTCTCTGCCTGAGTCCTTATTTTTCTTTGTATTAAATCATTATAAAATGAAACTTGTGACATTCACCATTCTGTACAATAGGCTGAACTGAAAAGAGCTGTGTTCTTTTCTGTATGATTTTGTGAGCCCTAAGGGTCCCTCAGAGAAGGAAACAATGTTATTGTCATGCAGATTCCTCTCCTTTTCAAGATTTCAGAGTTTCCATGAATCCTTTGCAACAGGGTAGTTCTACTCCACGTTTTTAAATCTTTCTCCAGCAGTGCCTGTGTGGTGGCTTCTTTGCAATCTCCACTTATCTCATGGAGTTTTAGAAGTTTTTAGAGCTAAGTGTGGTTGTTGTGGCATGCAGACAGCACCAAGCTTTCATGTTGGCACTCAGCTTACTTTTTGCTTTTCCTGCCCATTTAAAGCTTAATGTGTATGTAAGGAAAACAAACAAACAAACAAAACAACCCCCAAAAAGATTATGAAGTTTTTTCTTATCTTACATATGTTTTGTGGTAGTACCAGAAGACTTCTGGTAGGTCAGATATCTATACAAATCATTTCGTGCTGCCCCGCAAAATTTTTGACTGAAAGGAGAAAAGATGGTAAATAAATGACAGGGAGGAGAATGGGATTAAAAGAACCCAGGTGCTGGGGGTGCTGTACAGCTGACATTATTTGATTATGGTGATGCTGTTTATTTGGGCTGCACTGCTCTGGTTTGGTTAATAATTTGGTTTTGGTTGGAAATAGTAGTCCCAACTTCTGCTTCCATAGGTGTTGTCACGGAGTTACTTGGAGGAGGGGTTTGCACCATATAATTTCTGTGTTGGGTGATGTACAATATACAATATTGCTTTTAGATAAAATTACACTTTTTATTAGGCAATTACCGAATGAATTTTCCGCAGTGAAATTGTTAAAATATGTGGTCCTGTTTTTTTAGGGTCTTTGTGACCTCTAGCATTTTTCAGATGATGGGCTGCAGGGACACCAAGGCATCACTGAGCCTTAACTGGTGAACTGGTCTTTGCTGTCGTGGCTGATCTCAGACTGTTCTCCCAAACGGTTTCCTTCAACAAGAAGGAGTGTGTAGAGTGCAGGAGCAGCGATGCTCAAGCCTTTCAACAGAATTTTACCATCTCTATTGCTCTAAAGCTATGAAGTGCCAAAAAAAATCCCATACACGACCTAGAAAAACAAATTGGTAAGTGTGGTTCTTTCACTGATCCAGCCTATACAGAATAATTTTCTTAGAGACATTTAAAGTCTATGAAATCCTACATCGTTTCCCCTTTATATATCAGAAGTCTTTAAAAATATCTAAGATTTTTTTTTTGTGCCAACAATACATGAGAGAATCCTAGATGTGTGTGACACCTTTTAGAAAGTGTCTTTGACTTTATCTATCCGTACAGTACCTGTGTGCTCGAGAAGTGTCATGATCCCTATTTTAAAGATGGGAAAAGAAGACAGAGAGATTTAAAGGTAGATTTTTAAAGGTGTTTTGACTTCTAAAGATGCAGTAAAATGTGCAGTAGGACTTTTAAGAGGGTTTAATTGCATCTTTAGCAGCCTGAAAGCGACGCGGCGGCTTCCAAAGTGTACCGAGCACAGAAAGGAATGTAGGTCTTCTGTGTCCTGCTCTAGTACTGTAACCATTGGATGGCCCTTCCAGGGTGGATTGATTTTGGAAAATAAGTGTGACTTTCTGCTGCACTGCCCTTCAGGATTGATGCTTCAGTAGGACATGGAAGCATTGAGTCATGGCTGCCGAGATTAAGTGAAGAGCTTTCACTTACAAATTTTCTCAAGATGATGTTTTGTCACAGTAGAGGTTTTTCTCTGAGAATTTTTTTGTGCTGGCAGACCTTCAGACCTGATCCTTTCCCACAAATCTTCCTTTTTTACAGACTGTCATTTCCCAACAGAGGCAAAAAAAGCATCCAGAGAATTCAGTCAAATCTGTCTCTCCCAGGCTGGCTGTAAGCTCATCACCAATGCAATATCGTGTGTATTCCAGGATGTTTTGTTTCATAAGGAATCTCTTGCTGTCACGGAATACAACACTGTAAAAGAGACCATATGGGAAAAACTGGTGTTACTCTCAGGAAAGCTTTGTTATCAAACCAAAACAGGGGTCCTGGTTTGTGCTTTGGTAAGAGTCAGCTTTCCAAGGGGTGAGGAGCTCAACTGTCAGGGGTCCTTTCCATATCTGTCTTCTTCCTCTGCTGCTGCCAAACCTGTTGAGCTCCATAAAAGCTGGTTCTAGTGACAACTTCCCTCCTGGCCCCAGTGTGCATTTGCAACATGCAGTTTTATTACTGCCCATAGTACTTAATGCAGTCATATGTAGATCCAGATGTCTTTCCTCAGTCCTGAACCTGCCACAGCTGTAACCAAAGTAACCAAAAGATGCCAACATTTTCCCTGTTGCTTTCCAGTGCTTACAGTTTTTTCATGAAAATTGGAAGGAGGGTTTTTAAAAGTACATGCATATCACATGTATATTTTTAGTATACTCTGTTACTTCAAGTTTTGCTTTATTCATATTGTTTAAAAAAAAAAAAAATCAGTTTTGCCCAAGAAGTAGTAAAGAAAGTATTGGTGCCGTGCCAGTCATCTGCAGTTTAGCATCACGTCCTGCAATACAACTCTGTGGTGTTTCATTTCTGTTTCAAGCTGTGATTGGCTGTGGAAGCACTAAGAATGGAAATATTGCAGGTGTTCAGACTAACTGCAAGTCAAACCCAAGATTTGGCCCCACCTGTGTGTTGTGTTGCTATAAGTGGTAGTATCTATAAACTTGGTTGGCTTAAAGCGGTGCGAGTGAAATTGTAACGTGATACACTCAGGAGGTGTGTTTTTGATAAACTTGCTGAAGAGTTGTTTATTCATCCCTATAATCCTGTGTGGCAACTTGTGTTCATCTCTGTACCTGTCTGACTGCTTATGATGTGTGCTGATAAAATCCAACGACTGGACTGAAAAACCATTTAATACATTAAAATACATGGAATACACCTGTAACAGGTATACCCAATTCTGTATATTCTGTGCCATTCCCACCACGCCCAGCCCGGGTGTGCACACACGTGCCCACGTGTGGCTGTGGTCCCCAGCGTGCAGTTTATAGTTTGGAGAGAGAAATCATCCTCCATCATTCGTCACTGCTGAGCTGCAGCAGACCAGGCCAGCACATCATTTGTTAGCAGCGACAAAGCCGCGCTCATAAACGCCGACATGTTACATTAATTTATAGGCACTGAGTGACTTATTAAATGTGACGTGTGAAATATAACAGGGCCCGGTATGGATGATTAGGTTTTGGGCTTTGAATTGTTGACAAGGCAGGGGTAATGAATTGCGGGACACAAGCGAGCGTGTTTCCCCCTCATTAGTCAGTATTAGCTGCATTAATAGTAATAATTGGATATATTCATCATTTAAAATGTTTTAATAAATGTTTGGACAGCACCTGATCTAGGCTGTCAAATATTAGACTGGAAGGTTTGTGATGGGAGAAAAATTATGCCATTCCTTCTGCAGAGATTTATACAGCCTAAGGGGTGCCATTTGCCAATGTCCTTTAAGAGGTGATGGGTGTGAGGGAGTTTGGGAACAGACAGTTCAACAAGAGAGAAACCAGCCTCTCTTGCACGCCAGGAAGACATTTTCAGTTTATTCTAAAGATTTCTTGGTCCTGAGATCAGGTCTCTGAGGTGGGGTCTGAACTGGTTATTTCTGCTCAGATGCCAACCTCTGGTGAGAACTTCACAAAAGGTGTGCGTGTTCCCATCTGAATTTGTTTCACTCTTTCACTGCTGAAGACTGAATGTTGCTCGGGGCTCAGGAACTTTCCAATTTGGGGTTTTGGCTTGCAGTCATCATTACTTTGAGTTATTAACATATTTAAAATTCCAGAAAGTTTTCTGCCTGGACACCTTGAAAGCATAAGTCTCTGTGGGATGAAGGCGAGTAGGTGTTCTGTGGGTGTTCTGCCACCTCCACTTCCATTCTTGGTTTCTGTATCTCAAATGCATTATTGCCTGCAATTTGATACAAAGCTTCCTTAGAAAAAGGAAAAAAAAAAAACACTACCCTCTTTTTTTTTTTTTATTATTATTTTGTGATCTTTAGAAGTGGAATTTAAAGAATAACCTAAAACTTTTACAAAGGAATACAGACTGTATCTGTCTCTTGCTTTAAAAGTGACACGTAGGTGAACATTAGAACGTGCCTTCTAAATAACTGGATGGAGATTAAGAAAACCATGTCCAGTTGCAAAAAGAAACATTAAAAAAAAATCTCAATTTAAAACTTGTGACACATCACTTTGCTGTAACCCATCATGTAATGAAACCCATTTTTTAAAAGCAACCTTCAGGATATACAAAAGCAACAGCGATGGAGTTATTGGCACTGCATCACTAGACTGACAATTTTTTTTTTATTTTCAAGGAAGAGTCCTCTAAGGAAAAGCCTCACTAGTGTGGGAAGCAGCGTTTGGTGGCTCAGTGGGAGGTTGGCTTCCCTTTCAGATGCTGCTGAGGAGGTGTCACACCGGGGAATGCCTCATTGCTGGAGGTGCCCGTTTTTCAGGAGAGACACAAAGTCAAGTGTCTGACCACCTGTAGTCATAACAAGCCCCAAGACGCTTTCTGCAAGGATGAAAGTGTTCTCCTCAGTGTCCTTGCTAGTTCCAGGTAGCTGCTTCTGCTGTGGGAATCTTTGAGGTGCAAGCGAGAACTTTGCAGCTACAGCCTACAATGCATTTCCCACGTGTCTCTGACACAGAGGAGGACATCAGCAAAAGTCTTTTTCCTACGTATTCAAGGCTCATTGCTTTAAGAAAAGCTCTGAAGCACTTAATCCAAAACTTGTGATATAAGCAGATATGATTGGATTCTACGTGCTTGCTACAGAGGTCATTATTCCTGAGGTTAATTAAGCTCTTTCAATGTCATGTTAAAGGTAGCAGACATATGCAGTATTTATTGATGACAACTCCAGCATTACACATAGGGTGATCCTCTTCACCAGCACATCAGAAACTTTCCCCCATCCTCTTTCAGTTTTTCCCCATTTGGGGTAAATCCCAATGAATTTTACAGTGTCTGGGTTGCTTGCCCCACCACACACACACGCACACAAATCTGCAGCATTTTTTCCTTAGAGGCAGTTCATGATCCCCTTCAAGTACCCCTGGCATGTCTTCTCTTGTTGAACCACTGCGCACACAGCTCAAAGTGCCTCCGCCTTTCCACTGAACAGCCTCTTGCTTCCTTCCAGCTCTCAAAATAGCCACTACACTCCGGATCCTGTGCTCACTGCCAGAGCTCCCTGCTGCAAAGGAAACGAGGGCTTTATTCTCTTAAATATCGTGAAACAATGGGAACCCCTGGATGGGATGTGCAGGTTGTGGGCAGGAGCTGGAGGCAGCAATTGACTTTCTTCCACGACATTTTTGCACTTGATCTCGTCTTGTAAAAGGCAATGTTTGCTGTGAGAAAAGCAGCTTTAGAGGGCTGGATCAGCCCTGCTCTCCGACATCCCCCGACTTTGATACCTCTGCTGCTTTTTGGTGCCCGTGCTAAAGTTACAGGAGTTTACCTTGAGGAAGCAGGGAAGCAAATGCTGATATCGTATTGCAATAACAGCACTGCTGTTATCTGTCAGCACTTACACTGAACAGAGGCTCTTTTTGCTAAAGTATGACTCTGGCAGGGCTGCTAATTCACTGGCATTGTGTGAACTATGACAGACCACAGGGCTGGTTTGTAGTTTTTTCCAGTGACTGAAGTCTAATGTCTTCAGTAAAAAATAAAAATAGTTGACTCACTTTTATACCCTAGTATTTGAGGGGCGTAATGGGAGTGAAATGGGGAAATACTGAAGGGAAAAGCAGTTAAATTGAAGGAAGGTGAATTTTATTAATTTTACTATTTACAACAGTTGCCATCAACCACTACCAACAAACACCCTGTGTATCCCCTGTACACAGATGGCATAAACTCCTTCCAACTTTTATTTTGTTTGTCATAGAAAGGCAGCTGCAGTTCAAGTGTAATAAAAATTTTAGATACTGGAGCTGGGAACAAGTAAGGAGATATAGAAAAATTCAGATTTTCACTATTTTAGGGAAAAAAAAATAAAAATTAAGAAGTCAGACCTGGGGGTAAAATTAAATTACAGAAGACTGAACATTCAAACCTGCCTCTGGACTAATCTTAATTCTGTTTTGCGATGTTGTTTTTCAGTGGTGTTATCTCTTTCTTTTCTTATTAAAAGTCCGGGAAAAGAAACCAAAACAGTCCGCCTGTGATTTTAACTCACTCACAGGAGAAAATGCCAAACACATTTTCCCAGACTACTCTAATTTTCTGTGATGCATTATAACTCAGTATCAGGGATCTAGAGGAGTCCAGAAGATGCAAGATGAAAAATTGATATGCTGTGCTTCGCTGTGCAGAACACACAGACCTGAGCAAAAGTGACTGGGAGCACTTGCTGAAGCGAGCAATGAGTAATTTAAGGCTGGTTTGGGCAGTCCTACTTTCTGATTTGGTGATTATGTGGGTGCCTCCTCAGCTATTTGCTGTGCTGAACTGAATATTTACTGTATTGATACCAGCAAACCGTGGCAGTGCTGGGGCTCTGGCAGCCACAATAAGTTCACAAAAATAGCATTATTATTGTTATTATTATTATTATTATTATTATTATTATTATTATTATGTTTCTGTTATTATGGCACTGCCTGAACAATTTCAGTCAACGGGCTCTGACTGCTTGAGGTTTATTCTCTGCATCACATTGCTTTTCTTGGACCTTTTCTGCAGTTCAGGAGGAAGATACATATTTTCTCGTAAAGTAAATAATTTTCCATGCTTTTAGTTTTGGTGTTTGTTTGTTGGTTTTGTAAACCACTGAATTGCTTAGCATGCCATAAATGCAAAATGCATGTCTAATTTGGCTTCAATTTGGAATCAGTAAGAACACTGGATCCAGAGAGAACAGACTCGGGATTATTTTTTTCTTAATTAGGATGTTTGATAACTCAAGAGGTAATGTTTAGAAGAGAGTTAGATGGCTGTATCTGGTGTTTAATTTCTCTTCTGCAGAATAAATTTCCTGTTGTAAAAATGCCACAAAAGGTAGCTACTGCTGTTTATTGACTAAAGAGCCAAGTAAAATCCAGCTGTGAACATGTGGGTAATAGGAGGTTTATGCCTATGTATGCCTCCATGCTTATATTTGATTTCCATGCTCAGCCTCGTGTTGGTAAATATCAGTGTAAGTCTCAATTATTCTTTTGTGAATAAGGTACCTGACATGATCAGGGAGCTGTATGTGAAAAGACCTCCAGGGAAAAAAAAAAAAGCCAAAAACCAAAAAAATAATCTTCAAGTAAAATTTTAAAATGCTCTAAAATTAAAGAAATTATTGTTCAAGAATTAAAAAAAGCTTTATTTTAGCCTAAGTTTTTCAATGTTTGGAATTTTGCCATTTTAAAATAGAAGTTTTGATAGGAAGAGTCAACTTGAAAGGGAAAAGAATTAACTTTGTCCTTCTGAAGTTTCTAAAGGGACATTTCATTGATCATGGAATCACAGAATCATAGAATGGTTTGGATTGGAAGGGATCTTAAAGCTTATCTCATTCCAAACCCCTGCCGTGGGCAGGGACACCTTCCACTATCCCAGGTTGCTCCAAGCCCCATCCAGACTGGCCTTGGTCACCTCCTGGGATGGGCACCCTGTGCCAGGGCCTCCCCACCCTCACAGGGAAGAAGTTTTTTGCTAATATCCAATCTAAACCTACTCTCTCTACCTTTTGATTATTTGCTTTTCCAAATAAAATTGCATTTTCCCTATATTTTTATTTTATCCACAAATTACTGAGCAGCTCAAGTTACCGGGAGTTGCAGGAGAAGTTACAGCCTGACAAAGAGAAAAGTGCGTGAAAAGCGCAGAAAAAACCCTGCAGAAACAAACAGAGCAGTGGCAGTGAGTCTGTCAGCCTTGGTGACCTCTGGGCTCACTCTTGTACTGGCTTTGGTGCCTCTTGATACGCCAAGTTTTCACCAGGGCTAAAATACCCATCAGGGCTTGTTTGAGACAACTGTTTTTGTAGCATCGCCAGGCTGACAGCAGAGCTGGGCCTGCGACGTGCTCAAGTGTGTGAGTAGTACCTTTGTCTCCATCAGTACTGCTTGTGTATTAAAATTTATGCACATATTTAGTACTCTGCTGAATTGGTGTGCCATACAGAATGGGCATGCAATCCTTTTATCTGATGGAAAGTTGCTAATTATTGGCCCGGCCCGTGTGTTTCGGTTTTACTAATTTTACAAACCCACATATACTTGCTGCTGTGTTTCATGCAGGAGTCTGAGGTTGCCCTTTTTTCTATCAGATGTGTTTACACCACAGAAAAGGTGTGTTTTGTCAGTTTTGTTTGCCCTAGCCAGGTCTGAGCTGTATAACCAGCACTCACTCTCTGGATAGCCACTGGTCTGGCTGACCTTGGCACCATGACAGCTGTCGTATTTTCACATGGAGGAACTGTTCTTGAACAACTTCTCCAATGTATCAGGAACAAACAAGCTTTTCTTCAGCATCAGGAATGCAGCAGGTCTTCTTTCCAACTATTTTTTCCTCCTCCCACAGACATATTTATTGTGGCAATGGCAAGAAAATCCTACTGCTAAGCCTTCGTGTTTGAGTTCCTTTAAATTTCCTTCAGGGGAGTGACAGAAGAGCCAGCGTAGATCATGTCAGAGCTTGCTTTCTTTAATTTAACTCTTGAGTTATTTTTAATAAACATGAGTATTAATTTGTAGTGGCAAGAAAAGCAGGAAGGCAAAATCCTCGTACATCTTCATTACTTGGATTTCCATTTCTGCCGCGTGTTTAATTTAAATCCCTGTGGCAGTGGCAAAGAGCGGGATGCTGCTGGGGAGGGTGCTGCACAAACCCAAAGGGTTTGGGGTGTGATGGACAGTGAGGCCAGCAGAGAGTGGCAGGGAGCATTTTAAACGAGTGGAGTGAGCTCCAGCTGGTCTTGTGCTCACCAGATCCATCAGTGGAACAAGGGGGATCAGAGGATGGATGGATGGATGGATGGATGGATGGATGGATGGATGGGGCACGAGTGAGGACAGAGCTGGTTTCAGGAGCTGGAAGTAGCAGTAGGAACCAGGCTTGGGATAGAGTTCCTCCCTAGCAGAGGGTGAGAGCACAGTCCTACTGGCACCAACATCTTTTTGGAAATGCAGCAGTTTTGTTAGAAAAAAACCCACTTCATCATCTCCAAAAAAGGAATTTCTATTGAATTGTGACAAAAGGAGAGAACATTCCCAAAACAGCCAATAGCACATTTTTTCGGGCTTTTGCCTGACAGACAGAAGTTCACATTAGTTTGAAGCCTGATTCAGCCCAGAGGTTTGTATTTAACCAGAGGATGGATTTCTACAGGACCTTGCAGTTACTCAAGGATTTGTAGTACATGCATGGCACAGATTAACTGCTCAGCAACTTCACTCCCTCAGCAGTTTTTGCAGCCTGCCCTGAGCAGCATCGCAGGACACCTAAATATAATCTAAAATTAATTGGTTTTCCCCCAAACTTCCCTTCCTTACAGTCCAGCCATGTCTCTATGGGATAAAGGTGATGCATGGAATTCTCTGGTTTAATACCAATGTGAGTCAGTAAATCCAAGTGCTCTGTGAAAAGTTTTTGTTCCTGGACCTGAGCTGACTTGCATGGAGCTGGATTCTGTTTCTCTGCTCCACATGCAGAAATGCTCTTCACACCAGGGATGATAGTAGTCAGGAAGGGAGTCAGAAAATATGTTTTGGTTGATTCATTAAAAAAACCCCAAACCTTCAATGGTAGCAATGAGTGTAATTGATGACTGACTCCTGTGTGGCAGAAGAGCGGGTGTTCAACAGTCACATAAGTTTGGAGAGAGAGTTGAAGATTTTATTGATGCTCCTGTGTTTTGCTCATTTTTTTTCATCTTGGAAATGAATTTCAGACCCCAGTAGTGAGCATTAATGCTATATATCCTCTGTGGTTAGCATTAATGGTACACAGTCCTGCCAAATGCAGGGAAAGTTAGAATTGAAAAAAAAAATAACCCGCTGTGAAGAAGCTCAGTGCGAGCAAATGGGGATGGAGGTTTATGCTTACAAAGAGCTCAGCTCTGTTGGCACTTCTCCTGGACCAGGGCTGTCAATCCAAATCTGAAATATTTGCAGAGTGAAGTGTTGCTAATGAGCAACGCTGGCAGGACCAGGTTTGAAGGCACCTGAACAAGTGGTTTAAAGCAGGAACCAAGACTCTGGGCTGAGCCCCGTGGATCAAACCACTCTGCTCTTGTCCTAATCTGTTCTCATCCTCCTTCCTGCCAAGGTGGGGGTTTCCATCAGCCAGGGTGTGCAGTGCCAGCCCAGGAGCTGCTCAGCTCTTGCCTGGATGAGTGTGGGATGCTTTGTGTGGCCCGGGGGACTCCAGCCCTGGTGTGTTCCAAAACAAAGTGCAGCCCTATAGTTTGTTTTGTCTTTCAGTGGAATTAAAATACAGCTCTTGGCAGAATGTATTCTGTAAACTGGTGACTTTTTTTCTTTGCTTAACACACAGTGAGTGAACTTGGCTGTGTGAGCTTTGTGTTCCTCTGAAAATGCTGTTATTTTTGCAAGTTAATTTTTTTCTGGTGTTGGTTTAATTCAAAGGAAGTTTTGTTTGCTTGGTTGCTTGCCTGAGGTTTTTTGGTAGGTTTAAACAGATGAGCTTCATTTCTTCTGCAGTTTATTTTGGTGAAACTTCTGTAGCCTTTGGGGGTTATAGCGCAGTGCAAATGGAGTTAGACTGAGGAACTTTGGGCTAGAGTTTTGCAGATCCCAAAAGTCAACTCTTGTATTTCAGAGCGATTTTCCAAGCCTTTGACTTGACATGAGCTCAGGCTTTGTAAGAGGAGGAAAGGCCTGGTGTTTCTCCAGAGAGCTCCACAAAGAGTTCTCCATCTTTTTTTGGGGAGCCCTTAAATCAACCCACCAACCCTCACTGCCCATTATTTGTGTGCTATGCAAAGCCGTAACAGGAATTTTTAGCCATTTTAAACTGCTCCATGCCCCAGCTCTCCTCGGGGCCGGGGTGTTGCTTGGGATCTGTGGCAGACCAGGTGGGCAGCTGCTGCGCTCGGCCCTCGGCGAAGCCGCCAAAATCCCGCGGTAAGCCCAGGGCAGCGCCAGCTTCTCCCCAAAGAGTGAGTGGCTCTGAGAGGTTTTGCCACATAAGGGCCTGTTCGAGGCCGTAGGCACCAGCTGACAGGGATGTCTTTGCCTCCCAACAGATGGCCAGGCTTTTTGTTTCAGCGAGCAATCTCGTGTGGAGGGGTGGTCTCCGAGCCCTGCCAGCGTTTCGCGAGGCAGGGCCAGCTTAGGGCAAGGGGGATCTGATGTCTGTGCCCTTCATAGCTCGTGAGCTAAATGACGAGCTGCTGACAGGACAGCCATCATCTGAAGTGTAAGATCCCGAGCTCTCCCCACTTTTCGCTTCTCTTTGGCGGAATTAATGCCCTATTTGCTTGTCTCTCAAAATCCGTTCTGGCACAAGTACAAACCCTCGCCTGGTGGCGAGCAGTTGTCTGGATCCGAGATGCCAAGATTTGTGCTGACAGCTCCTTCTACACAATCTGAGTCAGGCTGTCACAGCTGGCCATTAGCGGCTTAAAAAGACACGCATGTACAGCAAATAGCACCACCTTTCCATTATTGAATATCAGAACCTGCTTGATTGAGAAATGCAATGACTTCCACTGCTCTTTCCTTTAAACAAACACTGCCTCCAAAACCCCTGTTCTAGTGTGGTGGATGTTTATTTTATTGCTTGCTCTTATTTAGAAGCTCAGGTCTAGAAGAGACTTCCTGGGCCAGGAGATCTAGTCCTTGATAATCCCAAGCATCACACTTGCTAATCCTCCTCATTACATTGCATTTCTTTAATGAAAACAGTCCCTTGTAGTTTTCATTTATCCTTGCAGCCTTTTGCCTTGTATGATTTTCTCGATGTGGAGGAACAAGCAGCAAAACTTGCCTTGTTGAGGGGCAGCATCACAACTAGAGCAGGGCAAAGAATGCTGCTCATCAAAAAGGGATTTTCTGAAGCTGTTTACCCTGCAGTGATGCCTTTCTTGGTGACAGTCTGTGCAAATTCTGCTGACCTAGCATTCAGTTTGGGTGCTAAAAGAGGGCTGCTTGCAAAAGTTAACATTCAGATTTAAAGTAAAACAGGAGCAAACTGTTCCCCACCCCACTCCTCTATGTGGGAATGGAGCAGAGGAACTTCTGCTTAGTCACTGATGGTTACTGCATGTGTAATGCTGCCCTGCCTGGTTACACTGGGCTTTTAACTTCTGTAGGATTAAACTTTGCACGGCTGAGCTTTAGTAGACCTTAGTCTGTAGTTTATTTTGGACAAAAGGCTGATAAACTTTGGCTTTCAGGGAGGAAGCCTGGAATCTGAGACCCACTATTATTCATTGACTTGTCTTTATGAGTTTACAGTCCACTGGTGCATAACACTGAAGGAAATATTTTCAGTGAAATGTTTGCTTTTTTCTTTGGCTTTGTAAAAGGCAATGTCTTTTCTTAGAGATATATGTCAGGGTCATAATATAGCTACTTCAGTGAACTGTGTATGGTCAGGAAATAGACTGCATCAAAAATATTTCATTTTTCCATGAAGTCATTCTTTTGACCAAGACTTCTCCCTTCTCCTCTCAGGGATTTGGGCTCCACTAACCACTATTTGAGCATTAATTTTATGCACAAACTTGGTCTAATCCTGGGAGGGAGATTTCAGTTGTATGGAACATTTTCAGTATTTTTGTATTAAATCAAAACTTGTGAGTGACAGCAAACTTGTAAAACAAAACCCCATTTATACCCCAGGGAATTTTCATGTCTAGCATTTTTCTGTCCCTTTTTTGCTGTGCTGAAAAACGTGTCTGTTCCTCATTGCTCTGGATGGCACAGCGAGCCTGGCGTGACAGAGGGACTGACTCTGCAAACTTTAATGGCTCTGACACAACAGAGCTATGAAATTAGTGTTTAAATTTTCAGGATGTGCTCACATGTTTTGCTAGATTTGGGCCTATGCAAGCTCCACTCTCTCTTTGGATGGGCAGGGGGTGATTTGTCTGAGTTGGGAATACTTATGTTGACAAGTCTTTGTTGGACCAAATATGCAGATGTCATATTTATTATACACATAACACCCTATTTATAAGACATTAATGTTCGTTTCTTTTTCTCCACAGGTTCTTCTTGAAATTTTTCCTCAAATGTAACCAAAATTGCCTAAAAAATGCAGGAAACCCTCGAGACATGCGTCGATTCCAGGTCAGTCGGACACACTTCCTCCTTTAAAAATCAGCAGCTGTTAGGGACAGAAGTACTTTGACCCAAACTAACCTAGTAATTCACTGGAAGATGCTGAAAACATAAGGTCACAAAATATTGCCTGAGGACTTCTTGTCACAGCAGAATTGGCAGGAAGTAGTTGGGTTTTCTTGCTCTGGAAGAGAGCACTCTTGAAGATAATGTCACCTCCACCGGAAGGGAAGGCATGGAAAGGAAAAATCAGAATGACCTCGCTCTTGTTTTCAGCTGTGGGGCTCCCCTGCTCTGAGATATTCCTCTCTCCATGGGGAGCTATTTGTTTTCATGCAGACACAGGGTGAGCACCTTGTTTATTGGCTGGGGCAGAGGAAGGTGTTAGAGCAATTAATAAAATCAGGCTTGTGACTACACTTGTTACTCCTGAGCAGTGGTAAAGAGTCCTAAATGTGCATTGATGGGCTGAAGGTCCATCCCTGTAGTCAGCACTTGGAAAAAGCTACCGTGGGGTGTCTCTTTCTTGCAATGCTTTGAGCTGGTATTTCCCCACTGTTGCATCTTGTGGCACTGGGGTTTGGGAGCTGAAATATCAACACAGCTTCAGATGGCCAAGGACATCTTTTTATGCTCCACCCATGTCACAACTTGTTTTGGGATGAAAAATATCATTTCCTTTGGGAAGGTGGTCTGTACATGCACTTCCCCAGTGCTGGCAGCAAAGTGGAGTAGTGGCAATGCTGAGAAATAATTGCTCCAACCCTTTAATTGAAGGCATGGTCTTTGACTGTGGCAATAATGCTTTAGCTGGGTATGTCCTGAATAAAAATATGGGACAGAGAGTCAAAGGACCCAATCTATCTCTTTTGGTGGTAGGAGTGAATATAGCCCATGGAGGAAACATGGTAGAATCTGTGGGGCTTTGCCTCAGGGTTCTGAGGAAGAAACAAGAGATTTGTCCCACAGACCACGTGGAGAAAGACAACTCCAAAATATATCTGCTTTCTCTATTTACTCAGGACCTTATTTGCTTCTTTTCCAGCATTATTGCACTTCAAAAAAAGTGTTGAATGTTATGTAAGTGACAATATTATTTATATGTAGAATGTCTTTTGTTGAACTGCTTAATTGCAGCAACGCTGGAAGGCCAGAAGGGTGCTGTTTGCCTCTGAGCAGGGAAGTGCAGAAGTGAGGAGACGTGGCCACAGGGATTAAATTAATCAGTGTAAAAGCCAGCATTAGCGTGGCAGAGCCCTCAGCTTCTCACCCCACACTCCTCCCTCTGTCACGTTTCTCCTGTGATTCCAGAGGGCATTGCCACGGAAAGAGAATGTGGGAAAAGGACTCTCACCAGCACGGGGATTTAGTCCGAGCAGTCACCCCTGGGGCCTGTCAGAGCTTGCTTCACAACATGTACACTCTGCTGGGGCTGTGCTGGCCCAGGCTCCAGGCTGATTTTCATATGGAAATGCCTGTGCGTGTTCCCTCAGAACAGCAATCAGGAGCTGTGTCGGCGGGGAGGTAGGACATAGGAAAGGTTGTTGATCTCTTGACTTGTAAAGACATTCTGTCATACAAACCCAGCTTCACAGCAGTTGAGCTTTCCGTGTGTAAACAGAGACTGCTTAATTACACAGGTCATGTCAATTAGCGTGACCTCAGCATTTTCAAGAAATTAATCACTTTCAGCCGAGTGAACCACTCCTACTCTCATACAGGGTGGCATTGAAGCTCGCAGCGTTCTCTTCAGTGCCCAGGCTTATTGTTTTACAATAGCTGCTTTTGTTTCTTCCCTTTTCTTTCTTTTTTTCTTTTTTTTTTAAATTTTGAACTTGTTGGTCTTTTAGCAATAGACTTAAAATAAAACAGCTGGGCTCTACGGAGTCCAAGCTTCATTTATCATTTCTTAGGGTGAAAAGGACCAAGTGTACATGTAGTATCTCAATGCTATGGTGCTCCTGGGTCTTTGAGGCAGCGTTGTGTAGGAACCAAGTGAAGTCTGTGCCACTGTGTTTGCTATCAGCTGCCTTTGAATTGTTGCCAGTGACTTACAAAGTCTCCAGTGGTCAGTGTCAAAGTTCTGGTTAAAACCCATACGGATAAGGTATTTCCAGATACTTTTAAGTGGTACCATGCTCATTTTATACACACAAAAATGGAGACGTTCTTTTCTTTCATTCCCCTGCTTGTGATAGATTTTGAAGCTGCCAACAGATATGTCCAACTTTTTTGGTCTGTCATTCATCCGTCCCCAAAAGTTGCTGGAAGTTCTTAGAACACCAATTATGGTTTTGATGGAAGAATCAGTGAAGGGTCAAGGACATGAGTCTTGCACTATCTAAGGACCAGTCCTGTGGAAAATTTCCTTTCTTAGTAGATTTTAGAGTTGGTTTGTTTTTTTTTTTTTTCCCTGCAGTATGGAATTATGATTATCATCTAATACAAGACATGTTAGGAAAGTACAGGGAGGAGGCAAGAGTGTGTGTTGATTCAGGTGACCTGTGGGTGGCTCTTCATTCAGGCTCACAGTCAGAAATGAATTAGGAGGTTTTGGCCTGAACTTTGCTTGCAAATGTAGGAGCGTGATAAGTCTAACATAAAACCTGTTGTGAGCCTGGGAGGAAATAAATTTCTCTGCATGTCTGAGATGTCCAGGCATGTGACAAGTGGAGTGGCAGCAGCGTGTGTGTGCTGGAGCAGTGCTGGCCCTGGCTGTGTTGGTTGTGTCTCTGTTAGCACAAGGAGACAGTCAGGGAGGAGAAGTCAAGTACTGCACAACACTTCAGCTGTGCTTCACACTCCCTGCTTGTCCTTGAGAAAATCATTTCGTCTCGATGTTTCATCAGCCCTATTGCACACAACATTTGGTGCTGTTGTGAATTATCACCTTTGCCCAACCTTGCCTTTTTATTCCAGAAGCCCCATGGAGCAGATCCTCAGTCTGGTTGTGAATTCTTCATCACAATAAGTCACCATTCCTGGTGGGATGGGCTGTAGTGCCCCAGTTAGTGGTAATAATAATACTACTACTATGTAGATGGTGTCATGAGTGAACTCTGCCCAGATTTGATTTTTCAGAACTAAAAACTCATTCATACAACCTAAACAGTTTTGTATGTTATTGTAATTAATGAAACCCAGGTGCCCTAGCTGTCTTGTTGTTCTTGTTTAAGCACAACTGCTTGTGAACTGACACATGTCAAGTTTTAATTTAGAGGAAACTTTTCAGGCTGTGTCACTGAATGAAACCCCAAACATTCACTTATTATGAAAACCTTGAAAGTCACTTAGAGATTGCCATGCTGTTTGATTCTGTTACCACAGCCTCTCCTGCAGCAGAGGCTGCTCGTTTGCCTCCATGGGATGCTGCCACTCATGTTTGAATTGAAGCCACTTGTGTCTTATTGCAAATTTGCATAAGAGACAGAGATGATGCTTCATGAATCCCAGATAATGGAATTTGGACATGCAAGGCTCCATCCCCAGAGAAGGGAAAGGGAAAAAAAAAAAAAAAAAAAAAAAAAAAAAAAAAAAAAAAAAAAAAAAAAAGAAAAAGAGACTGAAAAATAGCAGTGAGAGCTGTGGCCCAATTCAACAAGGTAATTAAGTGCCCGGCCTGTCCTTGAGCACGTGAGCAAAATTACTGAATGTATTGTACTTATGTGCTCTTAGTTAGGCACATTTTGAAGTGTCTTGTTAAATGGAGAGTGATTTTTAGTTACTAGAATAAAGAAGTCAACACATTGTAGGAAGAGGTCACCAAGTGGTGGTGAAAATAAAGATGTGCTCAAGCCATTTATAGCTTTCAGAAGAGTGGCAAGCATTGGAGTTACATATTTAACACTTAGGACACACTTCAAACCTGGAAATCATCCTAGCCAGGTTTTCTCTGGCTTTGCCACTGGGTATTGGGGACATTGCAAAAATATCAGATCCCTCACCATACACTGGAGAAAATTGAAAGCACAAGGAAAATGCTATGTCTTAATCAGTGAGCAAAGCTTAATGGGCTGTGGTTAAAAATCGGGACTTGTGCAATGCTTAATTTTGATATATTAGGTGAGGTACTATACCAAATAAACAGGCCGAGTGCTAAACGTGGATAAATAGCTTGATCTCCAGGCTCCTGGTCTCTGAATATTTAAAGAGGAAGAAAAAAAAAAAAAAAAATCTAAGCTCCAAAGTATCCACAAACTGAACTATTTAATGGCAGGCAGAATAATCCACAGAGCTGGGATACGTTACTGCATTCAATAGTGCCAACTTCATTGAAGAAAGTTGTAAACCCATGTGTTTCTTTCATACCTCTGTCTCCCCTGGTGTTGATACAGGATTTAAATTCAAAATCTATGAAGGGCTAAAGCTAAAGCTCAAAATCATTTTCCATGTTTGCCTGTCTCAAATTAAAACTGTGTTTTGTTGACAAAATTTGGAAAGGTTTGAGATTTGGCAGACCTGGTTGTCCCTGTGCTTACATTAATGTGTCAGCACCTCATTAATCATTTATTAAACTGTAGTGTGCCTTTCCCTCTTGCTGCAGTCTGTGTTTTAGGATGCCTTGGTGCCCGTTCCACATATACTCTGGCTGTCCCCTCCCCCTAATTTTATGATTTCTCCACAAATTAGTTTTAGCATGTGTTTTAACTTGAACATATCCCAGTCGTTTCGAAATCAAAATGAGGAGAGTGCAGTATTTTTTTAGATTAAAAAATATGAGCAGAACTTGTAAGTAGGTAAGTGCTCCGTAGCAATCCAAGTAGGTAACTGCGGCACACAATGTTCAGGGTGCATTTTTTCACTCTTAATAATTAGAGGCATTAATATTTCCTCAGTGCAGTGTGCATTCAGTGTTCCTCTATTAATGAGAATTTTCATTTAAAGAATTGAGCAGCAAGAGCGTGTTGCTTCTTACAGGTGTGCCATGAATAATCATTTTTTTTTTTCAAACAGACACATAAGAGTTTTTTTTTTCTGCGTTTCCTGAGACTGGAAACAGTTTCTCTTGGGGATTCCATTTATAGTTTCTGCTGCTAACGACACCAAAGAACCACACCAATGCGGTCTCTTCATAGTAAATCAAACTGTTCAGGAGGGGGGTGGGAAGACATTGTTAAGTAATTCAAAATATGTTGCATCAACAGTTTTGAAAACCTGAGGAGGGGGAAATTAAATGTAGCTTTACTCACTTAAAACCTCAACAGGATTGTTTCCTCAAGCTCTTACCTATGAAGTTGCATGCACAGCAACAGCTACTTAGATACAGGATTTTCACAGGTTTGAGAGCTACCTTACTGCTACTACTGTTGACTCATTATTTTTCTGGAACCCCATTTCTAAAAATGTTAAAAGTTTTGGGTTCAGCCCAGGATTGATCAGCTTCAGCGAGAAGTCTGTGTGTACCTATGGGGTTTTGGAATTGGGGAAAATATTTTATCTTGTAGGCATTGTTATTAATTGCAATTTTGTTAATTTTCATATGCATCTAATCAGACCCATGGAAGAAGATAAGGAGCTGGCATAAATCATGGAGCTGTGACAGGCAATGCCAAAGATTTGGCTCAAAATCCCACTTGCAAAGAATTTACAATGGTTGCAAGTGCACAAATAAGATTGCAAACCCCGAGCCACTTACTATAAGATCATATTTTATTGAAAATATCATAAACTTTATTCTACCCCTCAGGAATTCAATGGATAAATTACTTTTGAAATCCCTTTTGGAATTTTATATATAGGGCTTGGGTTTTTTTCTCTCCTTAGTTTGATTTCAGAAAAACTTATCTGTAGCATTTGGTGCTTTCTTTTTCCCAAATTTCCATCTGTAGGAGCTCTTGAATCATTTATTCTGTATTTTAATATCTTTCACTTAAAACATGCACAAAAGTCTATTGCTTGGAATGCCATTCCAAGGGAAGAGGTTAGGATTTTTTAGATGCAAAATATTTTCTTTTGTATTCCTCTTTTTAAAGAGAAAGACTTCAGGATCGGCTCTGGGCAGTTTAGTGGCTTTGCTTACTTTTTTGAGTATTTTAATTGGGGCCAGAAATAGGTAGAAAATTTTTCCTTTCACTCTTTTTTTTTTTTTTTTTTTCAGCTCCAATTCAAGTGATGAAATTGAATAGTTGTAAGCGATCCTTTAAGTGTCCCCATTTGACCAACTTTGAGAGGCAGCAGCTTCCTGAGAGAGTTGAAGCAATGTTTGCCAATCCTTGTAAAGCATTTCACCTCTTCAGAGGCTAAAGCCTCTCAAAACCAAGAACAATTAAAGCGAGAGCCTTTCAGAGCGACTGGGGAATTCAGCAAAATAAATCAGAAATCCTCTGCCGTGGCTCTGGAGGCTTGCCTCATTATAAGAGCAGATCTATTAGCCCCCTTGCCATTGTCTTTCATTTCTCAAGTGAGGTGATTCTAATTAAATTAATCTGCATGTCAATCTATCGGTGATCAATCAAAAGGGCTGAGGTCCCCCTTTGCGGCACTGTGCTTGCGGCTGACAGGGGCTGATAATGGAGGAAGAAATAAACTGTCGAGCAAAGTTAATTAGTCAACATAATAGGTGGATTAAACAGGAGCTGCTGATTGCTGTTTCACATGTCGAAGCATGAGGTGGGAGCTGAAACTGCAATTAACAGACAATTATTATATTTGGTTGTAAGAGGTCGCATGAATAAACATATCTCTGTGGGTTTCAGTCTTTAATCCCTTTCCCTGTTTAATGTAAGGAGAAGTGTAGGTCATTTCTTCTTATTGTTTTAGTCAAAGTTCTCGAAGGCGACGCGTGCTCCTGGCAAGCCAGCAGCCAGCTGAAGGCCAAACCTTTGGCTGGGGTAAAACCCTGGGAATGCCATACTTTTGCAGGGAAAAGTGGGAGGGGTGGCTGAATGAAAAAGCCAGGGAGGCTGTGAGACTGCTTGGTCTGAATGGGGTAGGAGGAGACGTGGTGTGATGAGCTCGCAGCTCTGCAAGGGACTTGTTTCTCCATGATCTTTCATGGCTCACATGCCCTCTGCCTAAACAGGGATTTCCTTTAGGATCCTCAGGCTTGAGGAGTCCCTCTGGACACCTTGGAGCAGCTGGGTCTTCCACTCTGGAGCTATCATTTACCTGTTTGCCCCTGCTGGGTTGGCTCCTCTCCTGCCCTGGGCAGCTCTGGGGAGCAGAAGTTTCTGATCCTTCCACCAGTGCAGTCCTGCTGGGTCTCCCTCACCTCGCCTCAAATCAAATCCCAGGTGTTGACATTGAGATAAGTTGAGAAATACAAATAATTCTAACACTGGATGAATAGGCTTGTGTTCTCCAGATCAAGACCCCACTGTCAAGCGTGTGTGTGTGTGTACACAAACATGCCTATACGTACTCCTTAAGATAGAGCTCAGGAGAAATTTGGGCGAGTCCAACAACCTGCAGGGACTGTGCT
Organism: Sinosuthora webbiana; assembly: GCA_013397395.1. NCBI lineage: Eukaryota > Metazoa > Chordata > Aves > Passeriformes > Sylviidae > Sinosuthora > Sinosuthora webbiana. Next base: position 8,062 of record VXBN01007649.1, on the reverse strand, counting down.
GAGGGGAGAGCAGCAGAGAAGGGTGGGGGCGAGGCAGGCAACAACTCTCGTTGCAACTTCACAAAACACACTTTTGTTTTCTTTTATTCTGAATCGATTCTCATTTGCAATGTCAACATCTCTATCTACTTCAGCGTGGAAACTGAAGGATAATTTAGGGTGAAACACAGCTGCCCTTGTATATAGGGGAAAAAATAATTAATAAAGATCCTCTTGTTAAAATGATGGTTAACAGTGCGCTGTCTGCCACGCAGCTACAAACTCTGCAATTTGACTTAAAACTGCATCAAAAGCTTTCGATGCCAAAGAACCACTCATCAATAGCGTCTCTTGTTAGATTTGTACAGCATAAGCACCAGTTATTATGCGAAATAGCTTCGCAATTTTCTACAGCTCCCAGCTGTTATTTATTTAACTGAGTTTATTACGCTCCGCGCTTTTTAAAAAACACGTGGATTTATCCAAATTTTTTTCCCCCCATCTTGCTCTTGTGCTTGCAGGTCGTGGTGTCTACGACAGTCAACGTTGATGGCCACGTGTTGGCAGTGTCAGACAATATGTTTGTGCACAACAATTCCAAGCACGGGCGGAGAGCTCGAAGACTCGATCCCTCGGAAGGTACGCCTTCTTATCTGGAACATGGTAGGCAAATCATTTTCATTGGTTGGCATTGCTACTTTCAATGTGGGTTGGTTTGGTTTGTGTCTCTGGCTGCTGTGGTTTCAAAATTGTCCTTGCAAGAGTTTATTATCTCTGGGGCCAGACGTTTGGAAGGGACTGGCCTCCAGACCAAAGGGGGAATTTTTCAAGTAGGTCAGCTCTAAATGTAGTGAAATGACAAACAAGTGAGCAAACATGGGTGCAGAGGTTGTCCTGTGTGTCAGTGAAGTGGGGTGATTTTTTTTTTTTTTAATGTTGGTTGCATTTATTCAGCACCCAAAATTAGAGTCTGATTTTTTTTTTTCCAGACTGCCCTGATTTTTGACTGTGTATCTAAAGGATGTTGTGTATTTTCTGAGGTACTCAGCACCCAAAATTTGGATTGCATTTTTTCCATCTGTAGAGTGCTGGGCTCTCTAGGAGATTCATCTCTTCCTTTGAATTGCCCTAAATGAAAGCAGAGCCCTTTTGGAAATCCATCTGCTTACTCAAGCCATGGATGAATATTCTTTTCTGGCTCCAGCTGTGCCAGCTGAAGACGTTGCTTTTCCCACAGCTGTTTGTCCCCCCTCCCTGCTCCAGGCTATTCTTCACCATTGGACATGCCAGCTAGGATGGTTGTGTGCTTGCTCCCTGGTCTCCTCCAGGCCAATGAAGTTCATTTGAATTAAACCATTTAAATAATCGCTCTTTGACAATCCAGCTTGTTGCTGAAATGATTGAAGGAGAAATGGTGCAAGGCAATTTGGCTTTTCTGAAAGCACAGTAAACTTCAGCAAGGGTGGCATGGGGGGCACGTGGCTGGAAGCAGCCTGGGGACAGTAATCTCTTCTGTAAGGTCAGCTGGTCCTGGAAGGGAACATCTGCTGGTGACTGTAGGTGCTTAAAATGGGAGTTGTTGAGTGCAAATGTACTTTGAAAAATCTGGATTTGATTAATGTTTTGTTTTGCTCTTTGTCCTCAAAGTTGATGACTACTGCTGAAAAACAAAACAAAAACAGAGGGCATTTCACTCCCCTCTCCCTGTTCCAGCTTGGTAGAATAGCTCTTTGTCTTCAAAGCTGTTTATAATCCTAAATTCAATAGGTGCTTGCTCCCTCTAAGAGATGTGTACCCTCAGCTCCCATTGAAGTAGCTGAGTGTAGAAGGCACCAGTCCTTTATGCTGGTTTGTTTCACAAATATTTGCCAAGGATCTGATGAATAATTAAATAGATTTTTTTCCAAAGAGTTTGAAGAAACCAGATAAAATTTTCTCTGGGAAAGCAAATGCCACTCAGAAAAATGTTAACTAGATATGTTAAAAGAAATTATTAATGCTGAGAAATGGGAAAATGTGTGGGTTTATACTGCTCAGTGGATTCCTGTGGAAATACTTTTCTATTCTGTTTATGCTTTCAGGCATCAGTCCTGCAAGCACTTCTGCATATATTTAAGATTATGCTCACATATGGTCCTGTTGGGATCAATGAGGCTTCTTGTGTCAGGGAAGCTGAGGGTATTGATAAGTGTTTGCAGAATCGGGTCTGTAGTTCACACTTACTAACCTAAAATTCTTAGCTCAGCGGCGTTTCTCATTATATAAACATAACTTACATCTGTATTTATTTAGCTCTAACTTTTTATGTAGGCTACGAGCCATTTTCAGCCATAATTCATGTTATAGAATTTTTTTTTTTCGTCCCGCCAACAACCTAATTTAATAAACAAACCACTGTCATAATTTTTACTGAAATTTATAAGGAATGTATGAACTCTGTCTTTATTAATTAGCAGAAGACATTACAAAGGGAAACTTTTTTTCTGTTCAACTTTGTAATCTTTCCATTAATTCTCATCTTAAAAAAACATTCCTGGTTTGTTTTTTTTTTCTTGTATTCCTACTAAAGTAGTTGCCATATTTTTTTTTTTCTTTTTTCCCCATTGCAGTCTTCTCAGTGCATGTTTTTGGTCGAGGCAGTACTTAATTTCTCTTACATAAATGCCCTCATTCTCATGCACGGTGGTGTCTCATTTTACCACAGCTGTCGTTCCCACTCCTACAACCTGAGGGATTCTGTTGGCAAAAAGCAACAACAAAAAAGAGATAATTCTCTGCTTACGTAGCTGCACACACCTGAGTTACTGTGCTGATATTAAAAGTCAACATCTGCAAAATATCTCCATATGTACATTTTGTGGGAAAGGTGATGTTTTTCTAATCTGCTTTCTCAGGCACCTCTCAAGCAACCTCATAAAGCAACTGCTAGTAAATTCTTAACTTTTGAATAGCAACCTTCACACTACAAAATTTCTCTCTTCCCAAAGGCTTGGTGGAGCCTTTCTTTTTAACCTAAATCCTTCAGTCCAGCTCTCCAGGAATTCTCTGAACATGTGAGTCCAAGAAATAGGAAAAAAAAAAATGAAATCCAGTAACTGCTGTTATGATGTTATTAGGTATCTAAAACACTTCACTAAAGAAATAAAAAAGGAGAAGGCTTAATGCTGTTGAATTTTGGACAAGACCCATTGGAACAGATGACAGTTTCCTCCACTGAAATCAATTTCTGCATTCAGTTCGAGTCACAGAATGTATTATTTTTGTCCAGTGTTTGGAATTTTTATTTTGGATAATATCAGAGGCAGTTTGTTTGCCTCTCCTCTTCCCAGCTTTTCTGCCTCCCTCAGGGGAAGGACAGATTGACCTGAGCTGTGTCCATAGGCAGGGAGATGGGAAGTCATGGTTTGTCTCTGGTTCATTGCTCTGGTGAGCAACTGCTCATCACAAGTTTGTAAAATCTGGGATCTGACTATAATATATCCTTGACCAAATGTATTCCTGTGGACTTTTCCAGATGTTTAACTTCTTAACACAAATATCTGATGGCAATAGAGATGAATGCCTGACTGTGAGGGCTGGGCAAAGGGGAGACAGAATGTAGCAAGGTGTGCTGGTTGTTGAGTTCACTTTGACAATATCCAGCTTATTTTTCCTTACAAACTTGGGTTTGCTGCTCTGAAACACGGAGTTACAGTTTATTTGACACCTGAAAGACACTTTGGAGGCCAAAAAGCTGGAAAGAAAGCTGCACCTCCCAAGCCACTCAGGAGCCTGGTGTCTCCACATTTGGGTTTCACCATCTCATTAGCAGGCAGCCTGGATTATTTTTGGGATATCCAACACATCTTTATTTATATCTTGCTTGTCAGACTTTTCACTCAGAAAAGTGAAGGTTCTTTTTTGTAGCTCCTTTCTCTGAATTTAACCAGGTCCCCAGATCCTGGTTTTGTATCCACACGCTGCCCCCTTGAAGCCAGTGGGTTAAGCAGCTCATCTCTCAAATAAATATATTAAAAGTAATAGCTGGCAGAGGCAAATTATTATTTCATCCATCTCCGTGTGGTATAAATAGGGTAAGCCACAGAAATCTGTGGTTTTCAATAATTACCACTTTTTCATTCACAAATAGTTGGATCCTCACTGGTTTTATATTTATGGTAAACCAGAAAGCTGGTGTGGTTGACCTTTCCAAATTATATATATATAGTAAGATGTATAGTCAAGAGCCAACAGGCCCCAACCAGTAGGATATATTTGAGCTTGTAGTTCATCCCAGGGTGTCGATTTTAAAAGCAAAATCTTCCCAATGAAATTTAAGTGATGAACTTATGGGAGGGGAAAGTTCTGGCAGGGCTTGCAACAACTCTTTTCAAGTTTACCAGCAATAAATCCACTGCGAAGTTTCCAGTTAAAACTCTTCTATCATTGCAAAGTAAAAATTCTTTTTTTCCCCCAAATCTTTTGAGTGTCTTTACAAGAATGTAAAGCCAATTGCAGCATCAGTTTCTCTATTATTTTTCCTCACTGGCAGAATGCAATGCCCTCGAAAAATGATAGTCCCTGAGACCCTGTCAGTTTGCATGCTCTAACACTTTATTATCTAATGATCTAATATGCAACAAGGCAAAGAGGGGGTGCTTATCACCCTGACAGGATGCCTAAGAGAAGTGACTAAATTACTTTATGTACCATTAGCACTAGCTGCCACGGTGAACTCACTGCGAGCATTTATGCAAATATCCCTGAATACATTCAAGTGGCCTTGTCAGGAAGACGACTGACAAGCAGCTTAAATGCTTGGGTTTTTAAAGGGACAGTTTTATTTCTTTTTTCTTTTCCTTCCTCCTCCATGGGAGAGCACTGAAGAATTAGGTGATGGGTGAGGTTTGCTGACGATTTGGTTCTGAGTCAGCTCAGCAGCAGCAGCAGATGGAAAGATGCAGGGTAGAAATAGACACAGATGAAAAGATGTGATGTCAGAGTTTGCAAGTGGAAGTGGAGATAACCATGAATCCCAAAGCAACGTCCTGCTGTTATTTTAATATGAAACATACATAAATCTCTATGTGTTTATATCTAAAATAAGTCATTATGTAGCAAAACCATTACTACTGTCTGCCTTAAACTGGAAAGGATAAATAACCCATGGCTGGGTTATTTGATCACTATTTTGGTACCTGAGACAGCCAAGCTTTTACAAGGTTGTTTTAGCTCATGACAGCAATGAGTGACTCCAACCATTTGTCTGCAGGTGCAAAACCTCCTACAAGAACTAAAAAGCAGTAGTGGCTGTGCCTCAGCTGTATATGACAAGTAGATCCTCTTGTCAGCAGTGGGGCATTTAAAGAGCTTTTCTTGCCAATCCTGCCCATCCTGGGCCATCTGAGAGATCACAGTTACTGCACAATCACAGATTTTCCACTGAGTCCTCAGATTTGAAAGCAGAAATGATTGCTAGGCTGTGCCTTAGTGAATTTGGTATCTTCTGTTTGGATTATTAAAAAAAAGGAAAATTTCCCCCCACCTTATAAACTACTTTGAGAGGATAATCTTTAAAAGGAAGCTTTGAGACTAGCTGCTCTTAGGTCTCATTTCTAGTCTGCCTGTAACAGAATTGTTGAGGACAGACATTGAATACCATGAATCCAGTTGCACGTAAATAACCATTCCTGAAAGATGCTCAGAAATCTGACTTAGTGACCTTGTTCTTGTGCTTTAAGTGGCTCTGGCACAACTTTAACCACTAAATTTTGGGCAGTGTGTAGAGTGGAGAGGATGACCCAATCAGCTCCATTTTAACCATTTTTATCCCTCAGTTCCCTTGGTGGTGCCTCTCTCTGTGCTACATGATGAAATTGTCACTCCAAGACATAATACTGACTGAAGCAAAAAATTTAGCAAGTTTGAGATGGGTTAATCTTCAAAACTTGATACATTTAACCCTTAGTTAGTATAGGTTCAGGTTGTCCATCAAAGGTAGGGAGTATTGCATTAAAAAAACTGGCTGGGTTTAAACAAAGAAACGTTAAAGTTTGGCTTGTTTCATCCATGGGTGGAAGCACCTGTTACAGTTTAGTGCTGAGCTTAAGAATGTTTTTGTGATTATATGAAAAATATAAACACACAAGCTTTTTCTGCATCATATCATTCCATATAGAGAAATGCAGTGGGCTTGATTTATTATTTAGAAGGGAAATATTGAAAAAAAATATTAGGATTCTACCACTCTACTTGAGGGGATCTTGTATGTTATTCCGAGTTATGTCTGCTTTCTAATTTATTTTCTATGAGGGGAGAATACCTTGGGTTGTTGGACATCTCTATGCATACACAGGGGAAAAAAAAATGTGACTTTCAGAACATTGCACAACATGGATAGTAATAACAGTAAGTGAGCCTTGATATACTGAAGAATTGCAAAACTTCAAGCTGGAAATAATTTTCTTTATTTTTGCCAAGTTGTCTTTTTCATATCGGTTCCTTCATAAATGCGGTGACTCATAAATTCAGGCAATTTTTAACATAATGGCTTGTTATGTGTTCTTGGAGCCTGACCTCACTGAGTGTATAATATTAACCTTTTCACTACCCTGTGGACTTACTCTGTTTCACAAAATGAGGGAAGGGCTGGGGCTGGAAGGGACCTCTAGAGATCGTCCAGTCCAACCCCCTGCTAAAACAGGTTTGCCTGGAGCAGGTGGCACAGGATCACATCCAGCCAGGTTTTGAATATCTCCAGACAAGGGGACTCCACAACCTCTCTGGGCAGCCTGGTCCAGTGCTCTGTTACCCTCAAAACAAAGGTTTTTTTTTCTCATGATCAGATTGAACTTCTAATACAACTGAGAACACCAGGGCTGGAATAGTTCAGAATGTGAACTTGGGTGGAGTGGGAGCATTTGTCTCTCCAAAGAGACAAAACATGACCAGAGAGTTAAGATGCTTTACTTGAGAGAATTGGTAGCTAAAGGCTCATGATGATCTCAACAAAATTTTAACTCTGGGAAGCACTGAGGTAAGCTTCCAGTCATGTGGCAGGTTCTCTGTTGCAAATGTTGAGTAAGGAGGTGGTGTTTCCCCAACAAATGTATGGCAGGTCAGGGAGAGGTTAAGGTTTGAGTAATTCCTCACTCGGGAGTTGCTGGATAAAGTTCTCTGGTGGGTGCTGTGCAGGATGTCAGGCTGGGTGATCCAAATGATCTCTTCAGGAGTGAAATCTTGGGATCCATCAGATCAGCAAAACATGGCACACTAGGATTTGTACAGCTCCAATTTAGGCAATCAAAACTGACTAATCAAACTAAATTGTGCCCCACTGAATTTTGCTGATGTCTTTTTTTTTTTTAATCTTCACCAGAGCATAGTCACTGTTTGCAGGCCCAGATCCCTTATTTCTCCTTGGATATTACTGAGGATTGCACAAGAACTGGGTGGGTGGGTAGGTGGAGCTGCCCTTCTCACAGCCAGTCACGCCAAACAAAAAGCAGAAAATCTTTTGTTTCTATTTGTCTGGGTCATAAATCACCCATTATGGAGAGGTACTCAAAAGCTTGGAATATCTGACTGCAGCAATTCCGATCTTTCAAAATTTATTTTTAGTCTGAGGCTAAATGAAAACAAGATTTAAACAATGAAAATGGCTTTTTAATGGCTGGTTTAGGCAAGGAGATTCCAGAATTTCAGTTCTGCCATTACAGTGTAGCTATTGCCTGAAGTTGGAGGTTTGAGTTAGTGAGGTTTTTAGGATTTTAAACATTATTGTGTAACATATTTGTGGTAAGACTTCTGCAGGAGACTTAGGAGATACCATTTGAGGTATTCTAGTCATTGATGAAAGGGTTGCTGTTATGTAATGTCCATGGTTATATCTCCTGAAAAGGCAGACTTAAATACTCCAATTACAACAGTTAGAAAGGATTTCCACTTGACAGTCACTTATCAGGGATTTAGGATCACGTTTAATTGAGAAAAGAAAATTGGGAATGGGAAACACCTTGATTTTATTAAGACAAGATGTGTCAGTTTCTAGCCATGAGCGGCTGCCCTTTATACTTTTCAGACAAATAAATAAATAAATGAATAA
>VXBN01007648.1:52975-65764 GCA_013397395.1 Sinosuthora webbiana | reverse complement strand
GTAAGTTCACAAAGGCAGTGGGAAAAGTCTACAAAGCACCATAGATGCTGCTTCAGCTGTCACAAACTGACACCAAATCCTTACACAGGCAGCAACAGATATTGATTTATAGAATCCTGAAGGTGTAATTTAATACACCTGGACAAACCTGAAGTAGAAACAGCCTTCTGCTTGTAATTGCTTAGAGAACTAAGCTTTTGCCTGAACTACTGAGCCCTACACAGGTGGGATGATGTTCACTTAGCATGTAGAGCTTCTAACTTGTTTCAGCAGTCTCATTTTAGTTTCACGACTAGACCAGAAAATGGTCAAGATGGCATTTAGAAATGATGGCAACGTTCAGATGGCATTTAGGAAAGGTTTGAGTTTCGAGCAGTGCTGCTTTTGTGAAAGGCTCCAAATGGATGAAGAGGCAATAATGTTCAATCTCCTTACTCAATGAACTTCCAACTGCTCCAGAAGTTGTCCAAAGCTAAAGGGCAAGTTTTTCCTCTCAAACCCACAACTTATAAATTGGCTAGATTGCATTCAGATCCCAAGGGAGCACGGGCTCTCTGATGCCATATATGCTGTATGCTTTAAAACTATTTCTCAGCACTGCTGCTAAGAAAGCTCTTCTTTGATCAGGAGATTAGATTCTCAGACAAAGCAAGCACTCCGAAAGACAGGAAACAGGAGCTATTTAGAGACTGAGATTGATACTTTCTGTTCTTTTCCATTTATAGAACCACGAGTTGTTTTTGTCAGAACACCATCTACAAATGGAGTAATGCTTCAACTGAGAATTTTAGGCTCTTAAAAGACCCAGGCCAGCTAAAATTGACCAATTATTATTACCAGGTATGGAGACACACCTAAGCTCTTCCACTCCCACACAATAGCAGATTTAAATAAAAGAGATTAATTATTTCAACAGTTCAAAGGTTTGCTTGGGTTTGGTTTTTTCTTCTTTAAATGTTCAAACTCTAGCTCTTTCATGTCAGGACTACTGAGATTGTTTTGATGTTGGTCCATTTTATTTTACTTTTACAGAAACTTCCAAAGTTAAAGAAAAACAAACAAAAAAAAACCCACAAAAGAAATTTTTACCCAAGCTGATATGAAAATAATACTTGATAAAGCACTGTCATTTCATGCTGTGTCCAAGAGTAAACACGCACGCATGGAACATTTCAATACCTAGAGGATTCCATTTAACAGCAACACCTCTGGAGGCATTCAGGCATCTCTGAATTGCACTCACTCTTTAGATCACAAAGTTCTTGCACACCTATTCCATGCCTGTATTTACCAGGAATACTTCATACTACACACACACTATGTAGATTTTATATGTATTTTCTATGAAAACAAATATGTACAACCGTACAAACAACATCTAACAACTAAACTCAGTGCTCTGGGCTGCTCTGTGGTTAACCTCACACACAGGGAAGTTGAGGAGCAGCCACAAGGTCTGTGAGGTTGAGTCTGCTGGTATCACATTATCACAGCCCCCTGCATTCACACATCAGCTGGTGGCCTTGTACCAACATCATCCTGCTGGTTTGGAGCTTCTCCCCAGCCTGGATGGGGCTCAATGACCCCTCCTTAACGAATTGAAGGACTAATGGTTTTTCTACGTAACGCCATCAGAATGACATCAACTCAGGAAGAAGTGACACTCTTGTAATAATATTTATTTTAAGAAATCACTAGTATTTTGTTTGAATTTCTAAACCCTATAGAGGAATGCTGAAAGAAGCACTTGTCCCTTAACCTAAGTGAAGATTTCCAAGACTTTTTTTTAGTCCTAAGAAAGAAGGTGGACAAGTCTGGTGTATGAAGGAGGGAAACACCTCTCCTTTGAAGAAATGTGACACTTGTGAATAGATCTGATGTTGTCAACCTGTGTGTTGAAATTACCTGGAAAATACAAAAGCTGCAATGAAAACTCTTGACTTCATGAGGATTCAAATTAGCAAAATTTGAATTTTTGTAGATTTTTGTACCTTAACAAAGCAACTTCCGTCTTTTTGTGTGTTTTGTTTTTGTTGGTAATGTTGGTGGTAATTTTTGTTTAGTTTCTGGCCCTCAAAAAACAACTTTTAAATCCTAAAAACCTGTTCTGTACTGGAAAGAATCAGAGAAGTTCAAGACAGTAACAAGAAACAAATTTCCCCACAAATTAATATAGTTGTCCCAAGTAAATTGTTATATCAAGATTCCCCTAGCTTAACCTGAGATAAAAACTGTCCTGGATAAGCCCTTTCTCCTCACAGTAATTTGGGAAGTCCTCTCAGATTTGTCTGATTGTATGGAATTCCTTATGCATGTTTATAAATGTTACCTTAGAAATACGACAACAGTGGGAAGGGCTGGGTGCACAGACAGTTGTTATGCATTCACTAGCAACTCTGGAAGTCTATACATCTGAGAGATTATGATATTTATACACTGCAGAGATTCCTTAAATGAAAGAAATGCAAGGACTGATAAAAAACCCTGATTTAACCAGCAGCTTAAATTCCAGGACACGTACCCAGCTTCAAGAAAAGATCATAAAGTATTTCACCTTGCAAAAGTACTGGAAAATTCTCTTTGTAGTTGGTGAGGGTGGTTGTTGTTTGACAACTTAGTCTAAAAAAAGTAGGAAGAGAACCCAAACACAGGAAATTAAGTCTGATGCTTCAGCAGAGCTGCAGCTGACCCCCTCCTAAAGGCCTCAGTAGCCAGAGAGATCTGACAATAGATTTAATGTTCTTCATTTTTATATTATTTTATATGTAATCTATTTGGGAACTAACAGATCCTTCATTTTATGGAAGAAATTCTTCCGTTATTCTTGCAATAAAAAGTATCGGATATTGCAGAAGCTACCACAGAGGTTTCTAAAAGGCCTGAAGATGCTCTTATTTATTAATAATTGGTGATATGGAATGTCCTTGCTATCTTTTCCAAATAATCTCATTAGTAATAGAATTTGCCCAGTACTACCTGGTACCTCTCAGATAGGTAAGGAAAACTTATTCCTCATAAACACACAGCAACTTAACTTGTCCTATTTAAAGTAGTTTTGTACAATTTCTACAACAGAAGAAGTTTGAGGACATATATATATGGAATAGGAATTAAAAACTCTAACACAAACATATCTTGTGGACAGACAAGACTTTTTTTGTGCTAAACACATTAGAGAAGCTGATTACAGTACCAGTTGCAACCTTGGCTTGAGCTGGTTTCCCTAAAAGAGGAAATGGGACAGTGCATACAAAATACATGAAAATGCAAAACAGGTAGAAAGTGTCGATTTTACAGACAAGACAGAATTCCAGATTAATTACGTACTTAAAGAAGCAGTGTCTATAGATGGCATGGAGAGTTCTAAATCCTCATTAACACCCAAAAATGTCAAAATCTCCTGAGAAGCAGCCAATCCGTAAGGACACATTACCAAAGACAGTTTTTCATCTTCAGAAAATATGCTGAGATTCCACCCCCTTGCCCCGCCTCCCTCCCCAACATTATTTAAGCTACCACAGATATTGTGTGGTGTAAATGCAAACACAAGATCTTTGGGACAGAATGTTAAATCTTTCCTTCAGTCCATGATGGAGAAGGTCCTTTTCATGGGGGATCCTTTGAAGACTTACCATCCTCAAGAAAATCCATTTTCAGGTTCATTTGAGCAAATACGGGAAGGCTTATATTCAGGGTAGCTGTTTACTACAGTTTAGTTTTATATTTAAAAAAGGTGTTGGCTTTTATGGACAAAGAACCTCATTAGATAAGTATCCAAGCTCTGTTCTAAACTGAATGTGGCCAAAGGCTTGTGTGCAGAACTGCCCCCTGTCCCCTCGTGGGGAGCCAGGCAGGGCACGAGGGTATTTTGCATTGCTCCTCTTGTTTGCCTGCTCTCTGGCAAAGCACTAGACACAGGAGAAGCAAGGAGTCACCCAACACCTCCTCACCTACCACTGTCATATGTTAACAGCTTCTCTTGGCTTTCTTCCACCAGGTTCTGAAGCTTCTTGCTTAATAACAAAGAGGTGATCTAATAAGCATATCTCATTGATTGAATCAAAACACAAACAACGTGCCCTGAGATTCACCACGCTTCAGTTAGGATGAAAGGTCATGAGAACTAAAATCCAAAAGCCAAGATCAAAACCTGACTGCAGAGAGTTATGATCCAGAAACCAACACCTCAAACTCCCTGGGGCATGATGTGTCATGGTGGTGGATAGGAGAGGTGGTGGATTTCTCAAAGATTATCTCACACGCAAAATATTACATAATATTCTGTAATATGGAATTTACATATGTAAATATGTATGCATTACAAATATGTATATTACAAATACGTAATGAGGAAATGGATAGGCAGTTCTTGCTACACTTTGGATTGCAGTAGTAATACAACCTTTTCTTTTCTAGTGAGTAGATTTATATAAATGAACAGATTTGTAACAAAACAGTTTATCTTACCAAGCATTTCTTTCTTCCCCAGCTGCTCTGACCAGTAGCTGCTTAAAACAGCATGAGCAGATCCTTAAAAGAAATTGGAAAACAAAGTACAGAATTAAATTATAATCACTACTTTACAGAGCAAGCATGGTCAAAATGTAAATATCATAAATCAAGCGCCACGTGAGTTTAGGGTAAAAAAAAACCCAGAGTCTGCACAGGAGACAGAACTCAAGGCTTTATAATTTCAATTTATGGTAAAGCAGTATTACTTCCACATCCTCTAGCTTCAGTGGAAATCTTGCTAGGTGAGGGCACCATCATTAGGCACAACCCTCAGCTGACTAATAATTAAATGGCACCTAAGCAAAGGAGCCCATCCTGCAGCAATCACCATCACACTGCGTGCAACATCAGAAGGAGAGACAGGAACACATCCTGCTGCCCCAAGCATGCAGCTAGCTGAGCTCCCACAGGCCTGAGGACAGCAGCAGGAAGTGTCATGAAACCAGGGAAGATCTCAGGTGAAATGCATAGGAAAAAAACCCAAACAAAAATCCAGAGCACCGCAAAAAAAGAACACCAACAGAAGTGGATATAAATTTGCACTGCAAAACTCACTGAACTAGTACTGAATGAGTCTCTCACTTTTCTCTAAGTGCAATACTTGAGGGAAAAGATCTGAAAAAGGCACAAGAATATCTGGCCTAATGGCAGCAAGAAGCTGATTTGATTTTTTTCTGAATGAGCTGGCCTCAGTCATTAAAGTTTTTAGTTTAATGAGCACTCCTGCTAGCCATATAAACCTGTAATTTATAAGAGACTCCAAAGTACAAAAACAGATTAATGAATTTTAATAAGAACCTTTTAATTGAACTTAAACAAAAGTATGAGTTGCTTATCATACAAACACATACCTGTAACAGGGTCTTCCAGAACTCCATACCAGGGTGCAAAATATCTGGAGTAGAAATCATGGCCTTTTCCACTGGAATTTCCCTTAACAGTGAGTATGAGTCCTTTCACTTTTCCTGTCTTTTCAGCTGACAAAAAGCGTTGTGCACTCACTTTCAAGTCTTCCAACACAGACCTTGAATATAATGATGACATTTTAATAGCCTATATTCTTTATTTTACACGAATGTAAGTATTGAAAAGGAAAATAAAGCTACAGAATCATCTTCCCTACAATTCAAAACCAGCCCTAAAATATTAGAGGAGACAAGATTCCTAGCATTGTCCTCCCAATGGTATTTGACAGAAAATCACCTTGAACCTAATACACTCTGAATGAGGAGAGGAAAAAAACCTCAAGCCATGAGGTTCCTATTTATTTCTGAAAACAGAGCATCCTGAAATACTAGCCACAAAAAAACAAAACAAAACAACAAACCACCAAAAAAAAAAAGCCCTCACACTTTGTTTCAACATTTTAATCACTGAAAGAATTATTGCCTCACTACAGAATGTACCAAGTGCTCCACCTCCTTTCAGAGATGGCAAATAACTAACATAACTAAATAACTAAACTAAGGTTTTCATGGCATTCCAAAGCCATCTACAACTGACTGATACCTCCCTATAAAACAGTCTGAAAGAGTGAAATAATAATACTCAGCTGAGAATATTTCTTTTCCCCCATTTCTCCAGACTTTAACCATTAGTTAAGCCAAACTTCAAGTTTGCAATAATAGTAATTTGGCCTGATTAAAGAAGTTAGGTTTTGGCAGTATATACCTAAATCATACCCGAATTAACAATGAAATTCAGATGAGCTTTGGAATAAAATTTGAATTGGAATTTCCTCTCTAAAGCTACTTATGGTGCTGTTAAGCGGAATAAAGCAGATTACAGTCCAGTGGAAGTAAGAATCCCTGGCATTCTGTCAATGTGCCCTGAACTGAAGCAGGACTCCCGACTTCCTGCCAGGTGACTGGATCATATTTAGACTCAGATGGATGGGAAAAATACACCATCAATAAAACTGTTTCCTACACCTTCTTCTCTTGAAGACAGATTTCAGAATGATCTTGTTCAGCTTTGTGGCTTCAATAAGCTCATAGTAAAAGATAAAACTTTACACAGAAATTTAAATCAGAGGATTTTAATCTCCACTTGATTTAAAACTAGATAAAAGAGCCTAGTATGTAAGGAACAGAGAATAATCAGGCCAACCCAATTTCTGCATTCTTGATCAAAATAATGAAAAGGGTGTAAGATACCTTTCATAAGTATCACTGAGGCGGACTAAGAGTTTCTTTGTGTCGGGAGAATAACGGACATCTTGAACAATCATGTCACCAACAGCTGCCTGGGGGAAATGTAAAGGAGACAGAAAAAACCCTCATCACTGGAATATAAAATATTATTTCCTTGGCATTTCTGTAGAGCACATTCCCTGCTACAGGAGGACTTAGGCAACATCTTCCATGCAACACTCAAGTACACACAAGCAAGAAAAGCAAATGCACCAAGTGCATGAATGGATATGGGTGAGTTGCAAGCCCCACATGTCAGTTTGGGAAGAAATGCAGGACCTAGAGGAGGGCAAGGACACAGACGGCCCCCTTATGCACACAAAAGGCTGAAAATGCCATTGGAATAAATATTGACACTTGGGTCAATGGTAATGGGAGACACAGGCTCAGCTGTGGCATTCTGGAGAATGACATTCCCTGACCATTACTGACTCACTACTGAGAGCTTTGAAGTTTGGTGTTTCAAATTCAGGAGTTCATCGCGCAGTGCCTTGTCACCATTTGTTACCCATTTTAATACATAAAAACAAGCAAAGCTATTATAAATGGTTTTCTTAAGACAACTGATGGATTCTTCTTTTACCTTTATTAATTCTTCTACTTCCTTAAGTTCCTGAAGAAAAAGAAAAAAAAAAACCACACACTGTAAAAAATGCAATATGGAAGTACGTATCTATGCAACTACAGACAGACACATCTACTGACACACACATACAGACACATACTTTCCTTGAAAGCCTATCAGGAATAAAATTTTGACTAACCTGGGGGTAGGCTGTGTAAAGTGGCAAGTCCAGGACAATATGATCTTTCACTTGTCTGGCCTTTAGTTCCCCACTCAGTGTCACAAACGTGAGAACTGAATTTGTATTTTCTAGAGAGAGAACATTGCAACATTATCAAACATAAGAACTTTAATCTAAATTATTATATAATGGGAGTAGCTCAGTGTATTCACAGGAGGTTAGTTAGGCAGCTCAAATATATCTAGGGTAACTCTGTACTCTGGGCAAAATTCCCAACTAACTCAATAAATCTGCTGAGGCTAATAAACACAGCAATTGTCAGGGAATCGTTCCTGCATGTGCCCAGAATGAATGGGAATGTCCTTTTAACAGAAAGAGCAATATTCCCTATTCATCAAATTCTACTGTACCTCTCCCAGATGACATTTGCATACTGAGCACTTTTCTTAAACAAGAGTAATAGCAGGGCACTGGAATCAGAGGCATCAGACTACAGCCTTGTAACTACAGAGCAGCAGTAAAAGGCAATACCCAGGGTATCCCCATCCGTGTTCTATAGACATTCTGGATGTTCCATTGCCTTAAAAAACAGAGGTGTTAATTAGAAGTAAACGTTCTAAAAAGTTACAGTAACACATAGGTTGTAAACCTACTTTGTACATGAAATAACACAGCAGCTGATGCAAGTGTAGCATGGCCACAGAGAGGGACTTCATTGGCTGGGGTGAACCATCTGAGGCCAAAGCAGGAACCTTGAAACAATAAAGGTTATTTAATGCTATTAAGTGGAAGAAGTCTATTTCTTTATTTCATCTCAACATACATATCTTCAATGATGATGTTTCAGTTAATCAAAATGCACGTTACAATCAGTTTGGGTCCTAAACACACTTTTAGGTACCCATTCTGCACTGATTTTTCAGACTAGCTGTCCGTTTTGAATCTAGTCAACAATGTTGGCATGCTGCACAGATTTTTCTTTGTCCTAAAGAGGCCTTATTCAGAAGATAAAGCCTCCATGGCCCTGTGCATGATGAAATGCTGCAAAGGCATAGCCATGATCTGTATACACCTGCAGGATGGGTTAGCATTTGGAGCTCAGAGATGGTTTTGTTGGTATAACAGAGCCTGTACTGGAGTTAGCTCGGTTGTGAATCATTTTGCTTAAACCACCAGTCAAATCTGCCAAAAGTCTCTAATGTCTACTAACCCTTCATTGCACTAGAAAGCATATTTCTATCTGCTGTTTAAAAAATTTGGAACACAAATGTATGGCACTTGGTTTCCTGTAACTTTTGCACACACATTTCAAGTGAAGAATTACCATACAAACACAACTAAAAGTGGAAAAGAAACAATTTATTTTTTTTTTAAATCCAAACCAGTCTCGTCATCACTACTATGGAACATTATTGCATTCAAGTCAGTCCCCTCTAATGAAAACCAATAGAACCAAATTCCTCTGAAAGACCTGTGCACCTCCTGGGCAGCTGTGTGGGTGTGAGGCCACAAAGCAGCCCCTTGGTACCAAAAGCACTGTAATGATAAAGGAGCTGGCATTTTGTATGCCGTCAGATATGGGTGACGGGAAAACAAGAGTGTTAAACAAAGTGCTAACATGAAAATTGAAAAGTAGTATCACTTCTTGCTCCAAGCAATTAGCCTAACCCTAAAATAAATTCCAGCATTTTAACAACAGGAGCAACCTCTTATATTACAGTTACTATTATCCTGAATATTTTTAATTACAGAGACTGTACAAAACCCTTCTCCCTGTACAATCCATCAAGGAGCAAAGACGATTAACATGACTCCTTAACCTGGAATCCAAGTCCAGACTGGTGGAGTTCCAGCTCCTTGGCTCAGGCCACCACACAACTGTCAAGTGAGCAAATTCAGCACACTGATTCAGCTGAAAACTAATCCCCAGAATCAGGCTGAACAAATTCTGCATTTATCTGATGTTTCTGTCTCAGCCAGTCCCTCCAGCTCCTCTCCCAACATGTACACATGCGCTACCAACAAACTCCAATCAGCTCTCTCCCTTTAAACCAGTCAAAAGAGCAGCTTTAAGTGTCAGGTTTGGAGCACTCCCAGCTGGAGAATTCCCAGCTTTGCTGGAAACCTGCATTTTCCAATATTGGCTCCACAGACATCCTTGTGACAAACTCAAATAACTTTAGAGTTACACTATAGTGATGATTCTCTAAACAGCCAAGACAGATTCTACTCACTCTGCAGTCCTGTGCATATGGAATGAGTATGTTCCATCTCTATTCTTCTGCTTGTATGAGAAATTATCACAGGATATTATTAGTAATAAGGGAAATATTAATTGAAAGATAGTCTGCTTGGCATTTTCTTGCATATTTAGTAAAAGGCATTAAAACAAATGGTCTGAATTCTGAATAAATATGTTTATCTTGTAAAATGAAATTAAGCACAAATACTTTCAAGAATCCACATGCAATAGTCTAATTATGATCTTAAGATACATCACAACTTCAAGATTTTGTTTTGCTGTCTTACAAATTAGAACCATTCCTTATAAATGTACCCACAGTGTCTTCCTATTCCTTTGTTAGCATTTTGGAGGGTAAACAGAACCACTAACTTTTGGTAAAGTCATCTCCAGGTTTCAGTTTTCTGATGAAAGCTGTTTCTGAAAGGTTCATTTCTGTTGCAATTTTTTGGTGCAAACCTTCATCCAAGTCCTAGGGATGAAATAACAAATCCAATCAAGAGCAGGCCAAAAAAACGCAGAATCAACCTTTCTGTCAAACACAGCAATTTAATTTTCTATTACAATAAAACATAGATTCAGTCTTAATTCAAAATTTTACTCTCTGAGAGTAAAATAAACTTTAAGTGGGACAACACGCTCCCCCCGTAGGAGCTGAGACAAACTGGAAAAAAAATTAAAATAAAATAAAAAAATACAAATAAACCTGCTGGAGGTCACTATGTGCCAGTGATTTAAGCCAGTGAACATTGATCCCAGGACACCCAAGGCCCAGGGATTGTATAACATTCTCCTTGGCCCAGGTTCCACTGCTCTTTCCCCACAGTTATGCTGACTGGCCAGGCTGGAGAATCTGATCTTGAAAATATTGAAACTCAAGTGAAACAAAGTACTGAAGGGACCTCACCAGGTGCAGCCTCTGGGAGATAAAAATGTGCCCTTTTAACTTGAATTACTTCCTTTAATAACTAATCCTTTTCAGCCAACAATCCCACACTACAGCTACAAACCAACAACTGATTAGTACACTAGAGCTGTACTTGCAGACTGAACTCTGCACAGCTAAACAACACCCTAACATTTTACAGTACAGTCACATCCCCTTTACCCCAGGAAAAGCTCTGTCAGTTACTGATCCTAGACCAGAACAAGGGCCAGTAAAAAATGTTTTTGAAAATAACTTTTTTTAAAAAGTAGCATGGAACTTTATTGAAATGCTGCCATCCTGTGGCACCTCTGAAACACAGAAAGGACTGGTTTTGCCATTCTTGAAGGAATGGTTTTGCCATTCTTGCATTTCTCCTGATTTTTTTCTGTAAAGCATCTGCTGAGACTCTGGAGGAAGCAGAGAACAGTTATTTTGCATGGCTGCATCACGCTTTCTTTATTCTTAGAATAAAAAGCTGAATTAGGATCTCAGCTTTAGTTGTCACACTAAAGCCTTTACTCCCAGGAACTGCAGAAAAAACTTTTTAAACGTCTGCATTCCAAAGTCATCATCCATGTAAGGTGGCCTCACGCTACCTTAATGTAATAAAGTAAAACAAATATAAAAATGCCATTAAAAGCTCATGATTTTAAAGCAGAGATCATTTTGAGAGTATTTAGATTTTACGGGGCCAAAAATATCTCTGAAGAGAGATGTTCCCAGTCATACTTTTAGCTGACCTGGTAAACAGGCAACATTATACGAGATTTAGACAGACTTAGGAACATCTAGAAAGGATTCACTGTCATTACAAGCTCTTGCCGTTGGCTACTCTACATATATTTTCATCTTTACAATTTTTATCAGGAGTTACTATACAAACAATACAAGGCCTAATAATTATTTTTGTTAGAAATCAATGCCAATTAGTACCAGCTGTTCACAACACCCTGATGAGGACACCCATAGTCAACTGCACCAAAACTACCATGCAACAAGGAAGCAATAAAAACTGGTTGCTTAAACTTGGCTAAAGCTGAACCCAGCACACTAATGGTAAAAGACTCATATCCTCGTTTCTTTCCAGAGAAAGAGGAAAAATGAAAGAAAAAAAGGAAGAAAACCCACACCAAAAACAAACCCCACAGTTTAATCCTTCTACTGAGTACTGATTCCGTTTCACAGCATTACTTTTCAGCTTTCACTCTGAATCCCTCTTAATCCTCGAGCCTTTATTCTGAATCATTCTTGAAGAAATTAAGCCATTTTTCTTGACTAAACTCAAAATAAATCCACTCCTTAATCTACTCCTTAATCAAGTATTTTTAACAGCCCACAAAAAATTTAGAGGTTGTCTTGTATGACATCGTTTTGATGAAAAAAAAAAGAGCACCCCTGTGCTAATTTCTCTGTATTCTGGCGCCACAGCAAAAAAATTCTGGAAAACAGAAGTCTCGAGTAAAGAAAGCAAAGTCTGATGCAGTGCTGAGTCCTCAGGCCAAGTACAGAATGGCAAATATCATTACAGTACCTCAGAAAACTGCTGCGGTTCTTTGAACTTACATTTTCAAGCAGACAAACTGCCGCAGGATTTCCAGAAAATGGCCGGTTTGTAAATGCATCGACCGTAAAAATTGGAATCTGCATTGCTGTGTGCACCTGCTCAGCCGCAGGCTGTGCTCTGCAAGGTACCTTCTAACCTGTTTTAACCCAGAACTCCAAGTTAATGTTTTCCTGACGGCAGGCGGAGCCAGCGGCCCCGGCCCGTCACTTCCTAGCGGCGACACGGATTGAGACTCCTTCCGACGCCCCTGGCGCTCCGCACTGATTTTTTTGTTGTTGTTGTTTGTTTTGGGGGGTTTTGTTTGTTTTAGTTTTTTGGTTTTTTTTTTAAATTAAAACACACATGTTAGCCTGCCTCGCCACCAGCCCCTGAACATCTCAAGGCGCCCTTTCACCACAGCGCCCGGCCCGGTCTGCCCCGCACTGCGGGAGGCGAGATCCTGCCCGGCTCGGCGGGTTTGCCGAGGAGACGCGGGCAGCCATGGCGTACGCCCACACCGGGCAACCTTCCTCATCCTCGCTCCTCCCAAAGCCGCGCCGGGGCAGGCGGACGCGCCGGGCGGGACACAGGCTCCAAGGCAGGGCTGGGGCCGCCTCCACGGCGGG